>JASEVX010000017.1:8732800-8795848 GCA_031761405.1 Serripes groenlandicus
TTTTCTATCATGCAGCCAATACAGTATTATGTAATCAATAGAAATACATACCAGAACTCTAGATAAGGGGCGTTTTTCATGTTCTAAAATCCTTATTTGACCCTCTAACCCTATGTTGTGGGTACTCAAAAGAATCGTTTCAGTGAGACGATTCTTTTGAGTACCAACAACATAGGGGTTGCTTTAATAATAAGAGAGATATTGTGGGAAAAATAACTGAATACCCCTCCTTATCTGGACCTCTGCATACAATATCATAAAAAGTACAACAGTTACAGATATACATCCCTACCTGTTCCGAAAAATTGAAACTGTTGTTAAATTCTTTTCCTTTTTTCACCTTCTTTACTTTCTGTATTTGAACAGCCTGAAAAGACAAACATTCAGATCGATGTAATCAAAATCCATTTATAAGCTAATAACATTGCATGAATATAAGTAACAGATCCCCTAAATGTCAGCTTATATTACATAAATCTGCAAGAGACAACTGTGTAAAAATGTAGGCAAAAATATTGAAATCCCCTATAACTAGAACTATCACTAAAGATGATAAATACCCCCAAAACAGCACCTTGACCCACACCATTAACTTAACCCTTACCCTCATATAGACGCTTTCTGACGCCTATGCAGCAGACGGCTTTTTGAAAACATAGTGACAAAACTATGTCACAATGTTTTCCACTGTTTGTCATAGGTTATCCATTCAATTATGGAGATTTTCTATGTTTTGACAAAATACGTTCAAAGTCGTCTGCTGCAGAATTGCCGTATGAGGGAAAGGGTTAATAAGTAAAAGGGCCATAACTCTGTAAAATAACATGCAATTGTAAGATCTTTAGGACATGCACATCTCCTCTTGGTATAGAAGCTTCATGTAAAATTGTATTGAATTTGAAATCCACCCAGTCGTTTGTAAGAAACAGGCCGGAAAAAATATGGCTAACGGCCGACAGCCCAACACAGTGACTCCTATATACCTTCTCTTCTTCGAAGGGGGTATAATTATGTAATATAGTAATTATCATTGTGGCAAAAGAAGAAATTGTTTGTTACATCTTCAAATGTTGTCTGCTGCAGAAGCATCAAAATACAATAATAAGGAGTCAGGTCTTTCTCTAGGCATCCCATGGGTATTTAAAATCATGCAGAATTCCAAATTTAGTCATATTAACCCAGGTTTTTGATTCCCAAATAAACAATGTTAGCAATTAATTTTCCCAAATAAAGGGCCAAATTGTTGTTCCCAAAATGCCTAGAAAAAGGCCTGGGAGTCAGCTCACTACTAACAGAGATCAAAGGCCTGGGAGTCAGCTCACTAACAGAGATCAGACTTCAATCGCCTGAAAATGTGTATGTTTGTACATCATATCTGTAAAGCAATGATCTAGTCCATTAATTAATACTGCAATAGCCCTTTCCCACTCGCCACAGACTTTTTTTTTAACTCTTACCCATGTACAGACGCCTCTGCAGTAGACGGCATTTGATAATATTGTGGTAAAAGGGGAAATTGCTCGATTTCTACTTAAGGCTTTCTTGCCTACACATCTTTAATTTTATTCAATAATTTTTCATTCATTTATAGATAGTTTCCATATTCTATGTTGAATGTATTCAAAGATAACTTCTTCAGATTTGTTTTATGTGGGAAAGAGTTAAAACAAATTTGCAAAAGGAGAAATTGCTCATAAATTTCTCCTTTCCAAACAATGTTTTCAGATCTAATTAATAAATATTCCTTCATGATTTAGAGATTTTTCACAGTTTTGCCTAAAAGTTTTCCAAATTGTCTGCCGCGTTCTTTTTGTATGTTCAACTGGACAGACGTACACGACTATTTGAAATTGTGTATAATTCGAAAACAATATGTCGGAAGTACACGACTATTTGAAATCGTGTGTACGCCAAAAATCTAAATGTCCGACGCACACAACTACTTAAAATTGTGTACTCACTACTGGCTCGATTAACTGTCCTTTATAAACAAGAGGGCCATGATGGCCCTATATCGATCACCTGAGTAAAGGTTTTAGGGTCCTAATTTAAATGCTCTACAAAAATTAGAAAGAAGGTCAAAAAGTCATGGAGAAGGTCATCCAAAGACAATGATGATATTTGATTGTAAAAGATCAAACTAAGGTCATAGTCACATGTTTATAAATCAATGTAAAGGACATGTGACAAATAAATGAAGTTTTCGAAAGGAACCAAGCTATTATGGATATCTAGCTACTGAACAAGTTTGGTAAACATCAGATAATAAATGAAGACTTTATCGTGTTCATAAGGTCAATTAAAAGCAATTTTTCCAATATTAAAGGGCCATAATCCCGTCATGCATGAACTGTGGACAGACGACGGACGATCACATAAGCTGAGCTTAAAAGTGGGCGGATTCAGTAGATATTAATGTGCCAATCAACGTCGAGAATGCTTACTCTACCCAAGAGGTTAAACTTGCCGATTTGTGGAGAACACATTCAAACCAATCAATACTAAATTTACGACCACAACTTTGGCATGTTTCTGTTACGTGTGAAAATAGATGACACATTTCAAGGGCTTGGCGTGAAACGGTTGTAACTAAAAACCTATTTTGAAAACCCTGGTTTAGGGACAATTTTGACACCTTTGTAAACAATGCAAATTTAGGTGCCATTGCTCAGAACGAGCAATGGCACCTAAATTTCCATTGTTTACCAAGAAAAATTATTTAACGCTTTTAAGACTTTATGGCGAGGTGATTAACCTTGGTAAAAAAATACCAGTTTTAGTTACAACCCTTTCACGCCAAGCCCTCAATTTGTTACTTGGTAATTCATTCACTAGAGATGGAGTAGGTCTTCATATTGAACTTTCTTGTAAGGTAAAAGGAAAATAAATGTCCCGGAAATGCTGTCGTAAAATTAAACAAAAAATTGATTGCCGATTTGTGGAAAGGAAACTCCCGAAACTGCATTATTTGTTCGTGACTTGTTAAAATAGCACTCTTGAAATATCATGGATGGTCTTATTGTTTTATAAGCAAATTATTTTTGAAATTTGTTTTAGATTTCGATGAGGTTGATGTTTACATACCATTGCTATTACGTCCCTTGTCATTTTACATTAATTTGTGTTTAAATATTTTCAAAATACGTGTATAGAATTTAAAGCAAACCCTTTCCCACATGCAGATGCATTTTAACACACCTGCAGCAGATTTTTTTTGAAAAATGTTTGCTAAAAGAGAAAATCGGCATATTTCTCTCCCTCATATGGGAATGTTTTTTAATAAAAATAAACTTTATGCACTTGATGTGTTCAGTTTATTTATCTAAAAAATACATTTTAAGCATCTGTAACAGTTTCCTTATGGAGTTATGACAAAAGAAAGACAAATACTAAAAATCAGCAATTTCTGTTTTTGCAACAATGTTTTAACCCTTTCCCACATACAATAAATCTTCAGCAGAATTATCAAGTCCAAAGTATAGAAAATTTCTATAAGTAATTGTATGATTGTTGAAATCATTTAATAGTATGCAGGCTAGAAAACCAGAAGTAAAAGTGCATATAAGCGGACATCAAACAATTAAATAATTATTAAAAATAATTGTTTATGTTAGAAAAACATTGTTGAAAAAGGAACAACATCTGCTCTTTGTAAAGATTTACTTCATTTCCTGCAGTGTCCGACAAATCCATTGCCCGGAGCCCGCGGGCTACCACAATAATTGCCCGGGCTACTGTCATTTTCAAATGAAAGCCCGGCGGGCTACTGTTTATTCCCGTGTCTGGTAGCCCGGCTTAATTACTTACACACATGTCGTGTATAAACAGTGACTGTATGTTACATGCAAAAACACTCGCTGTGACCATAAACAAATCAATATCAGTAGGCGGAGTTACCAACCTGTCAGATCGAGTGGTTTCAGCCAACCGAATCGCTTCAGTAATAGTCAATTAACGTGATCGAGTGGTTTCAGCCAACCGAATCGCTTCAGTAATAGTCAATTAACGTGATATATATACCCATTACGGCGGTCCAATCATTAGTGACCATTGTTCCCTGGTGTTAATCCATGAATGATTGCGAATAACCAATGAAATTCAAATATTCCCTTAAACGTATTTTGATCCATATTTCTACTTTCGGTATGCGATGTTTGCAAACTGGTGCAGACCGGTTCAGAAAGACGGAGAAGAAAATTGTCACCATGCAGAAGTTAATAAAATAAATTCGATCCAAATATTATAGACAATACAATACGACCACTTCTAGATCTTATCTTGTCGTTAATCAAATATGAAACACCTTCATAATCGACATAGTATGCGATATGTCAAAGAAAATGTTTGGGATGAAATCTATAATGAATAATAAATGCCCAATCACGGCTTTGTTTACCAAAATTAATTAGCATAACCGGCGGGAAAAAAAATCATATGACTTAATAATTGCGATTTCATTGGAAGAAATGAGAAATTGGGTCAATGACGTTCACGACCCGACGACCCCGATCAAGAGTGGACCCCGATGTTTACATTCAACGCTGTTTACCGATTTCAAATTCTCAGTAGGGAACCATGATTAACATTGCGCAATTATCAAAATGGCGGCTATGTTGTGAATAATACCGTAACACATGAAACAAATTTAACGTGTTACATGTGTTACGGTATTATTCGCGTCATTGTTTTTGACAATATTTTATGATTTAACCCTTTCCCTCATACAACAATTCTGCAGCAGACGACTTTGAACATATTTTGTCAAAAAATAAAAAATATAATGGATAACCTATGACTAAGTGGAAAACATTGTGGTAAAAGGAGATATTGCTTGTTTTGATCAATTTCTTCTGTTGGCACTATGTTTTCAAAAAGCTGTCTGCTGCAGAGACGTCAGAGAGCGTCTATATGAGGGAACGCGTTAATAACTTCATTGAACCTGATAAATTTGACTTTTGGTTAATAAAATTGAATCTTATTTAATATGTCGTTCTTTGTAAAACTGACACTCGTATCGTATGCCCTGTTTCGGTGAGGGACCTAAATCGGTGACCTCCAATTTGAAGAGTTTATACTACATCATTTGATTTTTTGGTCTCAAGTTTAAACATTTCTGTCACTAGCTTTTAAATCTTTTGTAAATATGGATAAAATACATACATTTTATGCAGAATATTTCAAATAACCTAGTGAAAAGTAATCTTGAAAATCTTTAGTACCAATTTTCTCCTATATGTTAAGCTCTATCAAAAAGTATTTTTTCCAAATTATTTCATTTTTTTTTAACTGAATGCTGCACTTCAGGTCTTTTGCAACACAGTCATGTTATTTGAAATGGTCATTACCCTTAAATCATGTACATGGTGTGCTCTTAATATTATGTTTGTACAGAAGTAGAAAACAAAAATAATCATAAAACACTCATTGGCATCCGCGATATTTCGGGCTACCAGCTTCCAAATCTGGTAGCCCAGTGGGCTACCAAACAATTCTGAAATTTGTCGGACACTGTCCTGCAATGTTTTTTAAAACACAAATTTATCTAAGTAGTAAATGCGATAAGGGGCAAAGTCTGCGCGAAAACCAGGACTTCCATGAATTCAGACCAGGACTTCCAAAATTCAGGACTTCCTGTTTCAAAAGTTAGTGCAAGCACTGTATGTTGGAAATGGGGTTAAACTGTAGTCTGAAAGCTTCCACATTTTTATGATTGAAATCTGAATGATAACTGTAACTACTATAGTATGAGTGTTCTAAATTTCTATAATTCATCATTCTGCATAGATTTGCATCAACTCTTTCCAATACACAGACAATTTCTGACGTCTCTGTATCTATAAAGATACACAGAAAGTATATTCAAGGGTAGCTTTCTTAATATTTGAACGTGTAACGGAGTTAAGGCGTAAGCCATTGCGGGTCACCCATCCAGGCACTAACTGCGATTTTAACTTTAAGAAAAGGTTAACCACTCTACCAACGTCGCTAAAACGGCTTCCTCAGCAAGGCTGTATAAGTGATATTTATACCTATACCCTGTTCCCGCTACAAAATTTATAGCATACTGCAGTGATAGCACTGCTATAATCCTTTAAATTATGTTGGGGAAAGCATTGATCGATGTTTTTGCAATGAAAAAAAGGGTAAGCATTTGCCTTTATCGTTATGTTTTCTTTGTGTGTGTGTGTTGTGTGTCCAGTGTGAATTTTTCTGAAATGTATGTTTTGAAATTGGATATGATTTGATTGATTGTTTATGGTTTAACGCCGTTTTCAACAATTTTTCAGTCATATCACGGCGACCAGTTCACCTACTCATGAGTTTCCTGGTTTTCCCACACCAGTACACCAGGCAACATACTCTCCAAGCAACTGGCTGGTTTTCCACATACACTGTTAAACAGCCCATTGTTGATTGATTGATTGGGGTTTAACGCCATTTTTAACAATTTCTCAGTTATATCACGGCGGCCAGTTCACCTACTCATGCATTTCCTGGTTTTCTCACACCAGTACTCCACACAACAATCTTCCCAAGCAACTGGCTGCTTTTCCACATAGACTTAGCCCAATGGTGAATGACGCATTGACTTTTGTCAATCCTCGGAAAGAAAGTTGGCAGAGCCGGGATTCGAACTCACATCCGCTGGATTGACAGCCCGCGTCTCTACCGGGGCTCGGCTGGATATGAATTGAATAGTCTGAAGGTGACAATATATAGTTACTTTTGTGGTTGAGGCAATTTGCACATGTCCGAATTAAAACACATAAGCCATTCCTCTTCCCATTGTTGAAGTTAAGTCTTCTACTCCCTTGATTTTCTTATACCTTAGCAAACACCTTGTTGAACTTGACTGTTGATGAAGGGGCCTAGGACATTTCATGAATGTGAAATTTTCAATCTAAATTCAGTTCCAGCCTTTGCAAATTGACATCCAAGTTGTGTTAAGGTTGAAAAACGCATATAATTCACGAAAAATAATTCATCTGCATATAAAGCAATTTAAATTGAAAGTCTGTCACTCCTCTACAAACACGTGTTATTCTGCTCGGATGTAAACAAACGGGTTGGCGAACTACAACCTCGCGTATTATGAAAGGCAGATGGTTTTAATTCAAAAGAAATAAATATTAATCAGACTATATCTACAGGTACCTCGTCTTCGCTGTCAGAACTTTCATTTGCTAGATCTACGGTGTCATCTTCGCCAATCGTTCCAACTAAACCAAGTTCTCTGAAGGCTGACATCTTTATGTATGGCTTTTTCTCGTTAGTTTCGTAAAGATGTTTCTTTGCAGATTAATTTTTCATTCCAAATATACAAGGATAGTGAATGTAAAATTTAAAAAGGAAAACTATATTAAAAGAAAATTTTCATAGCAAACAAGATATTACTTCTCTCTGGATAATGAACGTCAAAAATACGAAACCGCGCCTTTCATCCACACGATAACTCACGAGTACGCCAAACATAGAAATTGGCGGGAGATAACTAAGGGACGATTTCACATTTTTCTGAAATACTTATTTGCCTTTCTGATTTTAAATTAAGAAGTGACACTTGAAATCTAACATGGGTATTCACGGGCTTTCTAAAGTTCTCGGTGATCACGCCCCAGGCTGTATGAAGGAGAATGAAATTAAGAATTATTTTGGTAAATATGCATTTTCTTTTTATTTTCAGTCCATTCATTCATTCGATTACTATGTAAACAGTATATCATGGTGATCCTTCTTGAGTTATGAGTATGATCTACCTCTAAAAATTAAATTGAGTATATGCAGTATGCAATGCAGTCTTATTTGAATGGAAACATTCAATAACAATATTGTGGTAATTGTTATGGTGTAAATGGCTGGCAGCTGTGGCACACTCCTGTAATACAGCTATTTGGAAGCTGGCTATAGCGACGTTGGTAGAGTAGTAAGCCTTTTCATGAAGTTAAGCAATGTACATGGCAGTTAGAGGCTGAAGGACCCTGTACGGGTGTGATTTCTGGGCGACTTCGCCATCAACTCCTGACCCAGGTGGTTCCTAGTGGGCAGTTGTGTGACTTCGGGTTGCAGTCTAAAAAAATGGAGAAATGTAACGGGAATGTGGTATAGCCTATAGGACTATTAGGTACAAATACTTCTACAGCCTTATTACCATAATGGGTGACCCACAGTGGCTTTCTTCTGTGAAGGACCCAGTACAGAATACAATGGCTTTGCGAAGACCCCTCACTGGGGACAGGTCGTAGAACATGCATCAGTGTTTGTTTATTATTATTGACAGGTCGCAAAGTTGCAGTAGATGCATCCATGTGTATTTATCAGTTTCTAATTGCTGTAAGACAAGATGGAAGCCAGTTGACCAATGAAGAAGGCGAAACAACAAGGTAACAAATTGACCAACATAGGATTATTAACTTAATATGAGTATAGGTGGAACCTATTACGGGTAAACTTTTTTTTAACTTTTGTAAAAGATATAGCAACAATAGAAATAAGGTGTTTATAATGATGTTGAGACTGATAACCAGTCTCTGGCACGCTATTTATAAGATTTTTTAGAATTTCCATAATGATATGCAGGGTTGTCAAAATGTTTTCTTGTAACAGATCAAATGAGAAAAGTAACCGATCAGGCTGGGGTCAGGTAAAGAAGTGATTTTAACATCATTTCGATCGGCAATCGGTTAATTTTGACAACCCTGGATATATGTGCCATATTTCTCTTCAGAGATTGACTGAACAAAAGTTTTAATTGAATTTTACATGCATCAAATAGACCCTTTCCAAACAGATTTGTGCGCAAAATATATGAAGAATGCGTCATACCCGCGAGGGCACGGTTTAGCCTAAACACTGTCTGATATAAATTAGTATTCCTTCTGTTGCAGTGCCCCAAAACTATTTTATTCTCTACCGAAATGATAAGCATAAATATTTCAAGTGAACCATCCAGGACCATCATGACCCTCTTGTTTGCTTTGAGTACTTGTAACTTTGTCAGAATGTTTGTCTTGATTCATCTATGAGTCATGTCGGGTCTAAAACTAGGTATTGAGGCCAAACTGAAGCAAAATCTTGTTAACACTCTGGAAGCCACATTTGTAACATTGTCAGAGTAGTTGTCTTGATGATTTCTAGGCTTAGTGTGAATATAGCATTTGTTGGGTCAAAAACTTAGGGATCACATTTTTTGCTTTACCAGCTTGAAACTTTGTCAGAATAATTGTTTTGATGAAAGCTAGGCCAAGTTTGAATATTGGTCAAGTCAGGATCACAACTAGATTGCTAGGCTAAATTGAAGGAAATTCTTGTTAACACCAACAGTCTGAAAGCTGTATTTTTGACTTGAGCATGTTGAAACTTTGTCAGAATAATTGTATTGATGATATCTAAACCATGTACATGTAGGGTCAAAAACTAGGTCATAATTCAAATTGAAGGAAAGTCTTGTTTACTGTATTGTTGAAATTTGTCTGAATTGGTGTTTATTTTTAATATCAAGGCTGAATATGGGTCATGTCCGTCAAGAACTAGGTCACTAGGCCAAATTGTGAAAACTCTGGAAGTCGTATTTTTATCTTGAGCATCTTGAAATGTTGTCAGAATGATTGTCTTGATGATATCTATGCCAAGTTCGGATACGGGTCATGTCAGGTAAAAAAACGGAGTCACTAAGCCAAAATGAAGGGAAATCTTGTTAACACTAGTATTTGCTTACCTGACCGCATAATGAGTTGTCATCATTGACTATGACTGTGGTTGGCCCAACTTTGGCCTTCTTTTTTGCTTTTATTAATAGCAGTTTGAAACTTTGTCAGAATGTTTGTCTTGATGATGGCTAGGCAAGTTTGAGTATGGGTTATGTCCGGACAAAAACTTTTTTACTAGGCCAGATTGAAGGAATATCTTGTTAACACACTAGATGCTGCAGTTTTAACTAGAGCATGTTGAAATTTTGTCAGGATGATATCTAGGCCTAGTTGGAATATGGGTCATGTCGGGCCAAAAACTAGGCCAAATTGAAAGGAAATCTTATTAACACTAGTATTTGCTTACATGACGGCAAAATGAGTTACTATCATTGACTATGTAGTTGGCTTAATTCAGATTACCGATCCAGGGCGCAGTGTCTCCATGGCCCTCTTGTTTTGGTTATTTATGTATTTGAATTTTTTGTTCTAGTCACATAATGGGCATGTTCTACAGAACTATAAGAATGGTTGAAAATGGTATTAAACCAGTCTTTGTGTTTGATGGAAAGCCACCGGATATGAAGTCAGGAGAGGTATGTTCATAGTTTAACCCTTTCCCAAAATAAAAAAAAATTGTTTTATAATAAATTCTAAACGTGTCTGTATTTGAAAGAGGTTGAAAATGGTCCATTTAACCCTTTCCCACCTGCAGGCGCATTTTGACGCAAAAGCAACAGACGACTTTTGAAAACATTGTTGCCAATGGTGAAAATAAGCAATTTCACCTTTGGCCACACTGTTTTCTACTTTATTTAACAATTAAGCTATCTTTTATTGAGATTTTGCAGGTTTTTGTCCCTGTTTTCAAAGTCGTCTGCAGCAGATTTCTTGTATTTGGGAAAGGGTTAAAGAATTTAAGCCTACAATACCCAGAAGTCTATAAAGGAGGAGTAAACTGGTCTTTCTTCATCAATATCTCTCTTATGATTCAACAAAATCCTATGTTGTGGGTACTCACAAAAATCCTGTCAGTGAGTGTCAGATAAGGATTTTTGAACTTGCAAAACGCCCCTTATCTAGAGCTCTGTAATTATATCTTTTGCAACACCCAACCAACATATATTCTGTGGGAACTAAAAAAAATCATCCATTCAAGAGTAGTTTTCCTTACCCACAATTTGGATTTGGATGTCAGATAAAGATTTTACCTAGAGCTCTGTATGTGTATGAAATTATGTAGTTTTAACCCTTTCTCACCTGCAGACGCAATTTGACGCAATAGCAGCAGACGACTTTTGAAAACATTGTGGCCAAAGGTGAAATTGCTCATGCATGCCGCACAGGCTAACACGGACAGACAATTTTCACCTCCTGTGGATTTTCTGTTTCTAGAATCATTACACTATACCTCTATTCACTTGAGATGAAATGTGTTGGCCAGTGGCCTGGATTAGGCTGATCTGGGTCAATAAGTTTTGCGTGAAGATATAAAATGCGTATTGTGACTAGTTGTCTTTGATTTTGTTCAAAGGGAAAAACTACATTTAAGTAATTAACTAACTTGAAAATGAATAAAAAACAGTTTAACCCTTTCCTACATATAGACACTTTCTAATGCCTCTGCAGCAGACGACTTTTAAAAACTTTGCTCCTTCTTTTGACACAATGTTTCTAACTCTAATCAATATGTGTGTCTTCATTTAGGGAGATTTTCCATATTATTTTTGAGATGTTTTCTGCTGCAGATGTATGTGGGAAAGGGTCAACAAGAGGGGGAATTCTGCAATAGAATGATCTAACAGTTTTCACATAGGTTTTCAAGAAAGTGAATAAGTACAGTAACTTTTTCCCACATTCAACAAATCGACTGTGTAAACTAAACAGTAACATAACCTGAAAAATCAGCATAAAAGATAGCTTAATTGTTGAATAAAGTTGAAAACATTGTGGCCGCTGCGATTGCATCAAAATGTGTCTGCAATTTGGAAAGGAATAAAGATGAACCCTGGGAATCAATGACTTCTTTCTTCTTTTAAAAATCAGCTTGAGAAAAGAAAGGAGAGAAGAGAGGTAGCAGAGAAACAATTGGCGCAAGCTGAGGAAGCAGGTAGTTTGGTGTTTTACTTAATATCACAATAACAATTGAATATAATGGTATAAGATAGACCTTTGCAATAGTGACTGCTTAATCTTTCTAACATCTGAGCCCTAGATACAGGGGCGTTTCACATGTTCTAAAATCCTTATTTGACACTCTTACCCTATGTTTTGGGTACTCAAAAGACTCAAAAGATTCTTTTGAGTACACACATCATAGGGTTTGGTTGGATAATTAGAGAGATATTGTAGGGAAAAGAGCTGAATACACTTTCTTATGTGGACCTCTATAACATACAACAAATAAGACAACTTTGAAACATCTAATCAAAAATTTGGGAAATGTCTATAAATAAGAGTATTATTATTCAAATTTTGACAGAATAAAATTCTCCTTTCCACCAATGTTTTGGAAACTTGTCTGTAGAAAATGTAGCAAAATGTGTCTCTTTGTGGTTAACCCCTTTCCCTCATACGACAATTCTGCAGCAGACGACTTTGAACGTCAAAACATAGAAAATCTCCATAATTGAATGAATAACCTATGACTAAAAGTGGAAAACATTGTGGCAAAAGGAGAAATTGCACGTTTTGTGCAATTTCTTCTTTTGTCACTATGTTTTCAAAAAGCTGTCTGCTGCAGAGGCGTCAGAAAGCGTTTATATGAGGGAAAGGGTTAAGACAAATGTTCAATAGGATTATAGCAGAGCTCTAGATAAAGGGAGTTTTGCAGGTTCTAGAATCCTTATTTGACCCTCAATTCTACAATTCTGTCCACAGTTGATTACCCACAACATAGGATTTTAAGAGAGATATTGTGGGAATAAACGCTCACAAATACCCCTCTTTTTCTGGACCTCTGCAATAGATTCTTGAAAAAAAAAGAGTCCTTTTTGCACCAAAAAACCATAAAACAGTCTCTTCTTATTAGTTTTTCTCCCACATGGTGAGTTAGTGTGATCGCCATCTGTCAGGCAACATCTCCTCTGTAACTGTAGTGTCAATTGGGATGAAACTTCATAGCAAGAGCAAACATCCTCTCATTGTCCTCTCCATGATTCATTCTAAACTTTGCGTACATGTATGCAGAATTCTGTATTCCATGGCAACCAAAAGAAGACACATTAAAAATCCTCTCCTCCCAATTTGGTCAGCTGTTTTTCAAAACAAATTGTAGAAATGTTCCTTCGGTGATTCTCTGATACCTTTAAGCAAAGTTGATAATTAAAAATACATGGCTACCAGGAGTTGGGGCTGTTTTGCCTTATCTTTAACCCTTTCCCTCATATAGACGCTTTCTGATGCCTCTGCAGCAGACAGCTTTTTGAAAACAGTGACAAAAGAAGAAATTGCACAAAACGTGCAAATTCTCCTTTTGCCACAATGTTTTCCACTTTTTGTCATAGGTTATTAGTTCAATTATAGAGATTTTCCACTTTTTGACAAAATATGTTCAATGTCGTCTGCTGCAGAATTGTCGTATAAGGGAAAGGGTTAAGAAATATTTCAGTAATTGAGGATAGCAGTGTGTTTGGCATGGCAATCACGTTGTATAACTCCGGATTCAGGTAAACGATCCAAGGCCATCATGGTCCTCTTGTTTTAATAACATTGTGGAAAGAGGGGCAATTTCTACCTTTAAAGGCAATCAATTTATATCCTTTGCTATGAATGTAGCATGCACAAAAGTGTTAGCCTCCCCCTTACCCTCATAATAAACATGCAGTAGACGAATCTGAAAACCTCTAGTAAAACCTATGGAAACTCTCTATCAATGAAACAACTGTTATTGAATAAAATTGAACAATTTGTGCCAAATGAGGAACTGCTCATTATGATCAATTTCTCCTTTTTACCTCAATGTTTTAAAAATTTGTCTGCTGCTGAGATGATAGAAAGCGTATGGATAAAGGTTAATAGGGTTTGACATGATGGGTTAGCATAAATAGCGGATATATATCTGTATTTCAGGTGATACTGAGAACGTTGAGAAATTTAATCGACGTCTTGTGAAAGTGACGAGACAACATAATGATGACTGCAAGGAACTTCTTAAACTGATGGGAATTCCATATGTTGATGTAAGTTGTATTACAGACCCGATGAGCAGGGGCGCACAGCTCTTTTCTATACATATCTCTCTTAACCCTTTCCCTCGTACGACAATTCTGCAGCAGACGACTTTGAACACATTTGTCAAAAAATAGAAAATCTCTATTTATAATTGAATGGATAACCGACTAAAAGTGGAAAACATTGTGGCAAAAGCAGAAATTGCTCGTTTTGAGCAATTTCTCCTTTTGTCATGTTTTCAAAAAGCTGTCGGCTGTAGAGGCGTCAGAAAGCGTCTATATGAGGGAAAGGGTTAATATCCAACCAAACCCTATGATGTGGGTACTCAAAAGAATTGTATAATTAAGACGATTCTTTTTAGCACACACAACATAGGGCTATATGGTCAAACAAGTATTTTAGAACATGCATTTAGCGCTCCTTATCTAGAGTTCAAATCTACACCAGACAAGTTTAACATCTAGGCAAAAATATGGAAATCTGCAGCAGTAAAAATTGGCAAACATATATAGGCAAAAATATGTAAAAATCTCTCTAAATGAATAGAGTTTAAAAACATTATCAGCATTTTCACCTTTTGTAACAAAGGGTTCATAAGCTGTCTTCTGCAGAGGCATCAGAATGTGTCTGTATGAGGGAAAGGGATTTATTTATAAATGAAAGTTTGATAGTTAAATGAGCTTTATAGAGGTTAAGAATACTATTCACTTAGTGGAAGACAGTGGTGCAGAGGTAGAGCGTCGGCCTCTTGTATCAAAGGTCCCTGGTTCGAGTCCCCTGATGAGCGGGTCCTGACTTTGGGATTTGTCCACACAATCGGCGCGAGTACTGGTTAAGTATCCAGGAAGCAGACATCGAGCGTGATTAATATAAACTTAAAGCTTGTTTCGCAATCGATTTAAAATAAATAAGTTTAAACTATTCACTATGTTCTGCTGAACTGTCTGTGAAGAAGATCAGTAGGAATCTTTTGTAGTCAAGTAACATCTGATGTTTTCAAAGGCGTCTGCTACTAATTTGTGTCATTTGGGAACGGGTTAAGCAATCTTTTTTTGAGAACAATTTATAATTAGATATGTAGTGTCCTTTTAGCTCGTCTTTTTCTGTTTTTCAAAGAGAAAAAAGTCGGGGTTTTGTGATTTTACCTTCCCTCATAACTCAAAAACCATTCAACATTTTCAAATAAACTTGGTACACATGTTTCTAGGAACAACATGCATGTCTATACCAAGTCACATAGCTGTTGTAAAAATTATTCACAGAGCTCTAAATAAGGAATATTTTCATGTTCAAAAATCCTTATTTGACGCTCTAACCCTATGTTGTGGGTACTCAAAAGAATCGTCTCGGTGAGACGATTCTTTTGAGTACCCACAACATAGGGTTTGCTATAATAATAAGAGGGAAAGGGAACTGAATACCTCCTCCTTATCTGGACCTCTGTATTCAGTAATGCCCTTTTTTCGACTTTATAGAAAAAAAGCAGACTAGCCTTGGCATTTGCTTGCAGGACTCTTGTTTAGCTATGTATTCACCTTCCACAGTATTGGACAGTGGTTTCAGGTAAAACAGACCAAGCTCAGTAATGCAGGCTGTTCTATGTCTGTTCTTTTTATCATGTATATCCCTACTGTATTCCTAAAAAGTAAGACGTTTGATTTCAATTTTATTTAACAGGCCCCATGTGAAGCAGAAGCCCAGTGTGCAGCCTTGGCGAAGGCTGGAAAAGTTTGGGCGACAGGCACAGAAGATATGGACTCGCTGACCTTCGGATCAACTGTTGTGTTACGACATCTTACATTTAGTGAAGCGAGGTAAGACATCTTACATTTAGTGAAGCGAGGTAAGACAACTTGCATGTAGTGAAGCGAGGTATGACATCTTACATTAAGTAAAGCAAGGTAAGGCATCTTACATTTAGTGAATTGAGGTAAGACATCTAACATTTAATGAAGCGAGGTAAGACACTTGGGTGAGAGAGATGGAAGGCATGCATGAAGTTGATCACTTCTGGATGGAAATTCTGGTTTTGATTGATAGTTGGGGAGATTGGTAAGACACTTGGGTGAGAGAGATTGAAGGTCTGCATGAAGTTGATCACTTATGATTCGAAATTTTGGTTTTGATGGATAGTTGGGGAGATTTTTTGTCACTGAATCATTGCTTATTTGATTGTACAACTATATTTTGTTTATTCAAAGTTTTATTCTATATTTTATATATTAAAAAAAAATTGTAATTGAAAGGTTTAAAGGTTTTCATTTAAACCAAACATATTTCAAATTAGTCATTCTTTCTTATTTTTCAGAAAAATGCCAATTAAAGAATACCACTATGACAGACTTATAGAAGAACTAGAACTCTCCAAAGATGAGGTACCTTTATTATTCCCATTCTTCTGCTTTTGTCTTGTCTGCATGTAAGCCTGGGAGACTTTTGGGATCTGTAATCAGTCATCTGTCTGTTTGTCATGCTTTGACTGGATTAGTTAAAGTTATGATACCTATCACTTCCATGTGTTCCTTTGAACGTAGTATTGTTAACTGTATGCTATTGCAGTCAAATATCAGATTGATTATAAAGTGTGGTTTAAGATTATTTTTTTTGTATATATTGTTTGAAATATATTAATAAATCTTAACTTCTTTTTTAGCTCACCTAAGCACGAAGTGCGAGGTGAGCTTTTGTGATCACTCACCGTCCGGCTTCTGTACGTACGTCTGTTAACAATTTCCTACATATGACTTCTCCTACTAAACCAATGGACTGATTTCAAGAATGAAGGTGGTCCTCTTTTAAAGTTGTTCAAAGAATTTAATTCCAAGAAGAACTTTGGTTACTGCTGCATCAGAAAAGGTGAAAATTGCCAAAACTTTAAAAATCTTCTTTTCCAAAAGTGCTAGCCTGATTTTGAAATAATTATTTTGCACAAATGTTCCTTGGAGCACCCTCTATCAAGATTGTTTCAAATTATTCCTATCTGTTGAAGAACATTGCCGCCAGGAGGCGGAGCTTGTTATCCTTATATGTACATTGTAAAATCTTTAAAAATCTTCTTGTCCAAAATTACAGGCTTGATTTTAAGATAATTTGGCACAAATTTTCCTTGGAGTACCTTCTTTTAAAAATATCTGATCAAGGGTGGGTCTCACAAGTTTTCCTTATATATATGTACATTGAAAAAACTTAAAAAATATTCTTTTCCAAAAGCACCTGCCCGATTAAAAAATATAATTTTGCACAAATATTCCTTGGGTGACCCTCTACCAAGATTGTTGAAATTATTCCTATCTGATGAAAAACACGGCTGCCAGGGGGCGGGGCTTGTTTTCCTTATATGAAATATAGTGAAAACTTGAAAAAGATCTTAATGAGAATATATTACGACTAAGGGCTTCCAGGTGGACATCTACTTTCATTTCAATATCAAAAATTGACTATCTAGTGGTCTAAAAACACTCATAAAAACTCTTTTTCAATTTGTCAATTTTGTCTGATAACGTAAATAAAAAACAAACCAAAATAGCAACATCTTGTTGATGAATCATTTGGCACTCTTCGGCGGATTTTGGTACCCTTTATCTTACATGTAAACAGTTTTTACGCGAATGAAAAAATCTAATAATGTGTTGGTCACAGTATACTTTATTACCCGTATGTATGGAACAATGATAATTTTACACCTGACGAATCTGGGTCGCATGTTGATTGACCTTTGAACACAGGTGGATTACAGTTAATTTTGACCAATTAGTGTGGCCGTTGGCAGCGTTTCAAAGGGGACTGCTGATCTAGGCTGTTTAAAGTATATAATTGGTTCGTGGGGATTTAAAGTGACTGTTTAAATCGATTGACCGCTTGCACAAGTTTGACTGTATATGAATTGGGTTGTATTTCACATATATACGGCATACTGTAAATCTCCATCCTTACCGTGATCTTATCGCCACTACTTTACTTTATTTTGCCTGTGATTGTCTAGTCTTGTTTAAATAGTATGTCATGTGTATGTCATCACTCTGGTAACAAATAATATTTAGTAATAGGGATGTCCTCTTCGTTTGTACATGAGTCATAGAATTATTATGTTAACCCTTTCCCTCATATAGACGCTTTCTGACGACTGCAGCAGATGGCTTTTTTGAAAACTTAGTGACCAAAAAAGAAATTGCTCAAAACGAGCAATTTCTCCTTTTGCCACAATGTTTTCCACATTTAGTCATAGGTCATCCATTCAATTATAGAGATTTTCTATTTTTGACAAAATATGTTCAAAGTCGTCTGCAAAATTGTCGTATGAGGGAAAGGGTTAAGGTTGGTTTTCACAGAGCACCGCTTAAATAAGGATATCTGTTGACCCCTTTATATAGAGCCTTGTTGATGTGTTTCTAGTTTTATTGAATTTCTATTTTCAGTTTATTGACCTGTGTATACTGTTGGGCTGTGATTATTGTGAATCAATACGAGGTATTGGACCAAAGCGAGCTGTTGATTTAATCAAACAGTATAAATCTATTGAAGAAATCATTAAACATCTGGATACAAATGTAAGAAGTTCTTGGTTATCATAAAACCCTTTTAACACATGTCAACTTTGTCTTGCTTCAAAATATTACTCTCTAAATTATTAAAGCCCTATGCTGTGAGTACTCAAAAGAATTGCTTTATTATCCCCCTCGGCTAATGAAGTTTGCGATGGGGATATAGTAACGGGACTGTCCGTTTATTCGTTCAATCGTCCATAAGTCCGTCCGTAACAAATTTGTGACCACTCTACACTGAACATCCTTCGACAGATCTTAATCATACAGTTATGTATGTATGGCTAGGTCTAGAAGCTTATTTATTTTCCAGGTCATAGGTTTAAGGTCAAGGTCAAAATTGAACTTTGAATACCGAGGGGATACATTCGCTTTGCGGCGCCCTTGTGGATTCTATATAGCACCACAACATGGTTTTAAGGTCAAATAAAATAAATAGCACTTTCTTTCAGAAATACACCATACCAGAAAATTGGATGTTTAAAGAAGCAAGAAATTTATTCCAGTCTCCAGAAGTGACAGATCCTGAGACTCTGGACGTAAGAAATCTTTATAGTGAAAATAGTTCCACGTTAGATTGTCATTTTACTTCTACATAGCTCATCATTGTTATCATGCTGCTTTTCAAAGGCTTAAATTAGGCAAATTAACCCTTACACATATACAGCAAAATCTGCAGCAGACATCTTTGAAAACATCTGGATAAAAATGTGAAAATCTCTTTCCTTGAAAGTATAAGTATTGATTGAAGTTGAAAACATTATAACAAAAAGGAAAATTCGCTCATTATGACCATTATTATCCCCCGCTTTTTCGAAGAAAAAAAGGGGGGTTATTAATTTCGGTTTGTCCGTCTGTCACACTTCGTTTCCGTGCAATAACTGCCACAAATGTGAACCATTTTTTTTCAAACTTGGTAACAAGGTTAAATGCCTTAAGGGCTAGGCCAAGTTCGATCGTCACTTTCAGCGGACTTTATTTAGTGGAGTTATGGCCCCTTATTTAACACAAAATGTCGTTTCATGCTGTTTCCGTGCAATAACTGCCACAAATGTGAATATTTTTTTTTCAAACTTGGTAACAAGGGTAAATGCCTTAAGGGCTAGGCCAAGTTCGATCGTCACTTTCGGCGGACTATATTTGGTGGAGTTATGGCCCCTTATTTAACAAAAAACGTTGTTTCTTGCTGTTTCTGTGCAATAACTGCCACAAATGTGAACTGTTTTCTTTCAAACTTAGTAACAAGGTTAAATGCCTTAAGGGCTAGGCCAAGTTTGATCGTCACTTTCGGCGGACTTTATTTGGTGGAGTTATGGCCCTTTATTTATCAAAAAAAGTTGTTTCTTGCTGTTTCCGTGCAATAACTGCCACAAATGTGATCCAGTTTTTTTCAAACTTGGTAACAACGTTAAATGCCTTACGGGCTAGGCCAAGTTTGATCGTCACTTTCGGCGGACTATATTTGGTGGAGTTATGGCCCCTTATTTAACAAAAAATGTCGTTTCTTGCTGTTTCCGTGCAATAACTGCCACAAATGTGAACCGTTTTCTTTCAAACTTAGTAACAAGGTTAAATGCCTTAAGCGCTAGGCCAAGTTTGATCGTCACTTTCGGCGCACTTTATTTGGTGGAGTTATGGCCCTTTATTTAACAAAAAAAGGCGTTTCTTGCTGTTTCCGTGCAATAACTGCCACAAATGTGATCCGGTTTTTTTCAAACTTGGTAACAAGGTTAAATGCCTTAAGGGCTAGGCCAAGTTTGATCGTCACTTTAGGGGGACTTTATTCGGTGGAGTTATGGACCCTTATTCAACAAAAAATGTTGTTTCTTGCTGTTTCCGTGCAATAACTGCCACAAATGTGATTTTTTTTTTTCAAACTTGGTAACAAGGTTAAATGCCTTAAGGGCTAGGCCAAGTTCGATCGTCACTTTCGGCGAACTTTATTTGGTGGAGTTATGGCCCCTTATTTAACAAAAAATGTTGTTTCTTGCTGTTTCCGTGCAATAACTGCCACAAGTGTGAACCGTTTTTTTTTCAAAATTGGTTACAAGGTTAAATGCCTTAAGGGCTAGGCCAAGTTCGATCATCACTTTCGGTGGAGTTATGGCCCCTTATTTAACAAAAAAAGTCGTTTCTTGCTGTTTCCGTGCAATAACTGCCACAAACTTGGTAACAACCTAGGCCAAGTTCGTTTAATTTACCCTGTAATACATGATCAATAAAAAGTCTACTGACATGTTTAAACCTAACCTCAACATTTTCCTGCAAGCGGGGGATAAAAATTTCATGAATTTGCTTGTTGCTCTTGTTTTCTGTTCTGTTGACCCTTCCCCACTTAAAGATGCTTGCTGAGGCCGTTGCAGCAGATGAATGTGGTTAAAAAAGGAATAGTGAGGCAGGCAAAGAAAGACATTGCTCGTATTAAGAAATTGTCCTTTTGCCAGAATTTTGAAGATCAACTAAAAGATTTCACAACATCTTGTATGTGCCTCTTGAAGGTTGGGTTTAAGTACTGTGTTTGTTGATTGTATCCATAATTGCTGGAATTTTAAAAAAAAAACTATTGATGCTTCGAACAAAATTCAAGTTTTTGTGACGTAGGGCCGACACATTGATCTCTATAACTGTATAAATGAAAAGCAGACTATGGTATTTAAAGTAAACTGAGATATGACTGCACATTAACACGATTAATGTCATTTAATGTTGCATAAAAGCAGTTTAATGAGTAATCCTTAAAGTTGCTGAACTCCAGATGGAGATAAAAAAAAAAAAAATGAAATGTTGAAACTTCTGCAACCATTGCTAATTGTGACAACAACAAAGTAAGTAATAATTAGTTCAAAACTATTTTGGCAGTAAATGTTAAAAAACTGAAAGTCGTGAAAATGTACAAAATTCGGCTTTCTGGGTATGTCTACCCAGTAAAAATGAAGGATAAACAATCAATATTTAGATGTTTATGTTACTGGAAAGTGAAATTGTTACTCTAATTCTATCACAGAATTATGATTCTAATATTTCAAGAAAACTTTTGAACAGTATAAAAACGTTGACTATGATATCTATTGTCTGGAGTTCAGTACCTTTAATATCAGAACACTAAGAAGATACAAACAAATGCTCATCGGTTGACAGTAAAAAGAGAATTTCTTCATTTTAGCTAAAATGGCTGGAGCCTAATGTAGATGAACTGGTGGATTATATGGTGAACAAAAAACAGTTTAAGTAAGGCTTTCTCATATAACTATTGACAGAGGACTAGATAAGGAGGGGTAAATAGGTATTGGACCCTTTCCCTCATGTAGATGCTTTTTGATGCTGCCTCTGCAGCAGATGACTTTTTGAAAACATGTGGCAAAAAAAGAAATTGGTCATTATTTTTTGTTTCTAAAGAATTTCGAAATTATTGTTCAGATGTTTAAAAGTCGTCTGCTGCAGAATTGTTGTATTTGAGAAAGGGTTAACCAAACCAAATGTTGTGTACACTCAAATGAATAGTCACTGAGATGATTCTCTTGAGTAGTCACAACATAGGGCTTGAGCTTCAAACAGAGGTCCAGATAAGGAGGGGTATTCAACTCTTTTTCTATTTCAATTTATTTAATAACATAACCCTGCAGTAGCTTGAGTACATGGAAGGATTTAACTGAATTGTTTGATTACAAACTTTAATTGATTGTTTGGGATTTAACGCCATTGTCAACAGTTTTAGTCATATCACGGGCCAGTTCACCTACCCATGTGTTTTCTGGCTTTCTCACGCCTGTATTCAAAGCAACTTGCTGCTTTTCCACATAAACTGGAAGCCCATTGGTGAAAAGACTAATGACGCTTGTCACAATGACTTTTGTCAAAGGCTGGTAATAATGATGGCCAAGATAGGGTTTGAATTGGCGGTCGCTAGTGCCACTACCAACCTAGCTATCAGTGACAAAAAATTAATAATGAAAATGCATAAACTCTGATTTTGTTTGACCTTCAGTGAGGATAGAATAAGAAATGGTATCAAGAAACTAGGGAAGGCAAGAACTGGTACAACACAAGGTAGAATTGATGGGTTCTTTAAAGTATTGGCGCCACCCGCTAGTACCACACCAAAACGAAAGGTAAACAAGTCACATAAAATGTAAGATCTGAGTCACGAAACAAGAAAACAATGAGGAAGAAGGAGAGATTTCCTTATTTTGTGTACCTTTTCCATTAAGCTTTGAAAGGTTATCTAATGTAGAGGTAAAAACGTTCCAAGTCAGGAAACAGGAAAACGGAGAGATTTCTGATTTTGTGAACCTTTTCCAATAACATTTTAAAGAGTCGTCATAAGGGAAATCCGATTATAGATTTGTTAATTTTGATTTGTCTGTTTATTGGTGAAGTTTTTCAACAAAATGTTTTAAAAGTGTGAAATGACATAAATTAATGAACTTGATAAGATTTCTGTAATATAATTGGATTTAATGCTATAAGTAACACTCTAAACTTGCCTCTAAAACCCTTTCAGTATGCAGACGCACTTTAAAGCAAACCCCGCAGATGACTATTGAAATCATTGTGACAATATAAGAAATTTCTTTAATGAGCAAGTTCTCCTTTTACCACAATGTTTTTAACTCGATTAAAAAATATGATGATTTTCTCTATAAAGATTTTCTTTAGATTTGACGAAATGTCTACAAAGTCGTCTGCTGCAGATTTATTGTATGTGGGAAAGGGTTAATTGTGCCCTTTAGATTTGGAAGAACTTCCACAAAATGTCATTTATGAAAATGGTATGAAAATATGTCTGGGGAATAATGCCATTTTGAATTTATTTTTCATTGGATGTGTTTGGGCACCAATAGTTGAGTTCCGGTGTCTCGGTCTTCATACATGGTGATCCATAACAAATTGTATTTGTGTGTGACAAAATTAACAACAGTGCAGAACAAAGTCAAACTTCGGGAATGAGCAAAACTGATTCTGGCACTACACTAGTTGGCTTTTCGTAGAGCATGACTCATTTACATGTGTCTACATATTATGGATTAAAGGATTTCCCACATAGGACAATTATGCTGTAGGCGACTGAAAACATCTGATGTAAATACTCTTTAAGTGAAAGTTTATTTATTGAATAGAGTTGTAACTATTGTGGCTAAATGATTAAATTGATCATTATTAGGAATTTTGTCTTTTGCTGTAATGATTGCAATAGTTGTATGCTGCAGATGTATCAAAAACCATCGGCTTGTGGGAAAAGGGTTAAAATTGTACATTTTTTCAGGCTCAAGATTCCAAAGGATCTGCAAAGAAGAAGGCGAAGGGAAATTTTAAGAGACCCAAGTGATTATGTACAAGCCAAAATGAAAAACTAAGTGTAAAAATGAATTACATGCTACTTGATTGTTTCATCCCAGGCTCATTTGTGCTTATAGCTATATATGCATTTAACCCTTTCTATCAAGTCTGCTCCAGATGCCTTTAAAAACATATTTTCTTGGCAAAAATATGAAAGTGTAATCACTGAATAGAGTTGAAAACTTTGTGGCAAAAGGCTCATAATGGGCAATTCTCCTTTGTTACAATGTTTTCGGAAGTCATTTGACACAGATGCCTCAAAATTTGTCTGCAAATGGATAAGGGTTAAATATTGGCTGAAGTGTATTTTAAGTTGTTCCTACTCATTTGAGATATTAAATGTAGCACAGGATTAATCAGATTTGTCCTGTGTAACATTACAAGAATCTCAAACAAATATTAAGCTCAAATATGCCTTTTAAGCAAATGTACTGTTTATTTAAACCGTTATTCTATCAAAGATGACTTTAGAAGCCTTTTAAATTGATGTATTTTGATTGCATTGAGGATACAATGAGTAATTAAACAAAGATTTTCAATTATGTACCAAACTTATTCTTAAATAGTTACGCTATTGATAAACTCTGTTATTTTGAAATGTCACGGATAAGCAAATTGTTTTCTTCCTAATATTAGCCTCTTATTAAAGTTAGTGTTTCTTCCATTGATGATTTTGTCTTTCAATATTGTTGATAGTGAGGCTATTGCCTTGGCTTGTTAGCATCGAATCAAGTTTGAAATAGTTAGGCAAAATGATTAATTGCCTGCAAAGGATTAATTGCCTATCTTCGAGTCATTTCTTCTTTTGCACAATGTTTTCAAAAGTCTCCTGAAGATGATAAAGGATTACGTTTTACCATCTTAAGTCTTATACTACAAAGATATTGGTAGATAAGGTCAGCTTACATAGAAATATGAAATGTCCACTGACCACTTCAGTCATGTGGCAGTCCAATATGCAGGAGGAATACAACAAGAGGAGAACAATGAATGAGAAAGAGGTGTTGGTTTATTACAAACTTATGTGTTAATTATAATGTGATGAATTAAAATTCATTATTAAATTTTCATGAAGGAAATAAATGATTGTACAAATTAAAGGCTTATATGTTCTTGCTCTAGATGCATTTTTAGCTCTGATTTTTTTGGAAAAAAGACGAGCTATGGCCATCACTTGATCCGTCTTCGTAGGCGGCAGCGGCGTTGGTTAAGTTTCGGGTTTATGTCACTTACATAGAAACTATCAAACCTAATACTTTGAAACTTCAAAAATGTTAGTCTTATACCTTTCTTCACATTGTATGATACAGATGCTGAATGTGGCCTGTTTTTGGGGGTAAAAAACATAAATTTTAATTTATTTTGAGAATTGAACATAGTTGGTCAAGTTTTGCGTTTAGGTCACTAATATGGAAACTTTGAGTGCGGCCTGTTTTTTGGGGTAAAAAACATTAATTGTTGTTGATTTTGAGAATTGGCGTTGTTGGTTAAGTTTTGTAATTAGGTGACTTACATAGAGACTATCAAACCTATTGTATGATAAAGATGCTGAGCGGGCCTGTTTTTTGGGGTAAAAAACATCAATTTTGATTTCTTTTGGTCGATTTTGACATATTTGGTTAAGTTTTGTGTTTAGATCACTTACATGAAAACTGTTAAGACCTATTACTTGAAACTTTGAAAACTTTTTCATGTAATACTCTTCTTCACATTGTTTGATACAGATTCTAAGCGGGCCTGTTATTTGGGGTAAAGAAAATTCAATTTTGATGTATTTAGGTCGATTTTGAGAATTGGACATCATTTCTTCATTTTTTGTTACATTGTTTCGATTTTTCCCCAAAAATAAAAACCTGATGTACTTCAACATATTATGAATATCTTTAATCAGATTGTGTTTCGGGGGTCAAGGTCACTGTTACTTTAAATAGGAAAAAAGTAATATATTCAATGTCTTGGTTACAGTCGACTTAATGTAACCATCTCATTTGCCTGTCCATACACAATATTCAGCTTATGATCTTGACTGATTGTGACAGCCATCCGACGTGAAGATTTTCCTTATCATGTATATAAACTTGGATTTATTTCCACACGGTAAATCTTGATTCAATACTTGAAAAATAGCAGTTGTGTCCTTATAATATTTAAATATTCATTCCGAATTTGAAGATTTTTTATCTAAAATAAATAAACCGTAAAAGGATAATATCAGATGAGCGTTCGACACTCGCAGCTGGTGCTCTCGTTTCTTTATATCCCCAACCTAAGGTGGATGGGATATTGGTGTGGTGTCATCTATCCGGATCCCTGTCCTTCTTTCCTTTTGTACACCTTTCCGTAGCCATATCTAAGAAATGGTTGGATAGATTTGATTAAAACTAGACGGAAATGTTAACCACTAGCAAGTAAGGTTCAACAAGATTGCTCCATCTAAATCACCAATCATGTTGTTTTGAACTTCTATTGTTAGCTCACCAGAGCACAAAGTGCTCAAGGTGAGTTATTGTGATCGCCTTCTGTCAGTCGTCAACATTTGCTTGTTAACACTCTAGAGGCAACATTTTGCATCCAATCTTCATGAAAGATTATCAGAACATATATCTTCATAAAATCTAGACTAAGCTCGAATCTGGGTCATGTCGGGTCAAAAACTAGGTCACTAGGCCAACTTTAATGAAAATCTTGTTTACACTCTGGAAGTCACATTTTTGGCTTGAGCATGTTGAAACTTTGTCAGAATGTTTGTCTTAGTAATATTTAGGCCAAGTTCGAATATAGGTCAAAAACTAGGTCACTAGGCTAAATTTAAGGAAAATCTTGTTAACACTCTGGAAGCCGCGTTTTAAACTTGAGCATGTTGAAACTTTTTTAGAAAGTTTGTCCTGATGATATCTAGGCCAATTCGAATACGGGTCATGTCTGTTTAAAAACTAGGTCACTAGGCCAAATTTAAGGAACATCTTGTTGACACTGGAAGCCACATGTTTGGCTTTAGCATGTTGAAAATTTGTCAAAATGTTTGTCTTAGTGATATCTAGGCCAAGTTCGAATATAGGTCATGTCAGGTCAAAAACTAGGTCACTAGGCCAAATTTAAGGAAAATCTGGTTTAACACTCTGGAAGCCACATTTTTGGTTGAGCATGTTGAAACTTTGTCAGGATATTTGTCTTGATGATATCTAGGCTAACTTCGAATATGGGTTTGGTCAGAACAAAAACTAGGTCACTAGGCTATATTGTAGAAATATCTTGTCAACACTAAAGAGATCACATTTTTAGCTCACCTGAGCTTTGCTCAAGGTGAGTTATTGTGATCGCCTTTTGTCCGGCGTCCGTCGTGCGTCAACTTCTTCTCCTCAGTAACCAGCGGGTCAATTGGGATGAAACTTCACAGAAAGCATCCTCTCAATGACCTCACCAGATTTCCTTCAAATTTTTGGGATCCATGCAGAATTCTGGTTTCCATGGCAACGAAATGAAAAAAACTTCAAAATTCTTCTTCTCCCAAACTGGTTGGCAGATTTTCAAATAATTTTGTAGAAATGTTCCTTGGATGACCCTCTATAAGATTCCTTCATGCCATGTTGATTGGTCAAAAAACATGGCCGCCAGGGGGGGCGGGGCTATTTTGCCTTACATGGCTACAGTGCAAACTTAAAAAATCTTCTCCGAAAGTGTCTGGCCGATTTTCAAATAATTTTGTAGAAATGTTCCTTGGATGACCCTCTATCAGATTCCTTCAAGCCATGTTGATTGGTCAAAAAACATGGCCGCCAGGGGTGCGGGGCTATTTTGCCTTATATGGCTATAGTGAAAACTTAAAAAAGCTTCTCCGAAAGTGTCAGACCGATTTTCAAATAATTTTGTAGAAATGTTCCTTGGATGACCCTCTATCAGATTCCTTTAAGCCATGTTGATTGGTCAAAAGTTATGGCCACCAGGGGGGGGGGGGGGGGGGGGGCGGGGCTATTTTGCCTTATATAGCTATAGTGCAAACTTAAAAAATCTTCTTCTCCAAAAGTGTCAGGCCGATTTTCAAATAATTTTGTAGAAATGTTCCTAGGGTGACCCTCTATCAGATTCCTTCAAGCCAAGTCGATTGGTCGGAAACTATGTCCGCCAGATGGCGGGGCTTATATAGCTAAAGTGGAAAAAAAAATCAGGTGAGCGATTCCAGGGCCATCATGGCCCTCTTGTTTACTTGAATAGCTTGAAACTTTGTCAGAAAGTTTATCTTGATGACATCTAGGCCAGGTTTGAATATGGGTCATATCAGGTCAAACATTAGGTCATTATGTCGCATTTTTGACTTGAGCAGCTTGAAATTTTGTCATAAAGTTTGTCTTGATGATATTGCCATTGGCGCTGAAAAAGTTAATTCTTAAATAGCCCATTCTCAGGTGAGCGATTCCAGGGCCTGATGGCCCTCTTGTATATGTACGGTATACCATGGTTTATATCTAAATTACCTTGTTAACACTACATGCCACATTGAACGTCTAATATTTATGAAAGTCCCATCAGAACCTTCATCACCATCAAATTTAACAACTTGCTCACGTGGGGTCAAAAACTTGATCTCTAGGGCACATTTTAGAAAGATAATCCTTACAAACACATTATAGGTCACATTTTCATCGAATCTTCATTAGAAAACAACAGAACAATTATCTCCACCAAATGCCAGTCGGGTTCGTAACGGGGTCATCTCCGATCAAAAACTAGGTCACAAGGTCAACTTTTAGAAAACCATTGGGAACATACTAAAGGCCAAATATTTCATCAAATCTTTATTAATCGGAACATTCATCTGGATCGAATCGAAGTCCGATTTGAAACGGAGTCTAGAATGGTCCTATATTATGTCATTTTAGAAAAACCTTGTGAACATAATAGTTTAGTAACTGATATACCAAGGTGGTCCACAAGTTTTTCAGCTCACCTGAGCAGGAAGTTTTCAGAGGTGAGCTGTTCCGTTATATAACTTCTGCCTTTGTAGGCACACCTTCACCTTGTGTAGTAATCCTTCGTAGAGTGAAGGTAAAACCGTCACCACAATAACAAACGTAGTATTTTATGTAAATATGTTCCTTTGACTATCTTTCAAAATACTAAAAAAAAAAAAAAAAATCAGATTGTGTGTCACAGGACTTGTGTCTACATCTTGATTTCTTTTTCCATTTCTAGTGCGTTTTGGAATAAGTTCTAGTTTCTTAAATCTTACAGACGTCTACTATAACATTGGAGTTTTTCTAGAGTTCATAAATTTCTGGAGAGCATCTACCATCGTCAACTACATTACAGTCCACAATTAACTGAAGCAAGCAATGTTCTTTTACACCTGGTTTTATGTTGATAAGTTCATTCAATATATTGTTAAAATCATCTAAAATTGGATCTCTGTTTTCCTGTGGGCCGTCACAAACGGTAAGAAAATGTTCAAGAGTTTCTGATTCTTTTTCACATATCAGGCATAAAGGATTCACTTCGTTTTGATTAAATTTAGCTCTATTTGTTTGTAATATATATGTTCCTGTGAGTATTTTTGTTTTCACAGGTATTCTAATCACATCTCGGGAACTTTTAGAGTATGGTTTTATTGCTGACATTTTCCAGGTTTATGCGTCTTGGACAGAAAATTCAGACTAGAATATAGTTCAGACTGGGAGATGATCCTATCAACGCAATACTTGTACACATGTTTGTCAATTAGTCTTTTCCACTCACTTTTCTCACATATGGAATTTAAAAGTAGTTCTGGTTCAGGAAGTTCGTACAAAATAAGCAGTTTTTTTATGACTATAAACCAGCTGTGACTATTAAATGACTTGGAACCCAGGTGTGAAATAGCTAATCTTCTTTCCACGGAGTTGTCTGCAAGTCTTGTAATGTTGCCAAATAATGAAAGCATCTTCTTTGTATAACGCTATCCAGCGGAATGGTACCAGATAACATATAGATTGCTGAATCAGTATTTACTATTCTGATTACTCCCCGTTCGTCGTTTGTCAACAAGTCATAATAACGACATCTCCTAAACTTCTTGGGTGGTGCCCTTTCAACATTGTTCAAAGAAATGAAGACCATTGCAACCGAAAGGATTTAAAAGAAAAAAAAATGAAAATGTTCTTGTCAAATCCAAAAGAGCTTAGATTTGGTGTGTAGCATTGTCTAGTGGTCCTCTACCAAGATTGTTTAAAATTATGCCCCTGGGGGTCACATGTTTCACAAAGAGATATATAGGAAAAACGTTGAAAATCTTTTTCGAAAATCTTCTTCGAAAATCTTCTTTTCTATAACCGAAAGGGCTAGAGTTAAGATATTAGGTGTGTAGTATTATATCGTGGTCATCTACCAATATTGTCTGGGAAAAACTTTGAAAACATTCTTGGATATTTGATGTGTGAAAAAATGTCTACTAAAAAATTTCAAAATTGATGACGCCTGTTTTACATAGAGATTTATACGGAAACTTTAAAAATCTTCTTGTCTGACACCAAAGGCCTATAGCTTACATAATTGGTATGTAGCCTTGTCCAAATTATGCGCTAGTAAACATTGGTGGCGCCCCTGGGGTCACCTGTTATACAGAGATAAAGGAAACATTTGAAATCTTATCTGAAACAAGCCCATCAGTTTCCTTGTGTTATATTAATTTGACAAAAGACGGACAACATTGATTGGGTTATTTTGCCTTTTGGCAAGTGGAGCTATACTTAATATTCGGCCTCTTGTATTGGGTGAGCGATCCAGGGCCATCATGTTCCTCTTGTTTACAAGTTTGATTTGGCTGGAATCTTAATTTGAACATAATTGAAAGTACTTCTCCAGGAAAATTAAGTGCGTGTGACCAGTTCAGTTCTGGATCGACATGTACATTATCTAAAATTAGTCTCAATGAGCTTTAAAGAAGTTTCTGTATTACTTTCTCTTTGGATTCTAGAGATTTCGTCTAATTATCAGTTTTGATATTAAAGGTGATATTCGGAGTTTTAACCGTTTGGCCCCTTTTTCCTGAATTTAGTGTCAGAATTGTGCTAATGAAGTAATTTCTCAAACAAAGTTGCGAAAATGCCTTAAATTGGCTTTCTAATTACTGTTGTGAAATGGGTACTTGTTTATGTCCCCTTAATTATCGATCGGTGACGTCATTGGTCGCCTGCATAACGGTTACTAGCATAGATCTATCTATATGCGTGTCGGATAATATAACTAATTCAAGCTTAGAAGTTTATTTGTTACTCTGTGTACAGTTTACAATGTATTATGAGGTAATATTAACAACAGACATAATATTATAAAACAAACGCTATGAGGTAATGCATCACTAAAGTAAGGGGATCAAAAAGTACAGAGCTGCGTCAAATGCTGAAATAAGTACAGGTCAGGAGAAAAAAATAACATAAGCCAGGTGGCATGCTAGCCGATCGACGACAGCATTATTTAAAGTTAAATAAAAACCATACAGACATGTCGTTCAATACTTAAAACATTATAATTATACATCTTAGTTTGACATGAGAAACACTAAGCACTCAGTATTGGTATCATTTTAATATTTTGTTTATTTAAGGTTTGTTAAACACAGACACAGTCGAGATGATGTTGTTGACTGTCGTATTGCTATAATAAAAGATGAAAATAAACAGTTGGATACAATCAGGCATGAAATATCAACCATATTTGAGATGGTGAATAAGGAGACATCATCTCAATACTACAACTAAACATTTTTATGAACAAGTTATGTGCGTTTTATACTGATGATTATGCTTTTGAAAAAACGATGATGGTTAGCAAACCATAAAACCAAGACATTATGTTTTACGATTATGTAAATCCCGCTTTACGTTTAACATTTTATTAACATTTACAGTTCGCGCATGACTGTGTTTAATTTCATATTTAGATAATGCAAGGAAAGGCGAGTTTTGTCTTCATAAACAACATTTTAAAACCCTTTCCTCATTGTCGACCTTTATTGCCACAGGGACATCCAATGGTCTTTTGAAGACATGGCATGAACAGAAGCAATCGCTCATATTAAAAAGAATCCTGCTTTTAACATAATGACTTCGTGTTTACAGTCATCGTCATTACATGTAATTTGAAACACAGCGGAACATACTCTTGGTCTAATAATTTACTTATATTTATTTCATATAAAGCATAATAATCCTTCATATATATCTACCCACCTTTACTCGAACGTATCAGAAGTTAGAGGAAGTCTCCAACACCCCTACTCAAGGATCGCCCTTTGTCCGTTGTGCATCGGCATCTTCTCTGTAACAAGTGGGTCAATTTGGATGAGACTTCACAGAAAGCATCCTGTCAATTACCTTCAAATTTTGTTGATCCATGCAGTATTCTGGTTTCCTTGTATGGCTATATTGAAAACTTTAAAAAAATCTTCAAGTATCTGTCCAATTTCCAAATAATGTTGTAGTAATGTTTCTTTTGGTGACCTTCTAACTGATTCCTTCAAGCCATGTTGATTGATCGAAACACGTGTTCGCCAGGGTCAGGATTGTTTGGAATGATATGACTAGTGTGAACACCGGAGACCGGGAATGATATGACTAGTGTGAACACCAGAGACCGGGAATGATATGACTAGTGTGAACACCGGAGAGAGCAATATCCCTAGTATCAGCTTCAGTTTTTAGCTCACCTGCACACTTCGTGCTCAGATGAGCTATTGTGAACACTCGCCGTCCGCCGTCGTCTGTCTATCCGTATGTTTACATTGCTTAACCAATGAACCAAATTCAAAATAATTTCACAGAAATGTCTTAGGTGGTCATATTTCAAAGTGGATCAAATAATTTAGTTCCATGGAGAACTTTGGTTGCCGCGGATTCAGAAAGACGGAAAAGTGCTAAAACTTTAAAAATCTTATTGTCCAAAAGTACAGGCTCTATTTGAAAATTAATTTGCACAAATGTTCCTTGGATGACTCTTCCAAAAATACCAGCCAGGTTCTTTTTTAAAAAAGGGCACTAGGGTTAGATTGTTCAAATTATTCCGATCTGTTGATAATTATGACCTCAAGGGAGGCAGGTCTTTGATAACTGTTAAAGTTCTATTAAATCAGGTGAGCGATATTTGACTATCATGGTCCTTTTATTTAAGTTACAGGACAGTGCTTAATCCTTTCCCTCATACGACAATTCTGCAGCAGACGACTTTGAACATATTTTGTCAACAAATAGAAAATCTCTATAATTGAAGGGATAACCTATGACAAAAAGTGGAAAACAATGTGGCAAAAGGAAAAATTGCACGTTTTGTGCAATTTCTTCTTTTGTCACTATGTTTTCAAAAAGCCGTCTGCTGCAGAAGCGTCAGAAAGCGTCTATATGAGGGAAAGGGTTAATACAGATCTCTGTGTATTGTTTTTTGGTAAAGACATGTTGTATCTAGACATATGGTTTATGATCGCTTATTTCATTTCAACCACTGTGAGCAGTTAAAAAGATTGTAAATCTGTCTTGTCACAACCTCAATATGCATACCTATATTTAACTAAATGTCATGCCCTAATTGTCAAAATAACCAAGGCAATACACTTGTCATATATATGTACTCTATGGTTGGTTGTTATACCCTAGCAAACATAATTTGAGCCGTTCCACCAGAAAACCAACATCATGGAATCTGCGTAATGTATCGATCCAGATCAACATGCAGTCCGTGCAGGTTAATGCGGTCCAACACATTCCGTCTCATGGAGATAGAGGTATAGAGTAATGATTGCTGAAACAGAAAATCCACAGGAGGCGAAAAGTGTCTGTCCGGGTTAGCCTGCTTGACCACAATGTTGGTTTTCTCCCGTAACGGCTCATATGTCTGTAGCGGTTTGATGATCCATTAGTAGGTCACGAAGTTTTGCTGAGCAAGCTTCTATAATCCTTGACCACATACACTAATTCTGCAGCAGATGACTTTGACAAGTTAAATAAAGAAACAGTGTGGACAAAGGAGAAATTACTCATCATGAGCAATTTCACTTTTGGCCACAATGTTTTCAAAAGTCGTCTGCTGGTATTGCGTCAAAATGCGTCTGCAGGTGGGAAAGGGTTTATTCGTAAGTTATTTTAATTAAACTTGGATTTGATATAACTTATACAGGTGGATTCATATGTGCGTGAAATTAGCCGGAGTTTCGCCCGACTTCTACAGACAGAACGAGATTTGTTACGGCTGGGTAGAACATCCGTAGTATTCGAAACTCTGGCTGTTCAGACTGATTGGATTGTTAATGAAAAACGATAACATCAAATTAAAAAAAAAAAAGGTAATTAATGGGTTTTTTATTAAGTGAAAAACACATTAAATGCTTTCCCTGTAATAGATGCCATTGGTGCACACACCCCTTAAACCAATTTGAGCCATTCCACGAGAAAACCAAAATTGTGGACTTTGCTTAATTACATGTATGTGTGATGCAATCAGACGACACTAAAACCAGAGACATATAAACACATGTTTATATGTCTCTGCTAAAACTACACCCATTTAATGTTCACCTTTTTTTGAAACCTTATGAATGAAGGTATTGTTTGCTTCCTTATCGGCATTGTGGGGTTGGGTTGAAAATAACCCAAACGTTTGGATGTTTACGCCAATGCAAATTCTGGATGTATTTTTTTGAATTATTTTGTTTTCAAAAATAAAACAACTATTTTTTCAAATATCAAATATTAAACGTAGAGGCGAAAACAAGCGCATGCTTGTTCTTATAAAAATCAATTCAAGTTTAGTGCACGAAGACAATTTACTATTCTGAGAGACAAGACATTTGATGAACGAATTTACACAATGTGATTTCTTGCGAGTACCCGAGTACTCGATCGGAAGAGTTCACGAGTACCCGAGTACTAATATCGGTACTCGTTCCCATCCCTACTTGAAATTAATATAAATAAAACAACTTACCACAGCAGCATAGGCCTTGGAATTTTTGTGACATATGCAAAAGTGTTTTCAATTCAATTAGAAAGTAAAACTTTCATTTATAGATTTTCCACAGTTTAACTTGTGCACGTGTCTAGACGTATCGGCATTAGTCAATTGTCAGGTGCATTGTGTTTTCAACTCTCTTAACACTATGAACTTTTAACCCTTTCCCTCATATAGACGCTTTCTGACGCCTCTGCAGCAGACGGTCTTTTGAAAACATAGTGACAAAAGAAGAAATTGCTCAAAACGAGCAATTTCTCCTTTTGCCACAATGTTTTCCACTTTTAGTCATAGGTTATCCATTTAATTATAGAGATTTTCTAATTTTTGACGAAATAAGTTCAAAGTCGTCTGCTGCAGAATTGTCGCATGAGGGAAAGGGTTCATATATAGCCTAGTGGATATTTCATTAGTGTTTATTGTATTATCACTTACAAACGAGTTTACTAAGATGATTTGCCTCGAGCTTTTGGCGAGCGTCATATTCATCTTAGTTAACGAGTTTATTAAAAGTGATCATAAAAAAACACGAATGAGATATTCTATTCATCACATAAAGTGATTAATGAGGCGTATAAAGAAAAAAATGTACATGAAATTTGCCGGTGTTGACGCCAAAGAGACTAACGTTATAACGTCAAACCGCTGACGTAACGTCATTTTCATTGTTTGGTTGCCGCGTTGTAAAAAAGACTTGAGCGTTAGACTTGAAACCAAACCAGTAGTATCATAGTATATTATGTAATGGGATATTGACACTCCCAGAGAGGGCTTTATGTGAGAAATAGAGGATATCTGTTTGGTTTGAGTGGATATGGAATATATTTCATCGAAAAGTGATACAATTTTAATATATATTTAGCATAAAATAAAAAGAAAATTTGTTTGTCTTGAGTGGATATGGAAATATCTCCTCGAGAAGTGAGCTACTCGCTCGTGAAGATATTAAAATTGTATCACTTCTCGAGATATATTCCCTATCCACACAAAACAAACACATTTTCTTTTTATTTAATGCTAATTGATGACGAAGGAATGGAACTATTTAGTGTCTTCGAATCTGTGTGAATGTCCTATTCAAACACAGTTTGTCCGCCATATTGAAAAGTTGTAACGAGAAAAAATATGGATTACCTTCACAGGTGTTTGTATTGATTCAGATTGATAATTTTACGCCCCTATATTGTATCCTTAATGTGTTAAGTATAGCCTGTAAAATAATGAAGTTATCAATGCGGTACATACACCTGTGAACACATCTATTCGATTTATGTGTTTACTAGGCCACAATTAAAAAAATGTTTGTTTGCTGCTTCCAACCCATGCCAATTAGGGGTGGGTAGGTAGGTAAATAAAAAAAAATCTCAGACAGACTTGCAACTTTTTTATTTTATTATGATTAAAAGGAAAGGAACGGAAAAAAAAATCGTGCGGAAGCGGCAAACAAACAATAGTTTATTTTAGGCCCTACACAATTTCAGACAATGACAATAAGTCCGATTTGTTAAATTTACGGAATACGGACATATACATTTGTCAAGCTAAGTGTATCAGTTTTATCAGGCATACCTATATCACTCACAGTGCGGGTGATATCAGTGAGTGATATTGATTTTACTTCACTGATAGAACACAATACTTCACCATTAAGCATAAACTAAAAAGACATATTCGTCATTACTTGAAGACAAACTTGAATCAAATAAGGCAGTTCCATATATTCACTGCAAGATGAGTTGGGCTTTTAATGTTCACATCGCTATGTATGAGTCACGGTTGGCGATTTGAAGTCTTCTTACAACAGTTTGCGCACAGTTAAGACTTGTGAGCATGCTCTAACGAGCAGTCTCGTCAGAGCCTTCACTGTCCGCGTGTATGTAGCCGAGCCCCAGCAACTGAGTCGGTAGCGATGCGGGCTGTCAATCCACGGGTTGAGAGTTCGAGCCAAAGCTCGGCCAACATTCTTTCCGACGTTGACACAAGTCACTGTAACAAGCGCCGTTCGTCTTCCACCAATGGGCTAACAGTCTATGTTGAAAACCAGTCAGTCGCTTGTAAAGTCTGTTGTATGGAGTACTGATGAGCGAAAGCCAGGAGACACGCGAGTAGGTGAACTAGCGGCCGGTATATGACTGGAAATGGCGTTAATCCCGAATCAAATCAAACCGTGTATATGTATCGTAAAGACCAAGATATAACTTGTGACAAACCATTAGAATTGTATTATCACAGTGGTTCCTCAAAAAGAGTCCGTATCTTGGAAAAGGTACAACTTGACATTTCTTTATCAGTCTGTGTGAATGCAAAGGCTGCTATGGGTCTATTCTGTGCACAAAAGTCAATGAGTACGTCTTCGCACGGACGGGCCCATATGATTCACGGTTACGGAAATGCAATAAGACTGGAAATCTCGTGAGTTGGGTTTTAAGCCGTTTGTTTTCAACATTATTTCAGTTATATCACGACGCCAATTCACTTTTTCACTTATTCATGAGTCCTTGGTTAACAAACCAGTACTAGGTTGGGGAAAAAGCCTTGCCCAAGGGCACAGCGCTGCGAGTGGGAATCGAACCCAGAACAATAGGCCACGGCGGATTCCTAATGCAGACATTGAAGGGTAACTAGATTAGGAGACCATTGTGTTAAACCGTTTACTTGATATGTTATTTTAAAGTCGTCTGTTTTGAAAACATCCGAAGTAAGAATTATAACATCTGAAAATCAGTAGTTAAATTTTGATACTGAATGTCAACTTTGAGTGAATATGAGAATATTACTCGTTTTCGGCAATGTCTTTGACTTTTTCGAAAGTCGTCTGCACAAGAGGGAGGTCTCACTTTACCACATTTATCTTGTTACTCCAGAGGCGACAGTTTTCACCTAATCTGCATGCAACTGTATCAGTTTGTTTGTCGTAATGATTTCTAGGCCAAGTTCGAATATGGGATATTCAGGTTAAAGCAAGGTCACTGTGTCAAAACTAGGTCACTAGGTCAAATTGAAGATACATATTGTTAAAACTCTGTAAGCCTCATTTATACGTTGAGCAGTTGAAACTTTATAACATGTATTGTCTTGACGAAGATAGCACTAAGGTTGAATATGGGTCATCCCGGGTCTAAAACAAGCCCACTAATCCAAATTGAAGAAACCTCTTGTTAAGACCACACTTTTGACTTAAACATATTGCAACGTTGTCAGCATGTTTATCTTCATGATATCTAGGCCAGGTCCGACTTTTATATTTTGACTTCAGCATGTTGAGCTTCATCAGCAAATTGTCTCGATGATATCTAGGCTAGGTTAAAAAAAATAGGGCAATATGCCAAATTGAAGAACAAACTGTTAACACCATGAAGCCGCATTGCCATCTTAATTATTTTTTGGTCGAAATATTAGACTCGCTTTTCCAACCATTCATTTTTTCAACGCCTCTGTATGACCTGGACATCTGCATCTATGTACATCTATGTACTTCTATGTACTTCTATATGTACTTATATGTACTTATATGTACTTCTATGTACTTCTATGTACATCTATGTACTTATATGTACATCTATGTACTTATATGTACTTATATGTACTTATATGTACTTATATGTACTGCTATGTACATCTATGTACTTATATGTACTTATATGTACTTATATGTACATCTATGTACTTATATGTACATCTATGTACTTATATGTACTTATATGTACTTATATGTACTTCTATGTACTTCTATGTACATCTATGTACTTATATGTACTTATATGCACTTATATGTACTTCTATGTACTTCTATGTACTTCTATGTACATCTATGTACTTATATGTACTTATATGTACTTCTATGTACTTCTATGTACTTATATGTGCATCTATGTACTTCTATGTACATATATGTACATATATGTACTTATATGTACTTATATGTACTTATATGTACATATATGTACTTCTATGTACATATATGTACTTATATGAACATATATGTACTTATATGTACTTATATGTACATATATGTACTTATATGTACATATATGTATTTCTATGTACATCTATGTACATATATGTACTTCTATGTACTTCTATGTACATATATGTACAGCTATGTACTTCTATGTACATATATGTACTTATATGTACATCTATGTACTTTTTTTTTTATTTCTTTGCTATAAACATATTGTTTGTTGTTAAATGCAATCCAGTATATTGATTTGAATTGTCTAACCACAATGTAAATGTATAAATCATTGGTATATTTGTATAGGATGAACATGGAAAATATTTAGTATATTTTTTATTTACACCACCTTAAAATGTATGCAATATTGTTAACATGAATTATTTTAGGTAGGTATTATGGTCCAATTCGACATCCAGACTCAAATCCAGCCGACAACCTTTGAGACAAAAGGAGAAATGTCTTATTATATATATAATTCAATAAATAATTCTATTTTCTTTAATAGAGAGTTTCCATATATTGCAAAATTGTTTTAAAAAGTATCAACTTCAAATATGTTTCATGTGAGGAATTGTAAAGATCCTAGTTAACTATTTGTTTGCACTTAAACTTAACTTTCAGCGCCGAATTGTTTAAAGTAGACTCTTCCATGTTCAAAATCGGGCGTTTCTATTTCTCATATAATACAATTTTGGACTATTTTGATAACTTAAAGGCAAACAATGCTGATTGCAGGTGAGACAGCTCGTTACGAGCTGACTCGCCTGAATCAGTATTGTTTGCAAAAAACGGAATATTGCCTTTGGCGCTGAAAGAGTTAAACGCTCTTTATAAGCCCTTAAGGCTTTCCATATCCACCTCTGCAGCATACTTCGTAGAAAAACATAATTACATGCTTAGTTTTTCCCCTCCACATTAATAATATACAGTTTACAGTTTTATTCAAAATATCACCAGAAGGTCATAGACCCATGTGGTTAGTAAAGCATACAACAGTGAGACATACAAAATAGTACAACAAAATAATGGTATATACAAGTCATCACATATACACGCTTGTTTAGATGTACCTCTGCAGCATACTTCGTAGAAAAACATAATTACATGCTTAGTTTTTCCCCTCCACATTAATAATATACAGTTTACAGTGTTATTCAAAATATCACCAGAAGGTCATAGACCCATGTGGTTAGTAAAGCATACAACAGTGAGACATACAAAATAGTACAACAAAATAATGGTATATACAAGACATCACATATATACACGCTTGTTTAGATGTACCTCTGCAGCATACTTCGTAGAAAAACATAATTACATGCTTAGTTTTTCCCCTCCACATTAATAATATACAGTTTACAGTTTTATTCAAAATATCACCAGAAGGTCATAGACCTATGTGGTTAGTAAAGCATACAACAGTGAGACATACAAAATAGTACAACAAAATAATGGTATATACAAGTCATCACATATACACGCTTGTTTAGATGTACCTCTGCAGCATACTTCGTAGAAAAACATAATTACATGCTTAGTTTTTCCCCTCCACATTAATAATATACAGTTTACAGTTTTATTCAAAATATCACCAGAAGGTCATAGACCCATGTGGTTAGTAAAGCATACAACAGTGAGACATACAAAATAGTACAACAAAATAACGGTATATACAATCACATATACACGCTTGTTTAGATGTACCTCTGCAGCATACTTCGTAGAAAAACATAATTACATGCTTAGTTTTTCCCCTCCACATTAATAATATATGGTGCGGGTATGAACTATTATATAGATGATGACATATGAGCCGTCCCGCGAGAAAACCAACATTGTGGACTCTGCGTAAAGTATCATGGCGACCCGAATTAGCCTAAGCATGCCGGACAGGCTTACTTACCCAGATAAACACTTTCGCCTCATGTGGGTTTTCTGTTTTAGGAATCATTCCTCTTTACCTCTAGCTCCTTGAGACGGAATGTGTCGACCCGGATCAGTCTGCGCACACTGTGCAGGCTGATCTTGGTCGATACATGACGCAGAGGCCATACTGTTGGTGCTCAATTACTATATATATAAAAATGTTTTTTAATTAACGTTGATAGTGCCCAGCACTTTTATATATGCCTCAATACCCATTACTCACATAGTATAAGCTTCAGATCATCTAAATAAGATGATTTTTGAAGTAATATATGATGATTAAAAGTATGAATTTGGAATAAGATATATCTTTCAACAATTGTTAAATTCACACTCTCCTAAACTACTTTAACCCTTTCCCTAATACGACAATTCTGCAGCAGACGACTTTGGACATATTTTGTCAAAAGTTAGAATTTCTCTATAATTAAATGGATAACCTATGACAACATGTGGAAAACATTGTGGCAAAAGGAGAAATCGCACGTTTTGTGCAATTTCTTCTTTTGTCGCTATGTTTTCAAAAAGCCGTCTGCTGCAGAGGCGTCAGAAAGCGTCTATATGAGGGAAAGGGTTAAGTTAAAGGTTAAATTTTCTTTATTTGGTATAAGCTGTGTTTGAGCTCTACCAAAATCAGGAAACTTCAAAGTTATATTGGATTATTATTTGATTTTCACGTAAAGATTTTGATTATGTAAATGTATGTAAATGATTAGATACATGTTTTTGTGTAAGTCAAATAAAATCTATTATATAAAGTGACAGAGAACGGAAGGCATTGTGTTAAAAGCAGAATTATTTTTAGTATGAAAGATTGCTTCTTTTCCGGCCATGTCTTTAAACGATCATGGGATGCCCCTGTGGCAATAAAAGTCGATAATGGGGAATGGGTTTTAAATTGTTGTGTTTATGGACATTAAACCCGCTTTTGCATGCTTTATATAAATATGAAAATAAACACATGCATGCGTGAACTGTCAAATTGATTTGATTGGGAAAAGGAAAGCGAGTTCTTTTTGAAATAATGATTTATAAAATCGTTATACATAATGTTTTGGTTTTATGCTTTGATAACCATCATCGAAATCTATGGTTGCATTTTCAAAAGCATTATCGTCAGTATAAAACGCACATAAATTGTGCATAAAAGTGTCTTATTGTAATATAGAGATACTTCTTGTTCATCTTCCCAAGGTGTTATGATAAGGTTGACATTTCACGCCTTGTTTATTTTCATATTTTGATATTGCAATACAATTTATACATAATGGAGTGTAGATATTTGGAAAAAAATATATTATATATATATTTCGCTTTGGTAAGAAACTAACTGCCTTTTATATCATTAGAGCAAAATACCCATTTCCCCCAAAACAACATAATAACTCATTGCATAAGCTATTTAATCTGAAGAAATTGATAAACCTGTATGTTGTCATTTTTTTTGCAGCAATACTTTTAAATTAAAAAAAAAAAAATGTCAACATCATCATCTCCACTGTGTCTGTGTTTAAAACAAGTGGCCATACTTTAAATAAACAACATACTGAGTACTTAGTGTTTCAGGATAAGTAAAGCTAAAAGGGCATTCTCATGTCAAAAATTAAATGTATAGTACTTATAATGTTTTATGTATTGAACGGCATGACATGGCAGTTATTTGACTATACATAATTCCGTCTTCAGTAAGCATGCAACCTGACCTAGTTTATGTTCCTACCTGTACTTATTGCAGAGTTTAAAGCAGCTCTGTACTTTTGTTATTGTTATTTATCCCCTTACTTAAGTGATACATTATCTATATATTAGCTTGTTTGTTTTTAATAATATGAGCCGTTCCACGAGAAAATCAACATTGTGGACTCTGCGTAAAGCATCGACCCGGATCAGCATAAGCATGCCGCGCAGGCTAACCCGGACCGACACTTTTCGCCTCCTGTGGATTTTCTGTTTTGGAAATCATTACTCTTTACCTCTACCTCCCTGAGAGGGAATGTGTCGGCCCGGATTAGCTTTCGCGGACTGTGCAGGGTGATCTGGGTCGATACATTACGCAGAGTCGATACTGTTTGTTTTCTCTTTGTAAACTGAAGAGAAGAGTAACAAATACACCTGTAAGGTAGTCGTAGTTTTATTGTTTACTTAATCAGAACAGAACAGAACAGAACATACTCTTTATTACACCCAAGTATACAATATACAATATGGGGTTATAAATACAATTAATATGCTTAAAAAATGAGTGACACGTAATACAAGACAAGCCGGTAGGCGGTTTATTCTCGATTGTCCCACATTTTGATTTTTGGGTTAAAAATCGATGTAGGACTATCGGGAAAAAATACAGGTAAGGTGTCGGCTAATCCCTGCCCGGGGCGAAGATATCACTACAGTTCGGTTCATTTAAAATTCCACTATATTGGTAACCATTTTTTATAAAACAGTATGTTACGAATTTATCAGAAAAAAGCTCTTGTTTGGTCCTCTTTTTGATATAACATAGGAAATAGGAAAATATCAAATTATTTAGAAAAACATATTTTTATTCAAATTAGGTAATTGAACTATTGTTTATAATACATACATTCAAATAACAAATTAAACACATCATATAATTACATCGTCTGATCTGGGTTTTCACTGTTTTCAATTTTGTTGAATATTTACTCAGTTTATAAATGGTTACATATGTAGACAATATGTTGCTCTGTCCGCATACTCAATTAATGGACCCATCACGCAGGCGTTCCTTTAGTCGCGTGTCAATGTTTTTATATTTCCTTCTCTTGGTTGGTCTTTTACCTCCTGTAGCATACTAAACTACCTTGATACATGAAAATGATTCAACTTCCTGGATAGTTCTAAGGATGGAAAATATTTTCGGATGTGAATGCTGAACAGCTTTCTTCAACATGCTTTGCCAGCCTTCTACATTGTTTGTCGTCCTTGGACCATGGGTATTGAAGTGATTCCAAATCTGTTTGTCGCTCTCAATCCAGTTCTCAGTTACATAGTCAACGTAGTGAATGTTTCAACTGCTGCAGGAAGCTCTAAAGTAGCAATGTCAGTGAGTGCTTCGAACCACACGTCTTCAACTGAGTTGACTGGTACAAGTGGTAAAACTGTTGCTCGTCTGACCAGGCGGTGAATGTCTTCGTTTGTCCTGTAATCGTTGGCCAAGCCCGAAGACTGTACCTTCCTCCAGATACACTGTGTGTAGTGGAAGAAGCATGCATACTTGTAAATATTGAGCGTACTACTCAGCCAAACAAATGGGTTTTTATTCACTAAACATTAATCAAGTACTATTAAAAAAGAGTTAATTAAATGATAATATAATTAATATAAATATGTTGACCCGGAATAAACTATTTCAAATCTTTTTAAATAACAATATTGTATGTACATATGTAAATATTGCAGATTTCTTTATGATTCTTTTGCATGTATGTAAGCGTGTATGCTAATTGTCGATTTAAGTTTCTTTCCAATTGCACATAAAACTACAAATTGGCAAAGGGAGACGACACCAATACAAGAGAGCAATGGCAACGATTGATATTCTACACTCGTTCAATTTAACCCTTTCCCTCATATAGACGCTTTCTGACGCCTCTGCAGCAGACGGCTTTTTGAAAACATAGTGACAAAAGAAGAAATTGCTCAAAACGATCATTTTCTCCTTTTGCCACAATGTTTTCAACTTTCAGTCATAGGTTATCCATTCAATTATAGAGAGTTTCTATTTTTAGACAAATTATGTTCAAAGTCGTCTGCAACAGAATTGTCGTATGAGGGAAAGGGTTAACGGTGCCTTCGTGTGTTTTTCCTTTGTACCATAGGGCCATTAGGGCATATGATGCCACAAAACACCAATTTGGAAAGCACAAATCCTGTATAAACATATATGAGCCGTCCCTGAGAAAACAAACATTAGCGCCTCTGCGTATTGTGTCGACTAGATCAGCCCGCGCAGACTGATCCGGGCCGACACATTCCGTCTCTGGGCGATAAAGGTATAGAGTAATGATTTCTAAAAACAGAAAATCCACAGGAGGCGAAAAGTGTCGGTCCGGGTTAGCCTGCGCGGCATGCTTAGGCTGAACCGGGTCGATGCTTTACGCAGAGTCCACAATGTTGGTTTTCTCGCGGGACGGCTCATATCAATATATTTGCGTAATGTATCGACCAGATCAGCCTGCGCTGTCCGCGCAGACTGATCTGGCCGACACATTCCGTCTTAGGGGGATAGATGTATACAGTAGTTATTCCTGAAACAGAAAATCCACAGGATACGAACAGTGTCGGTCCAGGTAGGCCCGTGTGGCATGCTTATGCTGATTCGGGTCGATGCTTTACGCAGAGTCAACAATGTTATTTTTCACGTGGAACGGCTCATATGTCACCATCTTTCAATCCCAAAATGACCATCATTTTAAACTACATGTAGACTTACTCCAAGTTCATTCTTTTCCTTTTCCCTTTTCAAATCTCTTCTTTTGATACATACGCTTTGTGGCGTGCCTTCAGCAGAAGACTTTTATAATTATTGTGAGAAAAAAAAGCAATTTCTCCTTTTGCCACAATGTTTTCAACAACTGTTCTTTCTTTGATAGAGATATTCAACAGGTTTACCTAGACATTTTTCAAAGTCCTCTGCTGCAGATGTGCTGTATGTGGGAAAGCGTTAAACGAAGATGAGTCAGAAAATTACTAAGGATTTGAGAGAATTTACTATTTTTCTGTATATTTTCACGCATACAACACATTTGCAATGAGTAATTTCTTCCATTGCCACAATGCTTTCTAAAATCGTCTGCTGCAGAATCGTCTGTGCGTTGGGAAGGGCTACCTACAAGACCACGCTAACGATGGATTTAGGCGCTCAAATACAAACCCTATTTTCTTAACTCTTTCCCACATACAGCAAATCTGCGGCAGACATAGTGACAAAAACCAGAAAAATCTCCATAAAAAAAGCTTAATTTATAAATAAAGTTGAAAACATTGTGGCCAAAGGAGAAATTGCTCATCAATGCCACAATGTTTTCAAAAGTCGTCTGCTGCTATTGCGTCAAAATGCGTCTACAGGTGGGAAAGGGTTAAATAGTTAATCCTTATTGTTTATTTGATAGTAAATGACAAAAAGAAAATACAAGGAACATGTATACCTGGATATTCATTACTTTTAAAAACATTACGTATATAAACAAACCTCAATGGGTCTATTACTTATGTGTTCCTTGCTTTATTTGTCTAGTTAATCCGTATTGTTTATTTCATTGTAAATGGTAAAAATAACATACACTTGCACATTTATGCATGGATACTCTTTATGCATGGATAGTCTTTACCTTTAAAAACCTTACGATGATAAACATGTACACATACATATGACATCTTATCCTTCTTCGTTCCGTTCATTTTCAATACACGGGCTACAATTCCAGCCTTTTGTCACATGTTGCATCCTCGCTAAAACAAAATATGTCCTGTTGTTTGTCAGATGGTGATCTCTGTAAGTCAGTACAGACTGGTCTGGATATGTCACCCTTTCACAGATGTCGCGTCTGGAGCAGACATTGTAACAAAGGCAAAATTTCACAATGAGTAATTTCGAATTTTTCCAGCACCGTTTCTTACTCTCTTCAGCGTGTGTACTTTCATTAACTGATATATGTTCCCTTATATATTCTGAAGTTCTGTCATATATTAGAAAGGGTTGGTCGTTTATGATTGTTTTAATTGTCAACAGGTACATTTATACCCGTCTTCTAATGTATTGCAGATAGTGAGGGGCTATGGTAAGACTCGGCGTTTGCCCATGCGTTCACAGATACAATAATTTGAAATATCAACGTTATGGACTCTGCGTAATCTATCCACCGGATCAGCCTACGTGTCACTTAAGTAACAAATAAAACTGCTACAAGCTTCCAAGAGTATTTGTTACTCTTCTGTACAGTTTACAAAGTATAATTAGGTAACATTAACAATATATATAATATGAGCCGTCCCACGAGAAAACAAACAGTATGGACTCAGTAATGTATCAAGCCAGATCAGCCGTCCACGCAGGCTAATCAGGACCTACACATTCCGTCTCAGGGGGATATAAGTATAGAGTAATGATTCCTGAAACACAAAATCCATAGGAGGCGAAAAGTGTTTGCACGGATTAGTATGTGCAGCTTGCTTAGGCTGTGTTAGCCTGCGCAGCATGTTTAGGCTGATCCGGGTCGATCCTTTACGCAGAGCCCACAATGTTTCTTTTCTCATGAAACGGCTCAAATGTAAGGAAGAGTTAGTTTGGCGAAGTGACCAATCGCAATACCTCGTTGATAAATGCTGCACCATTAAATGTATGATGATTGATGACGGAATTACCCGAGGTGTTCCGATTGGCAAAGTGACGTAACAAATTGAGTGAATAATTTAAGAGAAAAAAGGATTACATCTAGCGACAAGGATAATGTAAATATGATCGCGCGGACGTGTACAGATCATTATATTACATTCAGACCAGGAAGACGGCAGTTGTTCCAAAAAAACGAGTCGGGTAATTTTAGAGGGTTTAACTCTTTACCACATGCAGACACATTTCGACGCATCTGCAGCCGGCGATTTTTGAAAACATTATGACAAAAGGAGAAATTGCTCATTATGAGCAGTTTCTCATTTTGTAACAAAGTTTTCAACGCGATTATTTTACTTTTCATTTTAAGAGATTTTCCTTTTGTTGTCTATTTTTATTTTTGTAAAGTCGTCTGCAGTATATTTGTTGTATATGGGAAAGAGTTAACCCGGTTCATGTATTTATGTGTAAACAGAATATCAGTTTTCCTACTTCCTTAATCATATTATAGTTTAGAGTTGACTTTTCTAACGAAGAGTCACAATAATAATATTACGCATATTTCGGCCATGTTGATATGATAAATCGAAAGGAATATCACTAAGAAAGCGAGATATATGAAGGAAATGTTGAAATATTGCGGTACAAGGTTTGTTGATATTTTGCTTATCTACTGTTTACGATCATAACATATAACATGTAAACCTATTCTTTAGAGCTAATTTGTCAATATATATAAATTTGGGCCACTCCATGAGAAAACAGGTGATAGTGACACATTTTTGGATCTTTGGATTTTTACATTTTCATATAGTCCAAATTGTCTAGTTTTGTTTGATATATATGTTGACTTCGTATGACGAATATTGACGCCGTAATGGACGTCAAAATAAGACATGTGTTACTAATTGTTGAAATGACGTCGACGTCATTTTCATAATTTATGCTCTACTCTCAAACAAAATTTACAGCAACGTTATTTTTACTTTTATCAAAATGGCTTGAGAACTATTTAAGCCCTTCAACGTATAACTTCTGTGACATGCGTCATTGTTGAAAACGGCGTTAAACCGTAATCAATCAATCAATAAACGTATAACTTCATCTGTAAAGCAGTACTACATTGGATGGTGGTATATTTTAAAGCACAACGTTTTGAACAAGATGTCAGGGTCGTGCTGAAACACGCACACATGTACATGTATGACATATTGTTGGAGTCTTATTTCCTGTGCTACACGAACATTATTTCTACACATCTAGATAATAATGTGAATGCGCCGGGTGCATCGATTGCTAACAAACTTAGGAAAACATCCGGAAACTAAATTCAATCTAGATCTACTATACATCGAAGGAAATGCATTGCATGTATTTACATTTCGTTTAACGAGGTCTTATTTCAAATGTATCCGATTTACTCAAACCAGAGACATAAACCTTGAGATAAGCGACACTGGACTTTCAAGCAAAATCACGATTTAGTGAACGGGTATAGCCAAATAATCGATAATATTGCGTAATATGTGTATTGCAAGCGCTTTATAGAAAATGAAAAGCGTCTGACCTCGAGTATTCACTCGGAATACTTGTTTTACTTCGTAGGTTGTATAGAATTAATACCCTGAATTTCATTTGTCCCACAAAAAATACTAGTTATATGTCTGTTGTCCCGTCAATATTTATTTACTTATCTTTGGTAGTTTAATAAAGGAATACGAGAACAAATACACCATTACTTGTAAACATCTACTGGTCAACGTTATGTTTAGGGACCGCAGAGACATATAAACACAGCTTCTACTGGTTTATGCCGATTTCGTCTAATCCAATTTTGTCTACACTTTGTACACTTTATCCTAGTTCGTCTACAACCCGGTTCCATTTCGTCTACACTTAGATTTATGAGACAGACAGTCCCTAAATAAGTTGCCAACACGCTTATTAAAAAAACTGTAGACGAAATGGGATTAGATGAAATGGGATGTTACCCTTCTACTGTTCTTTTTTTTTTATTACCATCATGTACTTGGCAGTACAACGATTTTTCAAGCATCAATGCGACTCATCGAGGTTTTGTTTTAATAAATGAATAACCAGTATTGTATGGTGTACATGTCGATATCTTTTATGTCAATTCAAAGGCCCTATTTCTTTAATAACATTTCCGGTTTGACATAATTTCCCACTTACATACGCCTGTTGAAATAATTGTGGCACAAGGAGAAATTACTCATAATAAACAATTTCTCCTTTTGCAACACTGATTTCAATAATCATACTATCTTAGTCATAACACCTATGTTTTGCATAATCAATTTAAAAAAAATTGTACACCGTTTCAAAGATATAAGCCTTCCTGACAAGACGGAATAATTCAAATTGACAAAAAACAATTGAAATCACTCATTTTGACCAATTTAAAAAAGGAGGCGTTCTCAAAAACAGTGCCTTTGATAAGTAAAATCAGAGAAATCTTAGTCATAACACCTATGTTTCGCATTATCAATTTAAAAAAATTGTACGCCGTTTCAAAGATATAAGTCTTCCTGACAAGACGGAATAATTCAAATTGACAAGAAACAATTGAAATAACACATTTTGACCAATTTAAAAAAGGAGGCGCTCTCAAAAACAGTACATTTGATAAGTACAATCAGAGAAATCTTAGTAATAACACCTACGTTTCGCATTATCAATTTAAAAAAAGTGTACACCGTTTCAAAGATATAAGTCTTCCTGACAAGATGAAATAATTCAAATTGACAAAAAACAATTGAAATCACTCATTTTGACCAATTTAAAAAAAGAAGGAGGCGCTCTAACGAACAGGGCATTTGAAAAGTAAAATCAGAGAAATCTTAGTCATAACAGTAAACACCTATGGTTTGCATTATCAATTTGAACACAAGTTGCACACCGTTGAAAGATATAAGTCTTCCCGACAAGACGAAATGTTTTAAATTGACACAGAATAATTGAAAAATGTAATTTATTAACATGTCTTTTTGCTCATTCTAGTGGTAGACGGTGGTATCACAATATTCCAAATCAGTATATTCTCACTTTCACATACAGTTCTATAGAACTTCCAAATAAATGATAAACAATGATAAACAAAATCAACCATCAAAAGTTTCCTATATTAGATCTGAAATAGGAATCGGAAGGTATGAATATATTATTTTTATTGCTGTGAATATACATAAACAAATAGCTGTCACAATACGGAGCACTTGGCTTCACAATATTTGCAAACAAGATATTTTTTAAAACAAGTTTTCCACATAGGACTACTTCTCCTATAAATATGAATTAATAAATATCAAAAACATTAATTATTATCAAACAATTTAGTTTCCTAGATATGTAAATACAAGTTTCCACCGCTCGCTTCCTTTCACAACAAAATAAATATCGCGGTCATTTTCAGAATCCACTGTAATGATCACGTGGTTTGATCACGTGGCTTGACCCGCTCGCCGTTTGAAGGATTTTGTTTGCAATCGCGTGTCGCTTATCTCTGTGTTTATATGTCTCTGCTAAAACCTGTGTGGTTTGTGATTATAGCGAAGTCATAAAGATCTGAGATCAGTGTCCGAGTTCCTATTGGTTCACTACAAATTCTCAATTGACAATAGTCAAACCCACTCTTTAGTACTCTTGGTTGTTTGGATAGTACTACGAAAGCTACGGTTTCAGTTGACAGAGCTAGAAACTCTGTCTGTGTTGTATAACGGAATGCATTGTTGAATGAAATTTTACAAATAACAACAACAAACTTGCATGACAGTTGAAGTGTTCTCTGTTATATAAGCATTTAAACAACGAGTTATTGATAATTCAATACAGAAGTGGCACACAAGGTATGTGTAACTCTTCAAAAGCTTACTACTACAAAGATTTCAAATCATTATTGGACACTGAAAAATACCTAACGATTGACATGCCTTATATATATCGACGAACTCTAACACATTTTAGGTGCTCTAACGAAAGTTTAGCTATATAAACAGGACGCCATGACAACATTAAGAAAAATGTTTAGAATTTGTACTTATTGTTTAAATAGAAATACCTACATTATTGAATACGATAAATGAACAAATCATTTAAATAGAAAATATTAAATTGCATTAATTAGGATGAAATAAGTGCATATATATGACACTAATATAATTCATTAAGTATGATACCTGGTAAATAACTATTTACATATCTACATTTATTGTCCGTATGAAGAATTGTTGTCAAAATTGTATATATTGTGAGTTGCTCTCAAACATTGATGTGTGTGTAATGTATATGTATTGTGGGCCGGAGGCCGGATGCCTTATATTACAATACATACTATACCACTATAGCAATATAAGGCAAGCCTAGTGGCCATGTTTATTGACCGATCAACATGGTTTGAAATAATCTCATAGAAGGTCATCAAAGAACGTTCCTACGAAACTGTTTGAAAATCGGACAATATACTGCTAACATCCCCCTCCCCTTGTGGTCATGTTTTTCGACCGATCAACATAATTTTTTCTACAAAATAATTTGAAAATCGGCCAAATAGATTTTGAGGAAAAGTTTTCAGTATAAAGCTAACAGTACCAACATTGCTTCAGGGAATCTGAAAGTGAGTCACCCATGGTACATGTCTGCAAAATAACTGAAGTGTCACTAAAGTCATATAAGGAAAAGTGGCAACACACTGTTGGTCATGTTTTGACAACACTCAACGTGGCTAAACAGAATTTTGAGTGTAACCCCAGGATAATTCCTACGCAAAATATGAAAATCAAGGGAGAAGTTTGTTTCATTCGGTTGCCATAGAAACCATATTTGTGCATGAATCCAAATACCAGAAAGGAAACTAGGAGAGGACATTGAGAGGATGATACATGTGAAGTGTCATCCCAATTGTCTGAGCGTTTACAGATGAGAAGTCGTTCCAAGCATAACGTTAACGCATGCACAGACGCACGGACGAACGACGGTCAATTCGACATGACATAAGATCGATTGGCTCTCAGCCATAGGAGCTAATAACATAAGACACTTGCAACGCTAACGAAGAATTGCATGAGGGCATGTCATATTATGTATCATTTTCTCTACCCGATATCTGCAAGTCTGTTATCGACACACAATTGGGTTCGTCAGCAACGCAACGTTTTTGTCGAACGATGTATCATGTATTTAGAAAATGATTTATGCAATAATAAAACCCAATATTCCGAGGTTGTAAATCGCAGTGGTGATAAGGCAAAGTTCAATGATATTTTTTGTCAAATGAAGTGTCATGTATTTGGTTCAATGACATATGTGATACTAAAACCAACATTCAGAGGTTGTAAATCATTGCCGATTTTAATTATATTGCTTAAGTAGGCTCTCTGGGTGAATTTACAACTACAATGACAAGAGCTATCCTGATCAGACTGAACACATGACGTGTAAACACATGTGTAAACTTATAAGGGTTCTATTTTGTACAAATAACTTAAGGAGTTGTTAACTTGGCATAACCTTCAAAGTGGCACGTATGTTTTACCAAGCAAGACTATATAACTTTGCTATGTATATTGTATTTTTAATAATATTACAAAGTCATGATTCCTGCATTGTGTTGAAAAATCGTAGTATATTGATTCGAATGCAGAATCGGCTTAATCTAAACATTGTACATAACAACCTGTGGGCATTTTACTATGTTCACGCGTTTTATCATAAATATTATTATAACATAATGTAATCACTCAGACAGTTCAATGTTTGTTTGAATGTTTGTATCAGGAGAGCGAACATACACTCACTGTCTTCATTTGTCATTAGTTTTTAACCCTTTCGCTGCCAATGGTAATTAAAGGCTTTTGCAAACAATGCAGATGCACGTGAAGTTTGTCCGAAGTGTCATGAATGCCTATGTTACCTGCATCTCTATGAATATTGCTTGTGTCAAAAGACGAACTAGTCATAATTTGTTTCAGAGAGACACGGATTCAAAACACAAATTATGCTATCGTGAAAAAAGGAAAAAAAAAACACGGATCCAAGAGGATATTTATCTGTCAATGGTTTCAAATCAATCTAAGAGACGTATTTTCCTTTATTTCTCTCTTGATATTTCAACGCCTTACCGCAGAGAAAGGTGAAAATCATAACCTCATGAACTACGGTAAAAACACAACCAAACTCCGCGTAAACATGTAAGTTCACACACACAAAAGTGACGTCAAACTTAGAGCGGTAAATACGTCATTTCATATGAATGTCACTATCACCGGTTTTCTCATGGACTGGCCCATATATGTAAAATAATAATATATGTGTGAAAAGTTAGTTTTCTATAATTAAGCTTTATCTTTGTTATTTGGTGCCTATACAGCAGACGACTGTTGAAAACATTGTGACTAAAGGAGAAATTGCTCTTAACGAACAATTTCTCCTTTTTGCCACAATGTTTTAAACTTTATTCAATAATTAAAATATCATTTATCAATTTATCAAGAGTTTCCATATCTTTGTCATAATGTTTTCAAAGACGTCTGCTTCAAGATTTTTGTATGTGGGAAAGGGTTAAACTCTCTCATTGTTAAAAACGGGTTCTAATATCCGGCTAGCGGCATTTGAAGCCATTGTATGGAAACGGAAGAATAACTTATTACTAGTATTAAACCACATTCTTGTGATTAATGCGTTTAAAAGTTATATACAATATATATATATACACACACATACATTGTACATACAGAGAAATGGGGAAATATGTTAAGAAAAGAAACTTATCATAACATACACACATAATATTATTCTTTAGAACTAATTTGTCAAGATGTGTAAAAGAATATATGTAGAACGAATGTTTTATATAAATATGCTTTAACCTTCCAATATCTAGTTGCTTTTTAACCCCTATGCAGCACACGACTATTGAAAACATTGCGACAAAAGTGCAGATTTCTCATACCGAGCAATTTCCCCTGTTGCCACAATGATTTCAACTGTATTCAATAATTAAACTGTTCATTATCAAGAGTTTCCATATCTTTGTCTTAATGTTTTCAAAGTCGTCTGCTGCAAGATTGTTGTATTTGGGAAATGGTTAAACTTTCTCATTGTTTAACACGGCATTTGAAGCCATTGTATGGTGAAATGGAAGAATATCTTATTAGTAGTATTTAAACCACATTCTTTATAGCACTTTCTCGTGATTAATGCGTTTAAAAGTTATATACAATATTTATACACATACATAAAGAGAAAGGGGGAAGTCTGTTAAGAAAAGAAACTTTCGATAACGTACAAACATGATATTATTATTTATAACTAGTTTGTCAAGATGTGTAAACAATTATATGTAGAATGAATGGTTTCCATAAATTAACTTAACCCTCCATATATAGATATAGAGATATATAGATGCTTTTCAATACTCATGCAGCAGATCACTGTTGAAAACATTGCGACAAAAGGGGAGATTGCTTATAACGAGCAATCGCCTCTTTTTGCCACAATGTTTTCAACTTTATTTCAATTATCAAAATTTCATTTATTAAGAGTTTCCATATTTATGCTGCAAGAGTGTTGTTTATTAAACTCTCTCCTTGTTAGACGCCGATTCAAATTCCCGACAAAGGGGATTTGAACCATTTGTGTGGAAAAGGAAGAATTTGCTTTACAATAATTATAAACAAACATGTACATAAAGAAAAAACCGGAAGATATGTTATGAGAAGAAACTTTTAAAGCTAGTTTTTGGTAATGTTTCTCTCCTTTGTCAAAATAATGATTTCATTTTACATCTTTTTTACAATTTTGTCATTCATTATATTGTATAGTGAAGTGAATAGATTTAACATTTCATGGCATATTATGTCATTTTCCCTTTTTCCTGTATATCATTCGATGGAAAAAAAAAATCGAATCTTTAGCAAACGACTTTGAACACATCTGATATGAATCTATTCATACAAATAGGTAATTAACTCTTTCGGCGCCAATGGCAAAATTACAAACAATACAGTTTCAGGTTAATCAGCACGTAACGAGTTGTCTCACTCTATATCAGTATTGTTAACCTTTTATGTTTTCAATTTATCGCAAAGAATATATTGCATGATAATTGGAGTCCAGGCTTTGAACGCGGACCGGTCTACCGTTAAGAAACTCGGCGCTGAAAGGGTTGATAAAGTTGAACAGTATCTGCTGGGGATGCGTCAATATATAGTATCAATATTTGAGAAAAGCAACATTGTGGACTCTGCATAACGTATCAACTCAGATCAGCCTGCGCAGTCCGCGCATGCTAACCCGGGCAGACATTTTTCGCTTCCTGTGGATTTTCTGTTTCAGGAATCATTACTCTATACCTCTATACCCCTGAGACGGAATGTGTCGGCCTGGATTAGCCTGCGCGGACTGCGCAGGCTGATCTGGGTCGATACATTACGCAGAGGCTACAATGTTGGTTTTCTCGTAGGACGACTCATATACATTTAGTCGCATCTGGCGTTTAGGGATTATTGTCCGTGCGCAAAATTCAGACTCAGACGCGTTTGTGTATACGCAGAGTCTTCAGTGTCCGTGTGAATGTGGTATAAACCCTGATCAATTCCATTAAAATCAGACCCAAATACTTGGCAGTTCGCACAATGGATCTGACGGCACCGTCTGAAATTGACGATTTACACATAAACATACAATTATAATACAGTTGTCATCGAGATTGGTTTATCCAACCTAAATACTGGGATATGAAATTCTGAATAGACGTTGTGTTTTGAATATATGAAGGAAAGGAATTCCAAACTGATGAACCTGAAAATATAAATGTATTTCGATAAATTAGGTTTTGGTGTATACAACTGGAATGTAGTTGCATGAATATCAGACGTAAAAGTAAATGGTGTCCTTAGGAGGTGTGTGAAGTTAGCAGTTAGTTGATGATTGGTAGTTGGGTATTCAATCTACTGCCAGAGTACGAATAAACAGTCAGTTAGTAGTTGGGTATCAACCATATTATCGAATCTATAGCCATGGCGAGTACCCACACAGCTATCAATTAGGTATTCAACAAAGATTCAAAACTTGAATCTACTGCTATATGTGAATACCGACACCGCTATCAATTGGTTATTTAACAGAGAGTCAAAGCTTGAATCTACTGCTATATATGAATACCCAGCCAGCTATCAATTGGGTATTCAACAAAGAGTCAAAGCTTGAATCTACTGCTATATGTGAATACCCACACAGCTATCAATTGGTTATTTAACAACGAGTCAAAGCTTGAATCTACTGCTATATGTGAATACCCAGCCAGCTATCAATTGGGTTTTCAACAAAAAGTCAAAGCGTTACTCTACTGCTATAAACGAATAACCACACAACTATCAATTAGTTATTCAACAAAAAGTCAAAGCGCGAATCTACTGCTATATACGAATAACCACACAGCTATCAATTGGTTATTCGACACATTGTCAAAGTGAAAATCTACTGCTATATGTGAATGGCTGGGTATTCACATATAGCAGTAGATTTGCACTTTGACACTGTGTCGAATAACCAATTGATAGCTGTGTGGTTATTCATATATAGCAGTAGATTCGCGCTTTGACTGTTTGTTGAATAACAATTTGCTAGCTGTGTGGGTATACGCATTTTTCAGTAGATTCACGCATTGACTCTTTGTTGAATACCCAATTGATAGCTGGCCGGGTATTCATATATAGCAGTAGATTCAAGCTTTGACTTGTTGTTGAATAACTAATTGATAGCTTTGTGGTTATTCTTATATAGCAGTAGATTCGCGCTTTGACTTTTTGTTGAATAACTAATTGATAGCTGTCTGGTTATTCGTATATAGCAGTAGATTCGCGCTTTGACCTTTTCTTGAATAACTAATTGGTAGCTGTGTGGTTATTCGTATATAGGAGTAGATTCGAGCTTTGACTTTTTGTTGAATAACTAATTGATAGCTGTGTGGTTATTCGTATATAGCAGTAGATTCGCGCTTTGACTTTTTGTTGAATACCCAATTGAATAGCTGGCTGGGTATTCATATATAGCAGTAGATTCGCGCTTTGACTTTTTGTTGAATAACTAATTGATAGCTGTGTGGTTATTCATATATAGCAGTAGATTCGCGCTTTGACTTTTGTTGAATAACTAATTGATAGCTGCTGTACGGTTATTCGTATATAGCAGTAGATTCGCGCTTTGACTCTTTGTTGAATAACCAATTGATAGATGTTTGGTTATTCGTTTATAGAAGTAGATTTGCGCTTTGACTATTTGTTGAATAACTAATTGATAGCTTTGTGGTTATTCGTTTATAGCAGTAGATTCGCGCTTTGACTTTTTGTTGAATACCCAATTGCTAGCTGTGTGGGTATTCGCCCATGGCTATATATTTGATAATATGGCGGACACCCAACTACTAGCTGGCTGTTTATTCGTACTCTGGCAGTATATTGAATACCCAACTACCAATAACCAACTAACTGCTAACTTCACACACCTGTCCTTAGGTAATCAGGGGCATTTCCACGTTATGTTTTAAACATTTGAATGGCTTTCTGATATATAACTCGTTTGGGAAATGCCATCTATTTAAGTTCAGCAAGCATTATAGACGAAGCGGTGGTAAAATCACAATGAGGAATTACTCTAGAAGCCCTTTTCTGGCGTAAAAAGCAATCACAGTTTGAAATAGAAAAGTAAATATATCTTTTAATGTTAGTGTTTAATCAAGCGAAAGTGAATACATTTCACGATATTTATGGAGTTTCTCGATCATTAAGATCATATCTAATTTTCACTATGAGTAGGGCGTAAGTTTTTACTGTCTTACATGGGTTAACCCTTTCCCTCATATAGACGCTTTCTGACGACTCTACAGCAGACGGCGTTTTGAAAACATAGTGACAAAAGAAGAAATTGCACAAAACGTGCAATTTCTCCTTTTGCCACAATATTTTCCACTTTTTGTCATAGGTTATCCATTCAATTATGGAGATTTTCTATTTTTTGACAAAATACGTTCAAATTCGTCTGCTGCAGAATTGTCGTATGAGGGAAAGGTTTAACATAAGAAAGAAACCACATGCAAAAATAGGGCGTTTATCTTGGTAAGCATTTTACCACAAACCGCCACGGTTATGTAGTAGAAGAGAGTCCTCCCCGGGTGCGATAACTAACACGGGTTCGGTCCCCCAGCTATGTCAGACCAAATGCTGTAAATATGGTAGTAATGTTTTTTACTCCTTGATGGTCAGGGAATTGGGGTTAGAATTACGACTGACTGGCGGGTGTAAGATACATGGAACATAGTATTGGTAACTTACCCAGGAAACACATTGCTGAAGCTGAACATGTTTTGAAAGCATCGCATGGGTTACAGCAGTTCAGAGTTGTTGTGTATATTTTACCATAAGTTATAACAGTACATAGTCGTTGGGTATATTTTACCATAAGTTATAACAGTACAGAGTCGTTGTGTATATTTTACCATAAGTTATAACAGTACAGAGTCGTTGGGTATATTTTACCATAAGTTATAACAGTACAGAGTCGTTGTGTATATTTTACCATAAGTTATAACAGTACAGAGTCGTTGGGTAAATTTTACCATAAGTTATAACAGTACAGAGTCGTTGGGTATAATTTACCATAAGTTATAACAGTACAGAGTCATTGGGTATATTTTACCATAAGTTATAACAGTACAGAGTCATTGGGTATATTTTACCATAAGTTATAACAGTACATAGTCGTTGGGTATATGTTACCATAAGTTATAACAGTACAGAGTCGTTGTGTATATTTTACCATAAGTTATAACAGTACAGAGTCGTTGGGTATATTTTACCATAAGTTATAACAGTAGAGAGTCGTTGGGTATATTTTACCATAAGTTATAACAGTACAGAGTCGTTGGGTAAATTTTACCATAAGTTATAACAGTACAGAGTCGTTGGGTATATTTTACCATAAGTTATAACAGTACAGAGTCATTGGGTATATTTTACCATAAGTTATAACAGTACATAGTCGTTGGGTATATGTTACCATAAGTTATAACAGTACATAGTCGTTGTGTATATTTTACCATAAGTTATAACAGTACAGAGGTCGTGAGTATATTTTACCATAAGTTATAACAGTACAGAGTCGTTGTGTATACTTTACCATAAGTTATAACAGTACATAGTCGTTGTGTATACTTTACCATAAGTTATAACAGTACAGAGTCGTTGTGTATATTTCACCATAAGTGACAACAGTACAGGGTCGTTGTGTATATTTTACCATAAATTACAACAGTACAGAGCTGTTGTGTATTTGTTTACCATAATTTACAACAGAACAGAGTTGATGTGTATATTCAACAATAAGTTATAACAGTACAGAGTCGTTGTGTATATTTTACCATAAGTTACAACAGTACAGAAATGGCGTGTATACTTTACCATAAATTATAACAGTACAGAGTCGTTGTGTATATTTAACCATAAATTACAACAGTACGGAGTCGTTGTGTATACTTTACCATAAGTTATAACAGTACAGAGTCGTTGTGTATATTTTACAATAAGTTACAACAGTATAGAGTTGCAATGTTTTTTTTACAATAAGTTACAACAGTGTATAGTTGGTGTGTTTATTACCATAATAAACAACAGTACAGAGTCGTTGTGTATATTTTACCATAAGTTAGAACAGTACAGAGTCATTGTGTATATTTTACAATAAGTTACAACAGTGTAGAGTTGGTGTGTTTATTACCATAATAAACAGCAGTACACAGTTGGTGTGTTTAGAGTGAGCTCAAACTGTTTCATCGTTGTAAATTAACACTGGTCACAAACGCACTATGACTCTTTTCCGTAGAGTATGGTTCATTTTCATATTATAAATTGAAGCAAACGAACAGAACATTTAACCAACGGATATTTTGAATCTTCATCCTGCTACAGTTCAATTTACACATGCCATACGCATCATATTATTTCAATTTGTCTCGCCGCGACGAAGTAGCGAAAGCGAGACGAAAGTGTGGCGGCGGCGTTATCTCAAAATTAACATATTTTGATCTTTACATGTTTTCAAGCTTGTATCATAGAGACATCTTATACCCTCATTCACATGTTACGCTGAAATGCTGAGTGCAATATTTTTTGGGTGGTTAAAAATATGCATTAGTTGAATTTTGATTATTGGACGACGCTTGTTCATGTTTTACACTTTAACATGTCAAACGGGTTTTGGGGGTCATACAATATATATTTGTTAGCTCACCTGAGAACGAAGTGCATAAGGTTTTGATATTGTCATCACACTTTGTCCGGCGTCCTTCTTGCGGTGCGCGTCGTGCGTCGTCCGTCACCATGATCTCCTCTGTAACCAGTATGCCAATTGGGTTTTAAACTTCACAGAAAGCATCCTCTAAATGTCCTCACCAAAGTTCCTTCATTTTTTGTTATCCATGCACAATTCTGGTTTCCATGGCAACTCAAAGAAAGACACTAAAACAAATATTGTATTCCGATTTTCAAATAAATTTGTAGAAAAGTTCTTTTGGTGACTCTCTATTAGATTCTTTCAAGCCATGTTGATTGGTCAAACAACGTGGCCGCCAGGGGCGGGGTTGTTTTGCCGTATATTTCTATAGTGAAAACATTCTTCTTCTCCAAAACTATCTGTTCGATTTTCCAAATTGTTATGCAGAAATGGTCTTTGGGTGACCCTGTATCAGATTGCTTCACGCCCTGTTGATTAGTAGAAAAACATGGCCGCCAGAGAGCGGAGCTGTTTTGCCTTATATGGCTATAATAAAAACATTAAAGATCAGATTCTCCAAAAGTATCTGTCCGATTTCCAAATAATTTTGTAGAAATGTTACTTGGGTGACCCTATATAAGATTCCTTCAAGCCATGTTGATTGATTGAAAAACATGGTCATCAGGGGGCGGGGCTGTCTTGCCGTAACATGGCTATAGTGAACTATTTTAAAATTCTTCTGCTCCAAAAGTCTCTGTCCGATTTCCAAAGTATTTTGTAGAAATGGTCCTTGGGTGACCCTCTAACACATTCCTTCAAGCCATCGTTTTGTATTATATGGTTATATTGATAATCTTATTCTCCGAAAGTATCTGGCCAATTTCCAAATACTTTTGTAGAAATTTTCCTTGGGTGAGCCTCTACAAGATTACTTCAAGTGAGCGATCCAGGTTAGCGATCCAGGGTCATCATGGCCCTCTGGTTTATATTTTGTGTGTGTTTTCGGACATATAAAAGAAAATGCATTTATCTCAAGGTTCAAATTTCATTCTCTTATTTTTCTGAAAAGGTACACTTGCTAAGGCTTTCGAACTTGGACCATAATAACATAAACTACCTTTACTCCCATTGTTTTCTGTAGATGATGAATACTACTATACAATTTTGGGTGAATACCATGAATCTTGGATGATTTAAGCGAATTTTGAGAAGTGGAAATAGCTTTTTCTTCGATCTCTCAAACATATGAAACAATCTTTGGGTTAATACATTTGACATTTCTTTTAAACATGTTGTTTTCTTGGACATTGTCATTAATTTAAAGTTTAGTTCAACAATATGATTTCGTTTTTTTACATTTCCTCAAAAAGTAAAAGTGGAAGGGCTTTCAAACTCATGGTTACATCTAATACCTTTCTTCACATTACATGTTGTAAATGGTGAGTGTAACCTATGTTTTTGTTTAAAACATAAGTTTTGTTAAATTAGTATAGCATCTATTAGACTGTGTCTTCCGCATATGTCGATTGTTGTAATACAGGTGTACTAACCCTCAGCAAACCTCAATTTCGAAATGTTCTGGATCAATATGTACGATCTGTGCGTAATCTATTCTATCAACAATAATACTGTAATTATGGAATACTGCCATTTTTATAATTGCACATTTTATTCTTGTTAGATTCGTTTCAAAATTTTGATTTTTGTGTTTCTTTCTTACACTTGCATTGGTAGTCAAAGACGGCGAGACAGATACTTACGCGTAATTCTTGTTATATAGGGTCTTACCTTTTCTACAGATTCCTCTTAGTACACTTTAGTGATAGATATATGCACGCACATACTAATGATCCCAACTAGGCTTCGCGAGTACAGCTAATGTTGGAAATTTCACTAAATGTAAAAAGTAGTTCTTAAACGGAAGATTGTTCGTCAATACATGAGTTGCGGTACAAATAATAAAACAACAAAATGTCTACGAAATTATTTAAGCATCAAACTGTTCGATCCCTAACGTCTGCCCACCACATCTAAACATCCCTCAGAATAGCCCAATGGCAGCCAATCATTGATTATAGTTATATTACGGCTGCCAGCTCACGTAACGTGTTTTTCCTCACGTTCTTGCACCTGTACTCCACACAACATTAGTCACATGTAACTGGCTACCTTCACAAGGAGAGTATTTAGCCCGGGGGTGGAAGACGAATAAGGCTAGTCACAATGACTTCTATTAATCATCGGAAAAAAATGAATGGACGAGCCGGGGTTCGAACCCAAGACCCCTGGTTTGATATCGTTACTGACTGAGGTATTGCGGCTCGACATCTGTCTAGCTTGTTTACGTCTTCGGTTTTCAATGAAGACACTGCCACATTGGTAACATTGTGACGTAATTGTTTGGGTAGAAATCTCTGCAGAATCTTTGCTAATAGAGGAACCCTATCTTTTCTGAGAGTGTCAAATAATGTCATTCATATTTATCTAGTGATATGTTTAAAGTAATCGAATGATTTAAGTAGCACCATTTGAAGACACAATTGTATTTTCATCAGTTAACTTTTCCTGGGATTTAAATAATGGCATTCATATCACATCATTTTAGGAAGAATAGCCGTTGAATGAATCTACATCTGGCCTTTACAATCCACGGGTGACAAAAAAACACTTGCCATTTAAAATGAAAAGTCCGTCGAAGAGTTCGTCGAAGAGGAAGCTTCGACCAGGTTACGACTTTCCGGACGATGTTCCTGTCATACAGCAAAAGGCACGGTTACAGAAAACACGTCGACCGTGTTGTGGGCACCTGAATCAACG
>JASEVX010000017.1:8796048-8832645 GCA_031761405.1 Serripes groenlandicus
TAATGATATGAAACATTAGATACATGCAGTCGTATGACTACAATTGAGATCATATATGATATACATAAGGAATGTTGAGTATTCGGAGAATGTTTATTTAATTAATTAATTAAATTTTGATAAGTTGGTTTTACTAATCCAAGCTACCTTGTTAAGTTTATTCTTGTTTTTACAGTTCATTAGATCATTAAGCTTATGAGAGTTAGGATGGTTATAATAGTACTTTGTAAAATATTTAATTATTTTTTCATTGAAATGATCACACTCAAACAAATAATGAAATTCATCACCAATACTACTCTTAAAACACACTAGTAATTCCAAGATGATGGCCTTTTTCTATTGCCATGAAATGGTTCAAAGACCTAAATTTATCAAGAGACATTCTTAAATTAATAGGCAATATATAGAGCATATTTCATGAGTGTTTATTTATTATCACTTTTAATAAACGAGCGTCATATTCAACTTAGTTAACGATTTCATTAAAAGTGATAATAAATAAACACGAATGAGATATTCTATTTATCACATAAATTGGTTTATGAGGCGTATTTCTAAAAAAATGTACATGAAATTTGCCGGTTTGTGCGACAAAGTGACTAACATTGTATAACGTCAAACCGCTGACGTCATTTTTAAAATAGTTTGGTTTCCGCGTTGTAACAAAGACTTGAGTGTCAGACTGGAAACAAAACTAGTAGTGTCATATAATATTTATGTAATGGGTTTTTGAGAGGGCTTTATGTGATAAACCTCGACAGATTCACTCCTCAAAACAATTTTCTTTTTTATACATACAAGGCATTTTTGAAAAGGATTAACAGTGCTTTCCCATTCTTGGCAAAATTGGTCATGCAGTCTTTATTTTAACAATATATTTAAATTGAATATTGTGGTCTACACTTTGATAACTGAATATTCTGAAATACCTAAACTATCTTATGTATTTTTAACATTCAAAAGTCGTCAGCCGCAGAAACGCCAGAAATCGTCTTTATGTGAGGACGGATTACTATGGCGATTAAAGTGTAACATATGTATGTTTGCAGATTTCTCAACACCCGGTACAATGCTGTCAAAACCAGAGAAAGGCTACATTATGATGAGTATAATAACGGAGATGTCTCTGATGTACGTAAATATGAGCCGTCCCACGAGAAAACCAACATTATGGACTCTGCGTAAAGTACCGACCCGGATCAGCCTACGCATGCCGCCCAGGCTAATCCGGACAGGCTCTTTTCGCCTCCTGTTGATTTTTTTCTGTTTCAGAAATTATTATTCTTTACCTATATGCTCCTGAGATTAGCCTGCGATACATCTGGGTCGATACATTACGCAGAGTCCATTATGTTGGTTTTCTCGTCGGATCTTTTCTTTTCAAAGTTATGTATTCCGTCGAATACGTTGTAGAGTGGCCATTCATTCACAATAAAACTGTCTACGAAAACCAACCATAGGTCGTTTGCGTTCAGTGTAGATTCAGACGGACCTTCTCATCCTTTTATTTGATCTAGCTCTGCAATTTTGGTCTTTAGTCAAAGGAAGATTTCAAGAAACGAATATATGAATTACACATCTACACTTTACAAAATTATTTACACCAAAGCATGAGGATTGAAGAAAAATCCATTGGCTTCTTAGTAAATTTAATTCTCAAACGTCGTTTTGGGATGAAGGTACATGGACGTTTAGGAGCATCTTAACCCTTACGTGTCATTGACATGTTCATGTTAGTTTTCATGGAGCTCGGCCAAAATCTTTTAATCTTTTCCAACATATGAGAAAACTGCAGCAGACGACTTTGAAGACATAAGAATGATGTTAAACTTTATTGATGAATTCGCCCCCTTAATGTCTCACTTTGTCTTTGGTCCTTTTGCTTTTGTCCTAGTGAGCCCCGGTAGTTCAGTCGCTAACGACACGGGCTGTCAATTCATGGGTTGTAAACTTGAAATACAGTTTGACCAGCTTTCAAAAATCAACGTATTACACGGCATTCGTCTTCCACCAATGGGCTAACAGTCTATGTAAAAAAACACCAAGTTGCTTGGAAAGACTGTTGTGTGATTGGAATACACATTTCTTTGTGTAACTACCATGCATCCGCGATACCAGAGAAAGATTACTCGAGTTTATGATTAAAACATTATTTTAGGTCACAACTTCCGTTCAAGAATCTGTCATCCAGTCAGTACCACAAGCGTTTATTCTACGACTCCATTAAAGATTTGTGTCAACCAAATGTCACGTGTGCTGACGTCATACTTTCGCCGTACCGTTCTGTAGACGGTTCATGCAATAACTTTAATCACCCGCACTGGGGGATGGCGGGAAGATCGGAAAAGAGGATTCTACGACCATTTTTCGAAGATGGTATGAACTTAATGCTTTTTTTTCTATTTATAACCCTTATCCTACTACGCGACATTTAAGCAATAATTTCGCTGTCGTAACGCCTGACATCCTGACATTAACCCCCATTTCCAACATACAACACATCTGCAGCGGATGTATTCATATACTTCTTAGCAAACACGTAGAAAACCTCTGTAAATAAACGTATACTTGCTGAATAGTGTTGAACAAAGAAAGGCGCCCACATGAGCAGTTTCATCATTTTCCTTATCGTTTTCAAAAGTCGACTGCTTCGGAGGCAGCATAAAGCGTATTTATGTTGTAAAGGGTTAAACTACATTTAAGCCGAATTAGAGATAACCAACAGTGTGGACTCTGCGTAAAGTATCGACCCGGATCAGCATGCCATCCAGGCTAACCCGGACATACACTTTTCGCATTCTGTGGATTTTCTGACTCATTACGCTATAGTTCTATCTCTCAGAGACAGAATGAGTCGGCCCGGATTAGCATGCGCGGGCTGATCTGGATCGATATATTACGCAGAGGCCATATGCGGATCCAAGAGAAGACTGCACGAATGTATTCATGTATCAACATTGTAGGGAAAACTACCCAATAAATTCGAAAGAAACTATTAAACACCAAATTGTCATGAAACCATATGGAGGATTTCAGCGGGATAAGGGTTACACGATGCACATGTATATGCATGTCAAGTATACCTTCCCCGATTTTAAGGAAGTGAATACAACAACCTGTAACGTATCTAGTTAAACTATGCGCATGTCTATGCATGTCAAATATGCCCTCATGGAACTTAAGGAAGTGATTGACCTAGGAACAGAAATCTAGTATAAGTTGATTCAATCGATTACATACATACGGATCCACATGTTTCATGACTTTAACCATTTTGACGCAATGGCAGCGACGACTTTTGAAAACATTGTGGTCAAAAGGTGAAATTGCTCATGATGAGAATAGTAAAGAATCCACATATTCAGCTCCTAAACGTTTTCAAAATTAATCTGTTTGTATGTGGAAAAAGGTTTAACCCTTTCCCTCATATAGACGCTTTCTGACGCCTCTGCAGCATACGGCTTTTTGAAAACATAGTGACAAAAGAAGAAATTCCACAAAACGTGCAATTTCTTCTTTTGCCACAATGTTTGCCACTTTTTGTCATAGATTATCCATTCAATTATAGAGATTTTCTATCTTTCGACAAAGTATGTTCAAAGTCGTCTGCTACAGAATTGTCGTATGAGAGAAAAGTTTACTAAACACGGTCTATTCGAAAACCGACTTTATGAAGACTTCTATTTATTTCTCCTCAGACATCGGAAGTCCACGATCACGTGGCGTTGACGGTTCACCGTTACCCAGCGCGAGGCTTGTCAGTAACTACATACACCGTCCCGACCCAGCGGGGGACAGGAATGACACCAGTGCTACTGTAATGGTCATGGCTTTCGGACAAGTCCTTGACCATGACCTCATGATAACGCCGCAGATTAAAGGTATGTAGGCCTGTTTCATAACTTCCCCTGATACAGACGACATTCAACGCACCAACAGCAGACGACGTTTGGGAACAGCTCGCAATTAGTTATAACGAGAACTTTCCCCCCACACTCTTCTTATCCCTTTCCCACATACGACAACTCTGCAGCAGACGACTTTGAACATATTTTGTCAAAACATAGCAAATCTCCATAATTGAATGGACAAAAAGTGGTAAAACATTGTGGCAAAAGGAGAAATTGCACGTTTTGTGCAATTTTTTCTTTTGTCACTATGTTTTCAAAAAGCCGTCTGCTTCAGAGGCGTCAGAAAGCGTCTATATGAGGGAAAATGTTAACCCTTTCCCACATACGACAAATCTGCAGCAGACGACTTTGAAAGCATGGTGGCAAAACCCCAAACATCTCTATAAATGAAGGTATAAATACTTAAAAAAAAGTTGAAAACATTCTGGCAAAAGGAGAAATTGCTCGTTTTGAGCAATTTCTCCTTTTGTCACGATGTTTTTAAAAATCGTCTGCTGCAGATGTGTCAAAATTCGTCTATACGTAGGAAAGGGTTAAAGCACTGCATCTGAATTGAGATTAACTTTATTTCTGTGACGTCTTTAAAACAAACGACCCAGATATCAGGAAACGGTTAACCCTTGCCTGCATAGGGAAGTTTTCTGTCGCCTTTGTTGCACATGACTTTTGAGAGAAAAATATTTGTGGTAACCGGAGTAATTGCTAATAATGAGCAATTTCTCTTTTCACCACAACTTTTTATTTTAACTTTGTTCAATAATTATACTTTTATTTAAGTAAAATTTTCAATAGCTTTGCCTATATGTTTTCAAAGTCGCCTGCTGATTATGCGTTGTATATGTGTAAGATTTAACGCAGTTAAAGAATATTAATTTTTCAATTAAATTCGATCCGGTAGTTAAAACTTTAATTAACCCTTTAATAAATGCGCATTTCGACACATCTGCAGCAGATAACGTTTTGAAAACATTGTGACACCATTAGAAATTGCGCTAAACGAGCAATTTCCCCCTTTTCCCACAATGTTTTCAATATTTTTGCCTATATATTTTCATAGTCGCCTGAATTTGTGTTGTATAAGGGCAAGGTTTAAGGCAGGTAAAGAATATTAATTTTTCAATTAAATTCAATCCGGTAGTAAAAACTTAACTCTTTCAGCGCCACAGGCAATATTGAGTTTTTTGGCAAACACTGCAGATTCAGGTGAGTCAGCTCGTAACGAGCGGTCTCACCTGAAATCAGCATTGTTTGCCTTTTACTTACCAAACTAGTCCAAAACTTTAAAAAATTGAGAAATGGACACACCCGATTTTGAACATGGAAGAGTCTACTGTAAACAATTCGGCGCTGAAAGAGTTAGATTAATTGATAGAAGTGGTGATTTCCATCATTGACGCCCAGAGTTGCTGATGCGCGATAAACATCTGAACAACAACAACAACACAATAACACTTGTTTTCAATGGACAAGACGAGCGCTTCATCCATGTTGTCTCTGTGCAAGCAGTCTAACGAACGACGTCCAGCGTGGAACTATAGTATTATAACCAAACAACCCCGTAATATAACTAGAGTACTATAGTACTTGTATTATAACCAAACAACCCCGTAATATAACTGGAGTACTATAGTACTTGTATTATAACCAAACAACCCCGTAATATAACTGGAGTACTATAGTACTTGTATTATAACAAAACAACCCCGTAATATAACTGGAGTACTATAGTACTTGTATTATAACCAAACAACCCCGTAATAAAACTGGAGTACTATAGTACTTGTATTATAACAAAACAACCCCGTAATATAACTGGAGTACTATAGTACTTGTATTATAACAAAACAACCCCGTAATATAACTGGAGTACTATAGTACTTGTATTATAACAAAACAACCCCGTAATATAACTGGAGTACTATATAGTACTTGTATTATAACAAAACAACCCCGTAATATAACTGGAGTACTAAAGTACTTGTATTATAACCAAACAACCCCGTAATATAACTGGAGTACTATAGTACTTGTATTATAACCAAACAACCCCGTAATATAACTGGAGTACTATAGTACTGTATTATAACCAAACAACCCCGTAATATAACTGGAGTACTATAGTACTTGTATTATAACCAAACAACCCCGTAATATAACTGGAGTACTATAGTACTTGTATTATAACCAAACAACCCCGTAATATAACTGGAGTACTATAGTACTGGTATTATAACCAAACAACCCCGTAATATAACTGGAGTACTATAGTACTTGTATTATAACCAAACAACCCCGTAATATAACTGGAGTGCTATAGTACTGGTATTATAACCAAACAACCCCGTAATATAACTGGAGTACTATAGTACTTGTATTATAACCAAACAACCCCGTAATATAACTGGAGTACTATAGTACTGGTATTATAACCAAATAACCCCGTAATATAACTGGAGTACTATAGTACTTGTATTATAACCAAACAACCCCGTAATATAACTGGAGTACTATAGTACTTGTATTATAACCAAACATCCCCGTAATATAACTGGAGTACTATAGTACTGGTATTATAACCAAACAACCCCGTAATAAAACTGGAGTACTATAGTATTTGTATTATAACCAAATAACCCCGTAATATAACTGGAGTACTATAGTACTTGTATTATAACCAAACAACCCCGTAATATAACTGGAGTACTATAGTACTTGTATTATAACCAAACAACCCCGTAATATAACTGGAGTACTATAGTACTTGTATTATAACCAAACAACCCCGTAATATAACTGGAGTACTATAGTACTTGTATTATAACCAAACAACCCCGTAATATAACTGGAGTACTATAGTACTTGTATTATAACCAAACAACCCCGTAATAAAACTGGAGTACTATAGGATTTGTATTATAACCAAACAACCCCGTAATATAACTGGAGTACTATAGTACTGGTATTATAACCAAATAACCCCGTAATATAACTGGAGTACTATAGTACTTGTATTATAACCAAACAACCCCGTAATATAACTGGAGTACTATAGTACTTGTATTATAACCAAACAACCCCGTAATATAACTGGAGTACTATAGTACTTGTATTATAACCATACAACCCCGTAATATAACTGGAGTACTATATAGTACTTGTATTATAACCATATAACCCCGTAATATAACTGGAGTACTATAGTATTTGTATTATAACCAAACAACCCCGTAATATAACTGGAGTACTATAGTACTTGTATTATAACCAAACAACCCCGTAATATAACTGGAGTACTATAGTACTTGTATTATAACCAAACAACCCCGTAATATAACTGGAGTACTATAGTACTTGTATTATAACCAAACAACCCCGTAATATAACTGGAGTACTATAGTATTTGTATTATAACCAAACAACCCCGTAATATAACTGGAGTACTATAGTACTTGTATTATAACCAAACAACCCCGTAATAAAACTGGAGTACTATAGTATTTGTATTATAACAAAACAATCCCGTAATATAACTGGAGTACTATAATACTTGTATTATAACCAAACAACCCCGTAATATAACTGGAGTACTATAGTACTTGTATTATAACCAAACAACCCCGTAATAAAACTGGAGTACTATAGTACTTGTATTATAACCAAACAAATCGTGTGGAAGACAGTGGTGCAGAGGTAGAGCGTCGGCCTCTCGTATCAAAGGTCCCTGGTTCGAGTCCCGTGATGAGCGGGTCCTGACTTTGGGATTTTTCCACACAAACGGCGCGAGTACTGGTGAAGTCTCCAGGAAGCAGACATCGAGCGTGATTTATCTAAGACCAAGGCTTGTTTCGCAATCGATGTAAAATAAATAAGTTTAAACTAAACCAAACAACCCCGTAATATAACTGGAGTACTATAGTACTGGTATTATAACCAAACAACCCCGTAATATAACTGGAGTACTCGTACTCGTATTATAACCAAACAATGCCGTAATATAACTGGAATACTAAAGTACTGGTATTTGTGAAGTTATAATTGATAGTAACATTCTCTATGACACGGTAATTGCATTTCACATTTTGACATGTTGGTACGTTGAGTAAACGTGTAGATTGAAATGATCACATCAGCTTGACCACAAATTAATTGAAGACTTCCTATAATCTGTACTATATAAACCTGTGTAAATGTACAGTTACTCTACTTAATAAATTATTGACAACTTATTATGTGGGTTGCTTTTTAACATATCATAACCATACAACTCCTAACTATAACTGGAATACTATAGTACTGGTATTATAACCATAACACTCCTTACTATAACTGGATTACTATAGTACTGGTTTCATACTCATAAAACTCCTTACTATAACAGGAATACTATAGTACTGGTAATATACCAATAGAACTCCTTACTATAACTGGAATACTATAGTACTGGTATTATAACCATAACACTCCTTACTATAACTGGATTACTATAGTACTGGTATTATAACAATGCAACTCCTTACCATAACTGGAATACTATAGTACTGGTATGATAACAATGCAACTCCATACTATAACTGGAATACTATAGTACTGGTATTATATTAACCATACAACTCCTTACTATAACTGGAATACTTAAGTACTGGTATTATAACCATACAACTCCTTGCTATAACTGGAATACTTTAGCACTAGTATTATACCAATAGAACTCCTTACTATAACTGGAATACTATAGTACTGGTATTAGAACCATACAACTCCTTACTATAACTGGAATACTTTAGTACTGGTATTATACCAATAGAACTCATTACTATAACTGGAACACTTCTGTACTGGTATTATAACCATGCAACTCCTTACTATAACTGGAATACTACAGTACTGGTATTATAACAATGCAACTCCTTACCATAACTGGAATACTATAGTACTGGTATGATAACAATGCAACTCCATACTATAACTGGAATACTATAGTACTGGTATTATATTAACCATACAACTCCTTGCTATAACTGGAATACTTAAGTACTGGTATTATAACCATACAACTCCTTGCTATAACTGGAATACTTTAGCACTAGTATTATACCAATAGAACTCCTTACTATAACTGGAATACTATAGTACTGGTATTATAACCATACAACTCCTTGCTATAACTGGAATACTTTAGCACTAGTATTATACCAATAGAACTCCTTACTATAACTGGACTACTTTAGTACTGGTATTATACCAATAGAACTCATTACTATAACAGGAATACTATAGTACTGGTATTAGAACCATACAACTCCTTACTATAACTGGAATACTTTAGTACTGGTATTATACCAATAGAACTCATTACTATAACAGGACTACTATAGTACTAGTATTATACCAATAGAACTCCTTACTATAACTGGAATACTATAGTACTGGTATTAGAACCATACAACTCCTTACTATAACTGGAATACTTTAGTACTGGTATTATACCAATATAACTCATTACTATAACTGGAATACTTCTGTACTGGTATTATAACCATGCAACTCCTTACTATAACTGGAATACTTTAGTACTGGTATTATAACCATGTTACTCATTACTATAACTGGAATACTTTAGCACTGGTATTATACCAATAGAACTCATTACTATAACAGGAATACTATAGTACTGGTATTATAACCATGTTACTCATTACTATAACTGGAATACTTTAGCACTGGTATTATACCAATAGAACTCATTACTATAACAGGAATACTATAGTACTGGTATTATAACCATAACACTCCTTACTATAACTGGATTACTATAGTACTGGTATTATAACAATGCAACTCCTTACTATAACTGTAATACTATAGTACTGGTATTATAACAATGCAACTCCTTACTATAACTGGATTACTATAGTACTGGTATTATAACAATGCAACTCCTTACTATAACAGGAATACTATAGTACTGGTATTATAACAATGCAACTCCTTACCATAACTGGAATACTATAGTACTGGTATGATAACAATGCAACTCCATACTATAACTGGAATACTATAGTACTGGTATTATATTAACCATACAACTCCTTGCTATAACTGGAATACTTAAGTACTGGTATTATAACCATACAACTCCTTGCTATAACTGGAATACTTTAGCACTAGTATTATACCAATAGAACTCCTTACTATAACTGGAATACTTTAGTACTGGTATTATACCAATAGAACTCATTACTATAACAGGAATACTATAGTACTGGTATTATAACCATGTTACTCATTACTATAACTGGAATACTTTAGCACTGGTATTATACCAATAGAACTCATTACTATAACAGGAATACTTTAGTACTGGTATTATAACAATGCAACTCCTTACTATAACTGGAATACTACAGTACTGGTATTATAACAATGCAACTCCTTGCTATAATTGGAATACTTTAGTACTGTTATTATAACCATACAACTCCTTGCTATAACTGAAATACTTTAGCACTGGTATTATACCAATAGAACTCCTTACCATAACTGGAATACTATAGTACTGGTATTATAACCATACAACTCCTTGCTATAACTTGAATACTTTAGTACTGGTATTATAACCATGCAACTCCTTGCTATAACTGGAATACTTTAGTACTGGCATTATAACCATGCAACTCCTTACCATAATTGGAATACTTTAGTACTAGTATTATACCAATAGAACTCATTACTATAACTGGAATACTTATGTACTAGTATTATACCAATATAACTCCTTACTATAACTGGAATACTATTGTACTGGTATTATAACCATACAACTCCTTGCTATAACTTAAATACTTTAGTACTGGTATTATAATCATGCAACTACTTACTATAACTGGAATACTTTAGTACTGGTATTATACCAATAGAACTCCTTACCATAACTGGAATACTATAGTACTGGTATTATAACCATACAACTCCTTCCTATAACTTGAATACTTTAGTACTGGTATTATAACCATGCAACTCCTTACTATATCTGGAATACTATCATACTGGTATTATAACCATAAAACTGCTTACTATAACTGGAAAACTCCAGTACTGGTATTATACCCATAACTCTCCGTAATATAACTGGAAAATTCCAGTACTGGTATTATACCCATATTAAATACTCCGTAATATAACTTGAAAACTCCAGTACTGGTATTATACCCATAACTCTCCGTAATACAACCGGAAAACTCCAGTACTGGTATTATACCCATATTAAATACTCCGTAATATAACTGGAAAACTCCAGTAATGGTATTATACCCATAACTCTCCGTAATATAACTGGAAAACTTCAGTACTGGTATTTTACCCATATTGAACACTCCGTAATATAACTGGAATACTATAAAAGGTGGCGCCGATCATTCAGAGTTTTAGGCAAAAATATGTCAATCAGAACCTGTCTGAGAAGTGTCAAGCAGAAAACAGGTATAACTGCGTTTACGAGCAGTGAATCCTGAATGTATGTTCATACGCACTGGTCGAGACCCGATAGCTCCGTCAGTAAGGACGAGGGCTATCATAACAGGAGTCGTGGGTTCGTAACCCGGCTCGGCCATTTAATCTTTCCGAAGATTGACAACTTGAAGTGACTGTGACAAGCGTCAGTCATCTTCCACCAATGGGCTATTACGTCTATGGGGGAAGATATTTTTGTGCCTGGGAAGGATGGTGTTTAAGCACTGGTGCGAGAAAAACAGGGAAGACACGCTAGGTGAATTGGCCGACGTGATATAACTAAAATACCGTTTAAAACGGCTTTAACCCTTTCCCGCATATAGACGCTTTCTGACGCCCCGGCAGCAGACGGCTTTTTGAAAAACATAGTGACAAAAGAAGAAATTGCACAAAACGTGCAATTTCTCCTTTTGCCACAATGTTTTCCACTTTTGGTCATAGGTTATCCATTCAATTATTGAGATTTTTCTTTCTTTTGACAAAATATGTTCAAAGTCGTCTGCTGCAGAATTGTCGTATGATGGAAAGGGTTAAACTCTAATGACGCAATCATTATTAATAAACGCACGGTCATCAGATTACTAGTGGTTTCTCTGTACAATTCATTTACTAATGCAAAGTTATGTTGTTGTGTTATACATTGATATTGTTTTTCGATTTCTTAGCATCCAATGGTGATGCCATACAATGCTGTTCGGACGAGGCCAAGCTCACAAAGGGACCGCTGTAAGTAAATTAACAAATAGAGCACGTCAAAGAAAACGGAATCTAATTACATCACAAAGTTGACACAAAAATATTTTGGAAAGGGAAATGGGACCAGTTGGTTACAGTTCTAGTTTAACCATTTCTCATATACAGCACATATGCAGGAGACGATTTTGAATACCTTTGAAAAATATCTAATAAGAAAGATGTAAATCTCTATAATTAAAATTTTAATTATTAAATAGAGTTGAAATAAGAGTTTCAAAAGCTACAGATGCTGTGCACAGATGCATCAGAAAAGGTGCCTACATATGGTAAACGGTTGATGGTCAGTCGTAAACACTATGTGTCTTAAAACAACAACAACAACAACAACAACAACAACAACAACAACAACAACAACGACGATGAAGGTTCTGGTACAGTTAGGCTTATGGCTCACCTGAGTCTTCACTGTCAGACTGGACATCGGAAAAGCCCCAGCTCGTCTGAAGCGGTTTCAACACACACGCGTACTCCTATCCTGTTGATAATTGTTAGTCTTATACCGATCATTTTCATAAAAGAAAAGATTGAATAATCCGTTATATTGTTTTAAAATGTTCTTATGTTACAGAGAGACGTGTGCACCAATCGATATACCGGAAGTAGACGAACATTTCCCGCCAAAGTCTTGTATGAACTTTTCAAGATCAGCCGCATCTATTTGTGACACCTGCGACATGTGTAAGACTCATATTTTATAATTGGTTTAAGATGATTTACTCTGAGAAAATTCAATTAGATAATAAGATAAGGAGCATGTTATCAACAGAAAGTACTACTACCCCTTCTTATCCTCCTGCTCCTTATTCTACTAATTATGATGATAATGATAACACTTATAATAATAATAATAAAGTAATAATAATAATTATAATAATAATAATAATAATGATGATGATGACGAAAGAATGGAACTATTTAGTGTATTCGTACCTGTTCACACGCGGACGAATATGAATGTCCTATTCAAACACTTATAAAGGGAGGCCACTCGTATAGACGGGAAGGCTGTATATCAACACAGTGACCTCCCTTTATAAGTAAAAAAGTAGTTCCGGCATACCTATATCATTTACAGTGTGGGTGATATCAGTGAGTGATATGGATTTTATTTCACCTACTATAGAACACAGTATTTCATCATTTAGCATAAAATAAAAAAAAATATTAAAAGAGTTCTAGAAATTTGTTATTAAGCAAGCCTTTGTCGAGCTTAATAATACATTTCTTGGACGAGTTTGATAAAACTTTATGAAATGACAACGAATGTCAGATTCTTTTTTTCACATGGCGAAACACAAAAAGAAAATCGGGTTTACTAATCACAATTTTTTTATGACCGATAATGGTCCCTTTATCTGGACCATCTATCGTGACGTTTGTGTTTACTGGATACATGTTCTCAGCCATTGTGTAAACATTCGAGGTTGAAAAAAATAAAAATAATGATTCGGTCATTTTATATTACACACGTTACATATAAAGAAATACGTAACGGGTATATTAGATCGGATACAAGTACTGTCATGTGATAAAGTAATACAGTATTCACCTGTAGACTTGATCAAGAAACAATAAAGTATCAAGTATCACAAGCTTTTGTTGGCATATTTAGCCACTTGTTTTCTTCAAGTAATGGTATATTATCTCAAGAAAATATTTTTATTTATATATCGGGGAAAAAAACACAAACCTTTATACATGCTGTAACATATTACTTGTCCACAGGTCAGCGAGAACAAATAAACGGTATGACCTCATTTATTGATGGCAGCCAAGTGTACGGACCGTCTAAACAACGATGTGATGAACTTCGTGAATTGAACAATGGTAAGTTATATAACATATGTCCTTTTGAATATAAGAACTGGAATACATTTCTTGAATCTTGATATACAGATTCTTCTTTTTGTAAAGCACATCGTTTAATCGAACCATTTCCCACATACAACAAATATGCAACAGACGACTTTAAAAACAGCATGGCATGAATTTGAAAAAAAATCTATATAAAAGAAACTGACCAATGATATATGAGCCATTCCACGAGAAAACCAGCATTATGGTCTCTGCGTAATGTATGAACATAGATCAGCATGAACATTCCACGCAGGCTAACCCGGGTCGACACATTCCGTCTCAGGGGGGGGGGGGGGGGGGCGGGGCGTAAATATATAGAATAATGATTCCTGAAACAGAAAAATCCATAGGAAGCAAAACGTTTTTGTCTGGGTCAGCCTGCGCGGCATGCTGAGGCTGATCCGAGTCGCTAATTTACGCAGAGTCCAGAATGTTAGTTTTCTCGCGGAACGGCTCATATACACTGTGAGTAAGGATAAACCTTCGCCTCGGTGATGCATCGGTTAGTTGGAGGCTGATGGTTCGATCCAGGTCATACCAAATACTTTCAAAATGGTAGAAATGGTTTCAAAACCTTGGCGCTCATGGTTCTGGGATAGGTCCGTCTAAATCTGATAAGTCTTAGATTAAATGTTTGACAAAATATCTTATCCCACTAACGTCTTTTTAATACACATTCAAATGTCCCAATACTGTAGTGCTGGGCACATATTTTTGCAAGTTGACACACTATTATTTTCTTATTCATTTTCAAGGCTTTCTGAAAACAACCAACCCGGCACCCAGTCATCATATTCTACTGCCCATGGCTTCAGATACCAGTACCTGCACACTGTCTGATCAGTCCCAGTTTTGTTTCAAAGCAGGTGAGTTAAACCAAGGTCAACAATCATCAACGATGCTAATCTTATTCTAAGAGAGAAGAATATTCTAAAGTTAAAAGTAACTCAATCTCTTATCCGTAACAACATGTGGTTTAGCCAATCATACATTGTGTTATTATGCTATTTTGTGAATTTATAGTTTGATTAAAATGATAATAAGACGGAACTCTTTGATATCTCGGCAATGGACAACAATGCCATATTGTAACGTGTGGAACTCGAACTACGAGAAAACCAACATTATGGACTCTGCGTAATGTATCGACCCAGATCAGCCTGCGCAGTCCGCGAAGGCTAATCCGGGACGACACATTCCGTCTCATGGGTATAGATGTATAGAGTAATGGTTCCTGAAACAGAAAATCCACAGTAGGCGAAAAATGTCTGTCCGGGTTAGCCTGCGCGGCATGCATAGACTGATCCGGGTCGATACTTTACGCAGAGTCGACAATGTTGGTTTTCTCGCCGGACGGCTCATATCGACGTGTTCGAGGAATCCCTCGAATCATCCATGAATCATCCATGAATCATCCATGAATCATCCATGTTATATCAGCTTTTTATTTCAGCTTTTGATTTCGTTTGTACTTAATTTGTTATAATGCAAAGCAAGAGCATAATGAAAGTATATCAATACAATAGGACAGCAGCAGTTCTACGCTGCTTTCAAAATACAGATCCGTTCCAGGAATAGGTGCAAGTTAAACGATATATTTGACGTATCACCTGCCAGATTTATCAGGAGTTAATTGTATCATCTTCTCTACAAGACAAGTTTTACAGAGAGATATATATATATATATATATATATATATATATGTCATAGCTATATCAGCCCGGAAACTTACAAAGAGGTTCGACACATTGAAACAAATGATAATATAGAATTAAACATTGACTGCAGCACCATCAATATAAGTCGTTTTAAATTCAGTTTGAAAACCTCACTGCTATTTGAATGCAACTGTGTCGTGCGACAATTATGATGTTAGTCCTGGTTGTGGTAACTGCACCTTGCTTGATATTAGGACTCATTAATCGTTAAACGTAGTCTATGTTTAACCTTTTCCCTCATATATATAGACGCTTTCTGACGCCTCTGCAGCAGACGGCTTTTTGAAAACATAGTGACACAAAAAAGAAATTGCTCAAAACGAGCAATTTCTCCTTTTGCCACAATGTTTTCCACTTTTAGTCATAGATTATCCATTCATTTATAGAGATTTTCTATTTTATGACAAAATATGTTCAAAGTCGTCTGCTGCAGAATTATCGTATGAGGGAAAGGGTTAACTCTTCCCCACATCTAGACGCATGTGACGCACTAACAACTGACGGATATATGTGGGGAAGGTTTAAAGGAATTCATATGTACCATTACATTTATAAAACGTACACATTCGTTTATAAAACGCACACATTCGTATTCGTTTATAAAACGTACGCATTCGTTTATAAAATGTTCACATTCGTTTATAAAACGTACACATTCGTTTATAAAATGTTCACATTCGTTTATAAAACGTACACATTCGTTTACAAAACGTTCACATTCGTTTATAAAACGTACACATTTACACATTCGTTATTAAAACGTACACATTTACACATGCGTTAATAAAACGTACACATTTACACATGCGTTAATAAAACGTACACATTTACACATGCGTTAATAAAACGTACACATTTACACATGCGTTAATAAAACGTACACATTTACACATGCGTTAATAAAACGTACACATTTACACATGCGTTAATAAAACGTACACATTTACACATGCGTTAATAAAACGTACACATTTACACATGCGTTAATAAAACGTACACATGCGTTAATAAAACGTACACATTTACACATGCGTTAATAAAACGTACACATTTACACATGCGTTAATAAAACGTACACATTTACACATGCGTTAATAAAACGTACACATTTACACATGCGTTAATAAAACGTACACATTCGTTTATAAAACGAACACATTCGTTTATAAAACGTTCACATTCGTTTATAAAAAACGGTCACATTCGTTTATAAAACGTACACATTCGTTTATAAAACGTACACATTCGTTTATAAAACGTACACATTCGTTTATAAAACGTACATATTCGTTTATTCCAGGTGATACCAGGGTAAATGTCGTTCCAAATTTGTCCTCATTACACATCATGTTTGTTAGAGAACATAACCGAATAGCCGAACAACTCAAACGTATCAATCCGCTCTGGAACGACGAAAGGCTTTTTCAGGAGTCTAGAAAAATACTTATTGCCTTGATGCAACACATCACATACAGCGAATACCTGCCAATCATTCTGGGAGATGTTACTATGATAAAGTACGGTTTAAAAATAACACAAACAGCATATGATGACGTATACGACAGTGACGTAGATCCGAGAATCTCGTCAAGCTTCGGTGCTGCCTCGTTTCGGTTTGGTCATTCAAGCGTGCCGAATCATCAAAAGGTGATGGACGTGAATTACGCACTTCAAGAAAATATTCCAGTAGAAAAAACCTTCAACGATCCAAATGTGACGTTTTCCTATAGTAATGGATTGGCTCGATGGCTTGTACAGGAAAATGCTGTCACGACAGATGGGTGAGCTATCAATTATACTTACTTCCGGAGTTCGAACAGTTGAAATGGTTGGTCCACACAAAGGTGTCCATGCTGTATGCCCAGACCCTACTATTAAATGGTAGACGTAGGTCACTACAGACTATAATTATACACCGACCCTACTATTAAATGGTAGAAGTAGGTCACTACAGACTATAATGAAAAACACTAAGACGGTATTATTATAGTCTGTACCAAGCTACAATGGTATAATTCATGCACATAAGTACTGCAAGTTTCATTACAAGCTGCAAAATTAACAATACTGACATTGTTAAACCACCTAGGTAATAATTTAAACTAATTATTATTGAATGCCATATATATTCCATTAAAACGAAGTTCTTCAGTTTAGAAGTCGTCCAGCTTATTGTATATTTTAATATATACTACTATTCATGTTTATCTATAAACCCTTTCAAATGCTGAATTATAAAATGAACTTGTATAGCTTCGCATTTGGAAGAGTCCATAACCACTTGTAGGAATATTAAAATAAAAGGTTGTGTTGGACAGCAGCAAACAGTAAAGAGCCCGGTCAGAATGCACGAGTGCGCCGGGCTATACAGGTTATATAGCGGTGGCACAGGCTTCACAAAATCACAACATCGATACCAGCAGTCGAAGGGTTGAACAATATATGCACTTTACAATTTTGAATTGATTGATTGGGGTTAAACGCCGTTTTTAACAATTTCTCAGTCATATCACGGGGGCCAGTTCACCTACTCATTTGTTTCCTGGTTTTCTCAAACCAGTACTCCACACAACAATCTTCCCAAGCAACTGGCTGCGTTTCCACGTAGACTTAGCCCATTGGTGGAAGACGAATGACGCATGGCGCAATGACTTTTGTTAAACGTCGGAAAGAAAGTTGGCCGAGCCGGGATTCGAATTCACAATCCCTGGATTGACAGCCCGCGTCGTTACCGACTGAGCTACCGGGACTCGACTACAATTTCGAAAGACACTTTTATGAATTATACTCTTTGGTATGTCGATGGTTTCACGCTAAACGGTTACAACTACGTTATTGAGCCGTCCCGCGAGAAAACCAATATTATGGTCTCTGCGTAATGTATCGACCCAGATCAGCCTGTGCAGTCCGCACAGGCTAATCCGGGCCGACACATTCCGTCTCAAGGGGATAGAGGTACAGAGTAATGATTCCTGAAACAGAAAATGCACAGAAGGCGAAAAGTGTCTGACCGGGTTAACCTGCGCGGCATGCTTAGGCTGATCCTGGTCGATGAATAACGCAGAGCCCCCATACTGTTGGTTGTCTCGCGGGACGGCTCATATTATAACATCATGTAATTGCAAGCGTTTTGCATGAGGTCAATGTCGTGTGTTTGTATTTCAGATTCCTTGTACACGGTGTCCGGAACATGTTGTTTCACAATCGCCATAACAACAGTGTTGATTTAGCCTCCTTGAATATACAGCGCGGTAGGGACCATGGAATAGCCCCTTATAACTACTGGCGCCATTTCTGTGGACTTCCGGTTATAACAGCTAGTGATTTCAACAAGACAGGAAGTTCCATGGGGGACTTTACAGCTGACGTAGCAGATACGTTTAGAAACGTCTACAGGTATTTTATCCATTATTTTGATTGAAGACCGATGTCTTTTTAAATGATTTACAGCATGAGCCGTCCCGCGAGAAAACCAACAGTATGGCCTCTACGTAATGTATCGACCCAGATCATCCTGCGCAGTCCGCGCAAACTGACCCGGGCCGACACATTCCGTCTCATGGGGATAGAGTAATGATTCCTGAAACAGAAAATCCACAAGAGGCGAAAAGTGTCTATCCGGGTAAGCCTGTGCGGCATGCTTAGGCTGATCCGGGTCGATACCTCACGCAGAATCCACAATGTTGGTTTTATCGCGGTACGGCTCATATCATCTGCGTAATGTATCGACCAGATCAGCCTGCGCTGTCCGCGCAGACTGATCCGGCCGACACATTCCGTCTTAGGGGGAAAGATGTATAGAGTAGTGATTCCTGAAACAGAAAATCCACAAGAGGCGAAAAGCGTCTATCCGGGTAAGCCTGTGCGGCATGCTTAGGCTGATCCAGGTCGATATTTTACAATCCACAATGTTGGTTTTCTCGCGGGGCGTCTCATATGGAGACACAATTTCATACATTTGCAACAAACAACTTTTGGAAACAGTGTTGTGAAAGGAGAATTTGCTCATAATGTTCATTCGTCTAAGCATACTTTTCACAGTTTTGCCTTTCATGTTTACGTCTGTTGTTTGTTACATGTGCGAAAGGGTATTGCAGTATTGAGAATATATTCATAGCTTAGGAATGTCGTTCAGCTTAACTGATAAAAGAACCCTTGAAGTAAGTGACATTCCTTTAGATCCTTTACATTATATGTCAAGGAATAGTACATTCGGAAAACAAAACAATTTTGAATCGGTTACACATATTTGTTGATGGGAGGGAACGGGACAAAACCATTTTAGTTCAGTTTCAGATGGTAATTAGCAATGCAATGGTTTAAGACTACGATTGCTTCCTACAGAACGTCCTCGAAATAACAAGATGGTTTGGGCCTCTTTCATGGAAGACCGACTGACTTTCTCTCTCAACTCATGGAGGGATTTTAACGCATCTGTAGCAGATGGTTTTTGAAAGCATTGTGACAAAAGGAAAAATAACTTATACTAATTTGCCTCAATTGTTTATTAAGCTTTTTTTTAATACCAATTCTGTCATTTATACAGATCCATTATATAACTCGACAGTAACCTGGCACAAACAATTTATGAAATTATATCATATATATATTCGATGTATATGCATTTATCAGAAATTTTATAGCATTTCTGCTACCATGTTTGTTATATTCACATCCCGAAAAAGGAGAATAAAAGCAAACCAAACATTAGCTTTATAATAGAAAGACAGTTATGCCATGAGCTGTACTCCGCGGAAACCAACCTCAAATGTGTTATGACCACAGTTGATCTAGATCAGCCTGCGCATTCACGCAAATGGAACAGGATCTTCAGTGTTCGCAAATAAGCCATAGAAGGTATCGAGAAACGTCTGGAAAACAGTATCCACTTGAATTATTACCTGATTGCACAAGCAAACTGTTTTCTATGCCTGTAACTATTACGCAAATATTGTTTTATCTGGAGAACCGCTCATTTACATACATATATGTGTACAGAGGTCAAGGTCAGGTCAATGTTGTCATGTAATAAAAACATGTACACATATGTACATATGTCAAGTTAAGGTCAATATTGTCATGGGATAACAAACATGTGCATATATTTACAGAGGTCAATATTGTCATGTAATAACACACATTTACGTATGTGTACAGAGGTCAAGATCATGTCAATATCGTCATGTAATAACACACATTTACGTATGTGTACATAGGTCAAGTTCAGGTCAATATTGTCATGGGATAACAAACATGTACATTATATATGAACAGAGGACAGTGTCAGGTCAATATTGTTATGCTATAACATACATGTACATTTATGTACAGAGGACATTGTCAGGTCAATAGTGTTATGTTATAAAATACATGCACATTTATGTATACATGTCAGGATCAGGTCAATAATGTCAAGTAATGACAAACATGTACATACATGTACAGAGATGTACAGAACATACGTACAGTTCAATATTATCATGTAATAACAAACATGTACATAGATGTACAGAACATACGGTCAGGTCAATATTACCATGTAATAACAAACATGTACATAGATGTACAGAGCACAGGGTCAGGTCATTATTGTCGAGTTATACTTTATAAATACTACAGGCATCCCGATGATATTGATCTATTCCCCGGTGCCATGAGGGAACTACGACTCTTCAAAGCACATGTAGGACCGACGTTCGCTTGTTTGATTGGGAAAGAATTCAAGAGACTCAAACTTGGAGACAGATTTTACTATGAAAATCCACCGAAAGGAGGGATGCCTTTTGTTGGATTCAGAAAAGGTATGGGTATAGAAATGTACATTAGAGAAGTTATGACTATATTAGCCTACGCTATAGACGGTATGGGTATAGTAACCCACATTAGAGAAGTTAAGACTATACTATAGATATATGGGTATTGTAGCCTATAATTGCATTTACCAAGATGCTGCCTACTATGAAAACGAATATAATTGACAGTTACTAAGACAAAGATGTTAGTTATATGTTTAGATAGTGCATCTCATTGGACATCAGATAATTCATTAGAACAATTTATTAATTTGCGCCCAGCGAAAAGCCATATAAGTTGGACACTTGATCGTTTCATAACGCGGGCACCATAACCCGAGTGGTACGCGTGGGGGATTGAAATTGTGTGTGCGGGGTTTTATCCCAACTCGGGAGAGTCGTTGTTGAGTGCCTTTGTGCAATGCACATTTCAATGCACATTTCCTAGCCAAGCACTGGTTTGTTTACACAGGGGTCATGAATGAGTGTTCTGTTGCCGTGCTATAACTGAACTAATGTTGAAAACGACGCAAAGCTCCAATCAAAAAAGTTTCAAGATGTTGAAACAACTGATTCACGCGAATTATCGATATGCTTTTTGATTTCTTGAACGGATGAAAAACTTGAAATTTTAAATGATAATCATGTTAATATAGTACTGTTCTTAATAGCAGACTAGCGATACCAGGTCATACTGTCCTATTTCACCAGAAGTTACATTTATAATGTACATTAAAACAAGGCTGACAGTAAACGATTATATTATATACTCAATGAAAAAATATAGAGATTTCTCAACTTGAGAAAACCTATAACATGCTTTTTGTCTACTGAGCAATGTGTGCGATATAGCTCACTAGCCGGATTTTCGGAACTACTTTTTTAAATCTCTAATTTCTAAAAATAAACTCATCGTTAAACACTTTTAAGCTCCGTTTTCACTACTTAACACTTTATTTCCATGATGAACAGTTAAATAATCCACAATTGCACTTTTAAATCCGCAAATAAGAGCTTGAATCGACATGACACATTTATTTCAAACAATGTACACATTTGACTGTGCGCGCGAAGTGACGTCAACGCAAAACTGGCAGATGACGTCATTCAGATCTCTCCGCTTCTGAGCTAGAAATAAATGAGCTGCACAGGGGTATTGTCGTTTAAAAACGAAAATTATCGCCGAGTATATAATATATAGTTTAATAAACATTGTTTTCATGATTTGGGAATTAAATCCCTCGTGAAAGAAGATTCTTGCATATAAAAACTCGTGCGCTATGGCGCACTCGTTTTTATATCGCAATAATCTCTTCCACTTGGGATTTAAATCCCGTATCATGAAAACAATGTTAATTAAACTCTATATTATCTGGACTGTGTCGTTGTTATTCTACATAACGACCAGACCCTCTTTCGCTTCTCACGACGCCACTTATCATTACAGATCAGCTGTTATCCATTAAGAAAGGGCAACTTTCTAAGATCGTCTGTGAGACAATGGATGCTCCTAGGATACAGTCAGACGTTCTCAGACCAGCAAATAACGACACGTAAGTCCAGAGATCCAGATGAGGAGGGGGTTTCCAGCTCTATATTCCCAAATATGTCTCTTATAATCCAACCAAACTCTATGTTGTGGGAACTCAAAGAATCGTCTCAAATGAGACGATTCTTTTGAGTACCCACAACATAGGGTTACGGGGATCAAATACTGATTTAAAAAAATGCAAAACGCCCTTTATCTAGAGCTCTGTTAAAGTTGAACATTTTCATGGACATAACGTTTTATTTTCGTTTTAATGTTTTACCCCTTCCCACATGCAGCAGACGACGCTGAAGTCATTTAGGCACAATATGGAAACACTTCTGAACCTTAAGTTGAAAAGTTGTGGCAAAGGGCGAAATTGCTCATTATCAGATTTTTTTTTCCCAATAATGTTTTCAAAAGTTGTCGTCTGCAGCCTGGCGTCAGAAAGCGTCTGTATGTGGAAAGTGGTTATGTGTTAATTTCCTTCAGCTTTATCAAAATCAATTCACATAAAGGAGAAATATGATGTGGAAAGTGGTTATGTGTTAATTTCCTTCAGCTATATCAAAATCAATTCACATAAAGGAGAAATATGATGTGGAAAGTGGTTATGTGTTAATTTCCTTCAGCTATATCAAAATCAATTCACATAAAGGAGAAATATGATGCCGCGAAAAGTTAACCCTTTCCCACATACATACGCTTACTGACGCCTTTGCAGCAGACGACTTATGTAACATCGTAACAAACAAGAACTTGCCCATGATGAGCAATTTATCCTTTTGCCACAATGATTTCTAGTCAGTTCTAAATCTCAAATTTTATATAAAGAGAATTTCCATTCTTTTACTCATTTTTTTTCTTCAAAGTCGTCTGTTGTAGATTTGTAGATTTGTTGTATATGGGACAGGGTTAAGTTGCTTGGCAAGAGATACATAAAACGACGTTAACAAATTGATCATTCCTTCTGTAAATACTTACCAGACTTTGTTCAGAGTTGTTTATACATAAAACGACGTTAACAGAGTGATCATTCCTTCTGTAAATACTTACCAGACTTTGTTCAGAGTAATCTGTACATAAAACGACATTAACATAGTGACCATTTCTTCTGTAAGTACTTACCAGACTTTGTTCAGAGTTGTCTGTACATAAAACGACGTTAACAGAGTGACCATTTCTTCTGTAAGTACTTACCAGACTTTTGTTCAGAGTTGTCTGTACATAAAACGACGTTAACAGAGTGACCACTTCTTCTGTAAGTACTTACCAGACTTTGTTTAGAGTTGTCTGTACATAACACGACGTTAACAGAGTGACCACTTCTTCTGTAAGTACTTACCAGACTTTGTTTAGAGTTGCCTGTACATAAAACGACGTTAACAGAGTGACCACTTCTTCTGTAAGTACTTACCAGACTTTGTTTAGAGTTGTCTGTACATAACACGACGTTAACAGAGTGACCACTTCTTCTGTAAGTACTTACCAGACTTTGTTTAGAGTTGTCTGTACATAACACGACGTTAACAGAGTGACCACTTCTTCTGTAAGTACTTACCAGACTTTGTTTAGAGTTGCCTGTACATAAAACGACGTTAACAGAGTGACCACTTCTTCTGTAAGTACTTACCAGACTTTGTTTAGAGTTGTCTGTACATAAAACGACGTTAACAGAGTGACCACTTCTTCTGTAAGTACTTACCAGACTTTGTTTAGAGTTGTCTGTACATAACACGACGTTAACAGAGTGACCACTTCTTCTGTAAGTACTTACCAGACTTTGTTTAGAGTTGCCTGTACATAAAACGACGTTAACAGAGTGACCACTTCTTCTAAAAGTACTTACCGGACTTTATTCAGAGTTGTCTGGCCTAAACCCACATACAACAAATCTGTAGCAGACGACTTTGAAAACATCTAAACAATAATGTGGAGCATCTTCCTAAATGAAGACATAATTATTGAATAGAGTTGAAAACATTGTGTCAAAAGGAGAAATTGCTTTTTTTTTATAGCAATTTCCTGTTTTTGTCACAAAGTGTTTAAAAGCTGCCTGCCGCAGAGGCGTCGGAAAGGGTTAAGAAACCCACAAACGCCCATTATATTTAGAGAGAGAGAAGATACTAAGAATTAGTGGGTAGCTCATAATTTAAATAACAAAATGGAAAAAGAAAACCTTGTGTGAAAATGATTACTGTGCCACTTTCTAAAGTGCTCTCTAATGCAGTCCGTTAGATAGGATCGTCTGATACCAGGACATGATAAGTTAAATTAAACCTGGACTTATTGTTGTATTTCAGCAACCCTTTGGTCGGATGTAATGAGCTTCCAGCAATTGATCTAAATCTGTGGAAAGATGACCTTTTCTGATAGAATGTATACATGTCACGTTTCCTGAAACATTTGGAAAGATGACCAATTCTGATGGACTATATATACATCTCCTGAAATATGTGGAAAGATCACTAATTCTGATAGACTATATACGTTTCCTGAACTATTTGGAAAGATGACCAATTCTGATAGACTATATATACATTTCCTGAAATATTTGGAAAGATGAGCAATTTTGATAGACTATTTACGTTTCCTGAAATCTGTAGAAAGATGACCAATTCTGATAGACTACATGTACATATGTTTCCTGAAATCTGTAGAAAGATCACCAATTCTGATAGACTATATACGGAAATGTGTCGGAAAAGTTGTTTAATATTTATAATTTATTTTATCTTTGCTTCTTGTAAAGGGATTACGTTTTGAAAACTATAAATACTTGTTTGTAACCAACTATAGACAAATGTGCCTGAATGTAATAAAATGTATTGTATTGTATTGTATATACGTTTCCTTAAATCTGTGGAAAGACGACCAATTCTTATAGACTATGAACGTTTTCTTAATCTCTAGAAAGAAGATACATCCTTTAAATATTTATGTTTTAAATCTGTCAAAGGTTTACTCTACTTATGCTGAACTCTCCGTAATTCAAAATTCGTTCTAACTCAAAATATATATATCTTTTTAGATTATAAATATCAAAGTAACACATGAAAACGAATCTATTTTCAAAATCATGAATTTCGAATGTAACTTTCAAAATGATTTGAACTTTGTTCAACCTTATTTAAATTCAATTATTTAAATCTAATTTCAAAATGAATTGAACTTGCTCCTAAACCAGGGTTTTCAAAATAGGTTTTTAGTTACAAACGTTTCACACCAAGCCCTCGGCATGTTTTGATAAAGAAAACAAAGGCGCATTTTATCTATACATGTACATACATGTACATTGTACTTTTATTATTATTATAATATTGATGCAGTTGATGATTGTAGTGGTGATGCATTTGATGATGATGGTGTTGATGATGCTGATGATGATGGAGTTGATGTTGGGTGGGTATGCCCTCATCATGTTGTTGTTTTTGTTAGTTTTTGTTGACCCGTTATTATGTGCTTGTTTAAAGTTGTTGATACTTATTAATTTTTATAATTAGTTATTTTATGTGTGTGTAAGTTATCTAAACATGTTAAAAAGAGCGAAGAATCGTTCCCAGATAAATTATTTGTAAATAATTGTTGAACATATATGTAACCTGTTTTTGTGTGTTGATATTTCGAAAAGAACCTACAGACACATACGAAAGGACCTACAAAGTTCACTTTTCCCCAACTTCCTAGGCTACGCTTTTTTAATTGTTTGGTTTACCCGATTCATCAAAGCTCAAAAAAGTTTCGGGGGATGTTTTTAACTATTTATAAAATTATGTTGTATTTCTAAACTTAAAACGTTCCTCCCCATACAGTTTGATCATTAAGACCATTGTATTCTTGCTATATGTTGGCCATACATGTGAACCTTTCTTTTCATTTCATAAATGCTCAATTTTGATAATAAATATCTTTAAACTAGTTAATAATTACTTTGTATGTTTTGTTTATTGCGCGGGTTCATCAGCACCAGTGCATATATTGGTTGTGTTTAGAACTACCACTGGTGCAATGGGCTTGCACATGTGCCGTATTTTACCGTCAGCTCTCGGCAAAAAAAAATTAAGTTTATTTAACCAGTCTATTTATATGAGAGTAGTTATTGACGCCGCGTGGAAGCGCGGCGTCAGTATGGGATAGGTTTTAATGTTGTACCATGGGGTGACGTAATCGAAAAGGGAGCAACCAACAAATATTATTGTAAATAATGTTTGAAAAACAGCCTTTATGATTGAATAAATAGTATTAACTGATTTCAGAAACAACAAGATACAAAATATGTACATCTTTCACCGTTGTTACAACACTTTAGACACATTTAAATTGTTTTTAATAACTGTTCCCCAACTAACTAGGCTAAGCGTTTTTTATGAGTTGGTTTACAGAGTTCACTAGGCTACGCTTTTTTAATTGTTTGGTTTACTTCTCTGACGACTCGATTCATCAAAGCTCAGAAAAAAAATTCGGATGATGTTTTTTCCCTATTTATTTCTGTTGTATTACTAAATTTAAAACGTTCCTCCCCATACAGTTGTTCATTCAGACCATTGTATTCTTGCTATATTTTGCATGAGAACCTTTTCTTTTAATAATGCTTAATTTTGATATTAAATATATTTAAACTTGTAGAATTATTTGTATTTTTGTTTATTTACTCTCGTTTTTTGTTATCATACTTTTACTCAACTGGAAGGAGAATAGTCTTCCCTCTCTCCTTCCAAAGCTTGTGTCACACTTAACTTATAACTAGAGGCATTAACACTTAAGTTAATATCTGGTAATATTTCAGTATCTATGTTTTTTGTTAATCTAATTGATCTAGTTAGAACAGATTTAAAAATAAGAAACTTCAGCTTGTATGACACTTTATTGTTGCAGTCAATGTTAAGCAAACGCTAAACCAAATGGTTTGAAGACTTAACTTGTCATTTCACGACTAAACTTTACATGCTGAATATCACATATATCGTAGCATATAAAGTGTATAATCCCTACGTCAAAATGGACCCTTTTTGCTCTTGATAACATTTTATTATAGACTATGTTAGCCAGGTGAGCAATGAAGGAACATAATGGCCTTCTTGTTTAAGATAAAGGTACATTTGGCCTTCTTGTTCAGAATATTTACATCCTGTCCGTTTGCACAGGTTATTTAAATGTATTGAACTGCATCTGCTTCTCTTTAAGTCATGCTTTCAAATCGTGCGCGGCGTCTTTGATGCTTAGCATCAAAATTTGTCTTGTTTTATAATTTAAATGTAAGTTAAAACCATAGTGTAACGTGTAGCGGCGTTAAGGTAGAACGCGCCTCTAAAAAAATATTCGAATTTCCTCACGAAATTTTGCATCACCATAATACAGCATATGCCCAATAACATTCTTATTTTGTTCGTATCTAAAACAGTTTTTAAGCTACGAGACCTCAAAGTATACCAATGACGTCACTTTTTGGACGTCTCTCAAATGTCCCTCGTTATAACAATAACAGCTGATAGTTTGGTCAATTTTAGGTTGATAGCTGAGAAATTGTATCACGATTTGCATCTGAAGAATAAATTCACGTACATGTAATTTTCTTCTTTGTGACGTACGTTTAAAAAGAATAACGCGTCTATAACGTCACTTTTCAGGAGCGAAATGCCGTCGCGTTACTTGTAAAAAAAGGCGCATTTCTTTCATTTAAAAAAAATCTGTACATTTAATTTTTGATTTTGTTAAATCTTTTTATTTATAATCTTATTACAAATGGTTTGATATCAAGAAAAGTATACCTTACCGAGTTCGTTTTTGCACAATATCAGTTTATCTCACCCCTTTACCTATTCAGTTATGACGTTAAAAAGGTGTATTTTAGGTATACATTATGTGTAAGCTGATACAATGGTCCTTGTTGCAGTTATGTTATTCAATCGGCTGTAAAATTTAAAAATATATTATATTCCAATTATTCAGATTTTAATATTGATGGACAATTAATAATATATGGGTCTATAATGGCTTCAAATGTTATACTAACTATTTGAAATAATAACTCACATAATGTTGCGTTTTTCATCTGATGCTTTCTAATTAATAAAGAAATATTATTTCAATAAATGATATTAATGCTGGAAAATGAAGAACATTGACAATTAAAATGGTATCCTTTGAAAGTATTTTCTTTTTTCTGGTGACAATTTCGCAATGTATTGACACTTTTAAAAAACATTCTTATTTAGCACATCTTCAGGCAATGAACTAAATATCGTGCAAATTGAAGAAGTTTGTTATGATTAATCCGTTATCCTGATGTGTTCAGTAAAGTGTTGTTTAAATTGAACACCGTTTGATTTCTGTAGAAAAGTCGCATTTGCATCCTTGTAACATGACCACAACCTGAACTATAATGACATAGATTCGTAAAATGAACAGTTCTGTATATTGAGATAATATAGTTTGTAAAAACAATACTAAGGTAAAATGCATCATTATATAAAGAATGAACATAACGGTTAGGATTTCCTGACATTATGTTCAATTCATTGCAAAACAAATATTAAATAAGCAAATAAATAATAGTCATCCGTTTCTTACCGGTAAGGCTGTTCGACCGCTTAAACCAAGCTGCATTCTAGCTGGCAGTAACGGCTGTGTGAGCGTTCCCTCCAACAAAATCCTTCCCTGGCGTAGATTTATCTGAATAAGTTCAAGGGAATTTAGACCCGAGGCCATAAGTGCATAGTGCTCCACCCATTTTATTGTGCAATCTTATCAGATTCTTCAATGTGATGATTGACAACCGACACCTTATTTAAATAATAGGCATTTCTTTGCTTCACGTCATCGTAATCCCGTTTTTACCAGCCTACGTACAATTACTTTGGATTTATGACTGAAATGTGACCGTGGCCTGCGACGTATAGTCAGTCGTATACATATCAATGACAGAAATACTGTACAAGTGTTAGATATGTAATGTACGAACAGCCTTAAAATCGAACAAGATCGAGCTGAAACGTTTCAAACGTCATATGCGTCAATGCATGGTGAAAGATAGAAGTTGGAATTTCTTAAACGTTTGGATTCAGATCGATTTGCACGCCTGTTCCTTCTTTTCAGAATACACACACGTTGACAAAGTGTGAATCCTGATCGAACTGTCCGGATGCACTTACTTATTTCGATCACAGTTCCCAAAATGTCAACGTGTACCTTTCCTCATGCACTCATGCCAGCAATTATGTTATTAGACACATCTACACATAACTGTTTGTTATGTACATGTACACTAATGAAAAACATATCTTACGTTTAATTTGACCATTATGTTCCCAAACAGTTCAAGCCGGCTTTATACCAGTTTTGTTAAGCACTGTCAGTTTACTTTGGCGTTTTAAGACGGTGGGAAGGCTGTTGTGTTTTGAACGGGGTTTCGTACAGAAAGTCAACTTCATCTGTTAAAAAAGCCTCTTTTCAGTATATCTTATTACACCATTATGTTTTAATCCAGAGACAAATTCCTGTTTACTTATTCAACGACGGATATAGAAGTGATTTAAGAAATATCACCATTCCTTTGAAATCCCTAAAAACAGAATAAGTAGAACGTTATTAGTGGGAGCTCTATTGGTTTCCGTTAGAATAAAACATTGTGAAGGCAATTTTATATTATTATGCAAGTGTTCAGTTCAAAATGTCTGCAGCAGACGACTATGAAAAATATTAGTAAAATATATGGATATTCTCTATAAATGTAAGTCTCGTTATTGAATATAATTGAAAAGGTTGTGGCAAAAGTAGAAGATGAGCAATTTATTCTTTTGTTGCAATGTTTTAATATTCGTCTGCTTCAGAATGCGTCTACAATGGGAAAGGGTTTACTTTACCATAATTATTTAACACAATTAATGCATTAATACGCCTCAATATGTTACATATATCGGACATGACCCATATCCGTGGTAGGGGTAATGCAAGTGGCACATGCCTGTTTTTAAATTTCGTTTGACCGGAATCATACTAATAATAAAACATAATGATAATAGTAACAACGTGAATCGTCTACCGCTGGAAATGTAGAAAGGGTAGCCGATCTCATACAAGTGTTTTCGAGCGCACGTCCTTTCACAAGATTCACGTGCCTTTGTCTCTACAATCGGCCCTACTATTTGCTTCATTCTTTTAAAAGTTATTTGGTGGAAACCATTCGTGTGAGTGGGTCAACATTCCTGAAAGATGATAAGAGTTTTATTACAGCAGGTAAAGAGACCTATAACGGATAATTATGTTAGTTTGCATTTTACCGGGCGCAATGTACCGAGGCGATACAATTGGGACTTTAATTGAGTAACTTATAGGATGTATTTAGATTTCTTTACAAATCAATCCCACATACAATAAATATGCTGCTTAAAACTTTCAAAACATTTAAAAAAAATAAATAGAACATATAAATACTCAAAGAACAAAGAATAATTATTTAAAATAAAGGGACATTTGACCTTCTTGTTAAACATATTTACATCCTGTCTTTTTGTACAGGTTATTTAAATGTACTGAACTGCATCTGCTTCCTTTGGGTCATGCTTCAAAATCATGCGCTGCGTCTTTGATGCTTACATCAAAATTCGTGTTGTTATTATTAACATGACTATTTCCACATTCTACACATCTGCAATAGATAATTTAGAAAACATATAAGAAAACATTGAACATCTCTAAACATGGACGTATGATTATTGAATAGAGAGAATAAAAGCAAATTCCTTCTCATGTTAAATTGTTTTCAAAAGTCGTAGGTTCAGATAAAAATTCAAAGGTTTAGTCAAAGTGGTAATAGTCTCGTCATGGCGTCTGATTAAACAACATTCGGTGAGTTAGGCAACTCTGTAAATGCTACAATTGCAAATCAATGCTAATTACCTCCCTTGTTATTAACTTTAAACACGACAGCGCATACATTTAAACCCTGTCGCTTTACGTTGCCTCTGTAGCAGAAGACGTTTGATTAAATAGAAATTGCTCAAAATAAGCAATTGCCTGGTTTGCTTCAATGAGTTTTACTTATACTTCATTTAAATGTATATATATTTTTTCCCCATTTGTGCCAAGTCGTCTGCTGGAGATTTGTTGTATGTCGATAAGAGTTAAGCGATGCCATCAGACAAAAAACAACAACAACAACATGCCATACTAGTAGTTCTCAAGAAAGAGCGGATTGACGACGTTTTCAAGTCATTTAGTGTCATATTATGGCGGCCATTTTATTTATTCATGTGTTTTTTTGGTTTTCTCCTACTGCTCTTTCATGCATTTTTTTTTTTAAAGAATTGAGGAATAAACTTTTTCTTCAAAAACACATTTAATCCATAATAAATATTCAAATGTTCGTATCTGCAGCAATTGTTCCTTTAGCCATAATGTTTTCATCTCCATTCAATAATCGGTAAGAGGATTCACGCATCGGCCTTAATTAGTCGCCGGGCAGAAGCCCGCGACTTCTATTTTTAATAGCTTTTCGGAAATCACATGGGAGGGCGGCTTATTATTAGAAAGAAACAAATCTAGATGATTTGAACATATTACAATTGTGGTTGTTTACGAACACTAATAAATGACACATCTAAAATGAAATAAATATTCCGATTTTTTAATGTTTGCAGTTTTTTTTTATTTCACTCGCATTTAAGTTTTTTGTCTTATTTACGAAGACAAAAGTGGTCCCTTCAAGACGTGAACCAACACCCCCTAATGCAGACTCTTATGTGTCATCATTGAGGTCAATTTCGGATTCTCCTTTTAATAGCAATTTTAACTTACTAAATGTTGTTTTCATGTTCAAAGAGATGTCTTGATTTGTGTAGAATTCATTTAATAATGTTAATCCATGAATATCTAAAGTAGGAACTGTTTCTAAGCTAAATATAGACCCTATTCTGTTGTGTAGTTTCGTGACCTTTAACATCGATTTTCGCGCATGCGCATTTCGATATGAAAAAGCGAGTGATATTATTTTATTTTAGACAAGTACAAGACGAATGTTTGACGCAAAGCGTCAAAGAGAAGCCGCAATATTTCGTTGTACATGTAGAAATAAGAAAAAAAGAACATTTTTAAATCCACAAACAATAGAACAATTTAAACTGTAGACGGTAAGTAATGCTGATATATTTCTCCTTTTGAAGACTTTTGTTTTCTTCAAATTACCTCCCTTTAAAGCAATACCAGGATATTTACCTTGTGATTCGAATAAGATTGACAAACATTGAAATTATATGAAGTAACAACAGCAAAATTAAATTTAAGCCAAGATAAATGTGTACACATTTCGTTAATTTTTGATAGATACCCTAATGTATAGATATGTGTATATAATTTATAAGCAAATGTTTTCATTTCAACGTTCCTAATGTTTGAATAGACTAAGGAAAGTCAAGAATGCATAAATCAATCAATGCAGTCTTTTCCGGCGACATTGATGCCTTGCATCAACTTTCTCTTGTTGTTCTCATAAGACACAATACATGATTTTGCCTGACGTGGCTCTTGTAATAATAACGTGCTATCGTGATTTCGGGTATCATGCAGACACATTCCGACGCCTCTGTACCAGGCGACTTTTGAAAACATTGTGGCGAAAGAAGAAATACTGAGCAATTTCTCCTTTTGCCACAATGTTTTAAACTCTATTCAATAATTAAACTTTCGTTTGTAGAATTTTTTTAAAATTTGTTTTCAAAGTCGCCGGCTGCATAGTTGCTGTATGAGGGAAATGGTTAATTCTCCGTGACGTAAATATAGTTGGGTGAAACAAGAGATAAATTAATCTTCTGACACGGTGGTGTAAGGGTCGAGCGTCCGCCTCGGGTGCGGGAAGATCCCGGCTGTGTCACACCAAAGATTTAAACATGGAAGTAATTGCTTTCCCTACTTGGCGCTCAGGCTTAAACATGACGACATACTCGGAGGAATCCGCTGTGGTCGAGTGGTTAGCGTCGGGGATTTGAAACCGTGTGTCCCGGGTTCGTAACCCAGTCGCGGCACGACGGTTATGGTGGAGTGCCCTTGAGCAAGGCACATTTTCTAGCCTAGTACTGGTTTGTTTACCCAGGGATGATTAATAAGTGAATCGTCGCCGTGATATAACTGAAATAATGTTGAAAGTGGCGTAAAACCCCAATAAAACAAATACGACTTACTCGGTACTGTCTGGATAAATGGCGTAGAAGTGTACTGGTGACTTACCCAGGAAGTGCCCGGATGTAGCTAAAGCAATTATGAAAGTTGCGTAAGACACAAAACAAACACACAAACTCTGACAAAACACTAGAATTGTAGCAGCACTAGTTGTACACCAATGTTACTGTCAAAGATGTCATAGTATATAGCGGAGAGGAATTAAGACCCCTCCACATCACCGGACCGCTCATATATTAACCCTTTCCCGCATACAACAATTCTGCAGCAGATGACTTCTAGAATAATTTACAAAAACACGAACAATCTCAATAAATGAGAGTTTTACTATTAAATAGAGTTGAAAACATTGTGGCAAAAGAAGAAGATGTTTTCAAAAGTCGTCTGCTGCAGGTGCGGCAAAATGCGTGTACAAGTGGGAAAGGGTTAGAAAGAAACACAATGCTACCTGTATCAGGTATTTTCGGACACCCTATCACGTTTAAGCAAATGACTTAGTCGTTCTGAAGATACAAATTTACAAGCATACCAGACATTCATTTAAGTTAAGTCGTTAACGCGTTTTTTTTTTAACCTAGAGAATAATTATACTGCAATTAAATCAGCAATTTCATTTGGCATCCACTCAGATTTGTAAGATCTTGCATTATAAATGTTTTTTACAGACGGTATTTTGTTTAGTAGAAAGTTATCACTCGCTTTTTTTGCGTTTTCAAATCAACCATTGCTATCTAGAACAGAGTTTTTTACCCATTTGATCTACTTTTAATTGACTCTTCAGCAGAAACGTTCTTAAGAAGTTAATTAGACACTTTTACAAATGCATTCATAATTCCGAAATATAATTGAAAAAGGTTATTTGTAAAAAAGTAGGATCTTCTTACGTCAGTGATATGGAAAAAGCATCACTGCTATCAATTTATTGAACATTTACGGGATACGATAATTTCAGTGTCAACAGCGCTTTCAAAACATATATGGAAAAATATAATTACTATTGTATGTAAATATACATTTTTTATTTAAATTAACATTTGCTCACTTTGAGGATATTCTCATTTTCCAAAGTGAGCAAATGTAAATAAAAAAATGTATATTTACATACAATAGTAATTATATTTTTCCATATATGTTTGAATGTTTTTAAAAGTCGTCTTCAACATGGTCATTAAAAATACCGTCTATTTGTTTTATATTTCAAAATGCGAAGCTGAAACGAGCCGTCTACAGTGCATGATGGGGTTAGGCTGGAATCAGTTCCAAAAAAAAAATAATGCATATATTAGCACTTTCTGTCTTTCTGTCTCTGTCTGTCTCTGTCTGTCTGTCTCTATATATAATATAAAAAGAAGAAATATACCGGAACAAGAATAAACAAAAATAAACTACGTTGGTTGTATACGTGCCAATCGGTTTAGATTATTTTGCTCATCAGGGCAGCACTAATAATAATTATATCTTACACGAACAGAATAAAGCTTGGAGATTAGTTTTCTTATTAAATAACTTACTACATAATAATAATAAAAAAACAGTCAACCGGTCTCAACTCTTGGAGGATCTTCAGAACTCTCGCTCTCTCCATGTCTCTCTCTTTTGCCATCTTCCCCTTTCTCTATATATCTATCCCTCCCCTCCCCTCTCTCTCTCTGTCTCTATATCTCTGTTTCTCTATCCCTGTCTCTCAGTTTATATATACGTGTGGCAAAAGGAGAAATAAAAAACCGTCTGCTGTAGACGCGTGAAAACACGTCTGCATGTAGGAGTGGATTTATATCATGCGCATTAATTTGATATACGGAAAGCAAAAAATTTAATTGGAAGATTAAAATTTATAGATTTTAATAATAGCCCGTTGAGCCGACAGGCAACGATTAAAATAATGATAACTCTTTCAGCGTCGATTTTCCTTAAGTAGACTCTTCCATATTTAAAATGCGACAGGCAACGCTTTCAGCGTCGATTTTCCTTAAGTAGACTCTTCCATATTTAAAATCGAGCGACTCCATTTTTCATGTAATGATAGTTTTGGAATATGAACCTGTATTGCTTGCAAAACCCTCAAAATTGCCATTGGCTCTGAAAGAGTTAAGCAGCAGGAAATGCGTATATCATATTAACCCTTTCCCACATACAACAATTCTGCAGCAGACGACTTTGAACATATTCTCTCTCTCTGTCTCTATATCTCTGTTTCTCTATCCCTGTCTCTCAGTTTATATATACGTTTAAAACCGATGTAGTATCTTTTTTCTTTTTTTACTATATTTTTTACTATATAACTCCCTTCTCTCTCTCTCTCTCTCTCTCTCTCTCTCTCTCTCTCTCTCTCTCTCTCTCTCTCTCTCTCT
>JASEVX010000017.1:8832845-8944069 GCA_031761405.1 Serripes groenlandicus
AAGGGCGGCTTATTATTAGAAAGAAACAAATCTAGATGATTTTGAACATATTACAATTGTGGTTGTTTACGAACACTAATAAATGACACATCTAAAATGAAATAAATATTCCGATTTTTTTAATGTTTGCAGTTTTTTTTATTTCTCACCTCGCATTTAAGTTTTTTGTCTTATTTACGAAGACAAAAAAGTGGTCCCTTCAAGACGTGAACCAACACCCCCTAATGCAGACCTCTTATGTGTCATCATTGAGGTCAATTTCGGATCTCTCCTTTTAATAGCAATTTTAACTTACTAAATGTTGTTTTCATGTTCAAAGAGATGTCTTGATTTGTGTAGAATTCATTAATAATGTCTAATCCAATGAATATCTAAAGTAGGAACTGTTTCTAAGCTAAATATTAGACCCTATTCCTGTTGTGTAGTTTCGTGACCTTTTAACATCGATTTTCGCGCTATGCGCCATTTCGATATGAAAAAGCGAGTGATATTCTATTCTTATTTTAGACAGCTACAAGACGAATGTTTGACGCAATAGCGTCAAAGAGAAGCCGCCCAATATTTCGTCTGTACACATGTAGAAATAAGAAAAAAAGAACATTTTAAATCCACAAACAATAGAACAATTTTAAAACTGTAGACGGTAAGTAATGCTGATATATTTCTCCTTTTGAAGACTTTTGTTTCTCTTCAAATTACCTCCCTTTAAAGCAATACCAGGGATATTTACCTTGTGATTCGAATAAGATTGACAAACATTGAAATTATAGAAGTAACAACAGCAAAATTAAATTTAAGCCAAGATAAATGTGTACACATTTCGTTAATTTTTGATTGAGATACCCCTAATGTATAGATATGTGTATATAATTTATAAGCAAATGTTTTCATTTCAACGTTCCTAATGTTTGCAATAGACTAAGAAAGTCAAGAATGCATAAATCATCAATCAATGCAGTCTTTTCCTGGCGACATTGATGCTCTGCATCAACTTTCTCTTGTTGTTCTCTATTAAGACACAATACATTGATTTTGCCTGACGTGGCTCTTGTAATAATAACGGTGCTATCGTGATTTCGGGTATCATTGCCAGACACATTCCGACGACCTCTGTACCAGGCGACTTTTGAAAACATTGTGGCGAAAGAAGAAATACTGAGCAATTTCTCCTTTTGGCCACAATGTTTTAAACTCTATTCAATAATTAAACTTTCGTTTGTAGAATTTTTTTAAAATTTGTTTTCAAAGTCGCCGGCTGCATAGTTGCTGTATGAGGGAAATGGTTAATTCTCCGTGACGTAAATATAGTTGGGTGAAACAAGAGATAAATTAAGTCTTCTGACACGGGTGGTGTAAGGGGTTCGAGCGCGTCGCCTCGGGGTGCGGGGAAGATCCCGGCTGTGTCACACAAAGATTTTAAACATGGAAGTAATTGCTTTCCTACTTGGGCGCTCAGGCTTTAAACATGACGACATACTCGGAGGGAATCCGCTGTGGTCGAGGTGGTTAATGCGTCGGGGGATTTGAAACCGTGTGTCCCGGGTTGCGTAACCCGAGTTCGCCGGCACGACGGTTATGGTGGGAGGGAGTGCCCTTTGAGCAAGGCACATTTTCTAGCCTAGTACTGGTTTGTTTACCCAGGGTATGATTAATAAGTGAATCGTCGCGCCGGTGATATACTGAAATAATGTTGAAAGTGGCGTAAAACGCCCAAATAAACACAAATACGACCTTACTCGGTACTGTCTGGGATAAATGGCGTTAGAAGTGTACTAGGTGACTTACCCAGGAAGTGCCCGGTATGTAGCTAAAGCAATTATGAAAGTTGCGTAAGACACAAAACAAACACACAAACTCTGACAAAACACTAGAATTGTAGCAGCCACTAGTTGTACACCAATGTTACTGTCAAAGATGTCATAGTATATAGCGGAGAGGAATTAAGACCCCTCCACAATCACCGGGACCGCTCATATATTAACCCTTTCCCGCATACAACAATTCTGCAGCAGATGACTTCTAGAATAATTTACAAAAACACGAACAATCTCAATAAATGAGAGTTTTACTATAAATAGAAGTTGAAAACATTTGTGGCAAAAGAAGAAGATGTTTTCAAAAGTCGTCTGCTGCAGGTGCGAGCAAAATGCGTTGTACAAGTGGGAAAGGGTTAGAAAGAACACAATGCTACCTGGTATCAGGTATTTTCGGACACCCTATCACGTTTAAGCAAATGACTTAGTCGTTCTGAAGATACAAATTTACAAGCATACCAGACATTCATTAAGTTAAGTCGTTAACGCGTTTTTTTTTTAACCTAGAGAATAATTATACTGCAATTAAATCAGCAATTTCATTTGGCATCTCACTCAGATTTGTAAGATCTTGCATTATAAATGTTTTTTACAGACGGTATCTTTGTTTAGGTAGACAAGTTATCACTCGCTTTTTTTGCGTTTTCAAATCAACCATTGCTATCTAGAACAGAGTTTTTTACCATTTGATCTACTTTTAATTGACTCTTCAGCAGAAACGTTCTTAAGAAGCTTAATTAGACACTTTTACAAATGCATTCATAATTCCGAAAATATAATTGAAAAAGGTTATTTGTAAAAAGTAGGATCTCTTACGTCAGTGATATGAAAAAGCATCACTGCTATCAATTTATTGAACATTTACGGGATACGATAATTTCAGTGTCAACAGCGCTTTCAAAACATATATGGAAAAATATAATTACTATTGTATGTAAAATATACATTTTTTATTTAAAATTAACATTTGCTCACTTTGAGGATATTCTCATTTTCCAAAGTCGAGCAAATGTAAATAAAAAAATGTATACTTTACATACAATAGTTAATTATATCTTGTCATATATGTTTGAATTGTTTTTAAAAGTCGTCTTCAACATGGTCATTAAAACAATACCGTCTATTTGTTTTATATTTCAAAATGCGGAAGCTGAAACGAGCCGTCTACAGTGCATGATGGGGTTAGGCTGAGATCAGTTCCAAAAAAAAAAATAATGCATATATTAGCACTCTTCTGTCCTTTCTGTCTCTGTTCTGTCTGTCTCTGTCCTGTCCTGTCTCTATATATAATATAAAAAGAAGAAATATACACCGGAACAAGAATTAACAAAAATAAACTACGTTGGTTGTATACGGTGCGCAATCGGTTTAGATTATTTTGCTCATCAGGGCAGCACTAATAATATTTATATCTTACAACGAACAGATAAAGCTTGGAGATTAGTTTTCTTATTAAATAACTGTACTACATAATAATAATAAAAAAACAGTCAACCGGTCTCAACTCTTGGAGGAGATCTCAGAACTCTCGCTCTCTCATGTCTCTCTCTTTTGCCATCTTCCCCTTTCTCTATATATCTACATCCTCCCCCTCCCCTCTCTCTCTCTGTCTCTATATCTCTGTTTCTCTATCCCTGTCTCTCAGTTTATATATACGTGTGGCAAAAGGAGAAATAAAAAACCGTCTGCTGTAGGACGACGTGAAAACACGTCTGCATGTAGGCAGTAGGATTTATCATCATGCGCATTAATTTGATATACGGAAAGCAAAAAAATTTATTGTGAAGATTAAAATTTATAGATTTTAATAATAGCCGTTGAGCCGACAGGCAACGATTAAAATAATGATAACTCTTTCAGCGTCGTCGATTTTCCTTAAGTAGACTCTTCCATATTTAAAATGCGACACGGCAACGCTTTCAGCGTCGATCTTTCCTTAAGTAGACTCTCTCATATTTAAACTCGAGCGACTCCATTTTTCATGTAATGATAGTTTTGGAATATGAACCTGTATTGCTTGCAAAACCCTCAAATTGCCATTGGCTCTGAAAGAGTTAAGCAGCAGGAAATGCGTTAATATCATATTAACCCTTTCCCACATACAACCAATTCTGCAGCAGACGACTTTGAACATATTCTCTCTCTCTGTCTCTATATCTCTGTTTCTCTATCCCTGTCTCTCAGTTATATATACGTTTAAAACCCGATGTAGTATCCTTTTTCTTTTTTTACTATATTTTTTACTATATAAACTCCCCTTCTCTCTCTCTCTCTCTCTCTCTCTCTCTCTCTCTCTCTCTCTCTCTCTCTCCTCTCTCTCTCTCTCTTCCTCTCTCTCTCTCCCTCTCTCTCTCTCCTCTCTCTCCTTCTCCTCTCTCTCTATCTCTCTCTCTCTCTCTTTCACTCTGTCTCTCTCTTTCCTCTGTCTCTCTCTCTCTCTGTCTGTCTGTCTCTCTCCTCTTTCACTATGTCTCTTTCTCTCTCTCTCTCTCTCTCTCTATCTCTCTCTCTCTGTCTTTGTCTGTCTCTGTCTCTCTCCTGTCTCTGTCTCTCTGTGTCTCTGTGTGTGTTCTCTGTCTCTGTCTCCGTATATGTCTGTCTCTCGCTGTCTCTGTCTGTCTCTGTCTCTGTCTGTCTGTCTCTGTCTGTCCTCTCTCTCTCTCTCTACTAATATATATATTTATATCTGTCTCTCTGTCTCTGTCCTCTCTCCCCCCGTCTCTCCCCCACTATCTCTCTATCTCTCTCTCTCTCTCCCTCTCTCTCTCTCTCTCTCTCTCTCTCTCTCTCTCTCTACCTCTCTCTCTCTCCCGCTCTCTCTCTCTTTTACCCCTCCCTCTCTCTCATCTCTCTCTCTCTCTCTCTCTCTCTCATCTCTCTGTCTCTCTCTCTCTCTCTCTCTCTCTCTCTCTCTCTGCTCCTCTCTCTCTCTCACTCTCTCTTTGTCTCTCTCTTTTTATTATTGAAATATTTCGCATTGATATAAATTGTTTTACTATAAACATTATATAATTATACGATTGACTATGTGTCCAGTTTAAGAGAGATTATGCGGATTATATACATTGAGGACTCAGCCTAATTTCGAAAAAACAACTATGCGACTATTGGAACAAACGATTTTCTTTTGCAAACAATGATTACCAAGACTCTGTACGCAGAAACGTAGTTCACTAGTCCTCAACTAATTCCCGACAAAACATCTCCATAAACATGAACTATATTGCGATAATAGATAAGCAAACAATGTTTGATAAACAGTCATACGTATGCTATTTGTCTTTTTTTCTGTGTCGAAGTAAAAGGTTTTACAGATTGTACGTTGTTTCATTAACTGTTATCGTTCTATTCTTTCCACTTCAAAGTGAGAATGCATTTTATACGAGCGATGAACTGGTTTGATAGTACCTTTCTACATCGCAAAAACATCTTATTCATTTTTTTCTCTCCACACATGCTTGCCTTCACATGATCACAGTGCAATGACATTCTTCCAAACATATAATTTGTCAATGAGAAACGGAACCCGATCTTTGGCAACATTATATATATTATAATTGACGACGATTCTAATCAGTTGGGTTTTGTTATATTGTTTTATTGGGCGTTTCACGCTGTTTATCAACATTATTTCAGTTTTTTCTCATTGGACCCGCCTTGCGAACATGAAAGATAATATGACAACAAAACGAATTACACAATGGTCTTATTCACTTTGCATAAATAAACGTAATATTTGGTTTTGTAATACCATAGACATATTAAATGACTGTGATCTTCCACATTATTGTGATATCAATATTCCTTTTAATAAAAATATGCTTATTGTTAAAGCAGAGTCTGTCTTGCAATCAAGATACTTATTAGACTGGAACCAGATCGTTACTAGTGATGTAGGCTCTTCAAGAAAGGGTGGCAATAAATTACGCAGGTACAGTTTATTTAAATCGTCTTTTTGCGTAGAAAAGTACTGTACGCTCATCATGCCAACAAGTCATAGGTCTGCTTTTAGTAAGTTTCGGTGTGGTGTTGCACCAATTCGAATTGAGACTGGCCGCTATGAGGGTTTGCCTACATATGACCAAAAATGTCCTTTCTGCAATCTAGTTGAAGATGAAATGCATGTTTTGATGGAGTGTTATTTGTATGCTGATTTGAGACAGACTCTGATCGACAGGGCTATCAAGCTATGTCCTGTATTTATATATACATCTAAAACTGAGCAACTTAAATTTGTGTTCACCAACTCAGATATGATACGGATATGTGCCAAAATCTGTTATGATATACTACAACGTCGTCTTTTTTATCTAAATAAGTTAGACTATTCTATTGCTTAATTTTTATTTTTATTTTGTGTAAATATGTTCAGGACAAATACATTTTAATGTTAATATATATTTATGCATTGAAGGAATCGGCTCTAATTAGCCTGCCTCCGATCTTGATAGGGGCCGGCTTCTTATTTCTAAAACAATTCTTATGCGTGCGTTTGTGCACATTTTATCCTTCGGGGTCGACTTTCTTCACATTTTATAGACGAAATTAGCATTCCATTCTTTATTGTACCATATATATACATGCTTCTGATATGTGTCAGATATTGATGATTTACATACTATACGTATGACAGTCTCTTGTATTTCATTTCATGATGTGGTTTTTATTTGTAATATTATTTTAACAATACATGTAAATATATATGATTGTACATTGATGAGACTTAAATAAAATATGAAATATCACGCAGTATATCAACATTATTTCAGTCGTTCTCTTAGTCACCTAACTTCAGTGCACTCTGACAACGACATTGTACGCGACGTGAACGTTGGAACCAGTATTAACACAAACTTGTTTGTTTCCGCATCTTACGTCCAAATAACGTCAAACTTACACATGACGCCACGCTTACTGCACATGATGTTTTGGCTAATTTTCATGATTATAAGCACTATATCTTCTTTTTATTCAGTTAACCTCTTGAATTCCTTATTTCTCATTTGACTGCGCCGGGTGCACGTAACCATGGTAATTAAAGGAGCTAAAGTGGAAAAAGTATAACGCAATCATATCTCGCATTTATGTAAAATGAAAGGAAATTCCATGCAGTTTAAGAGGGTATTTCATGGGTGTTTATGGCTCGCAGCATATTTAGATGAGTTAACAAGTTTATTAAAAGTGATTATAAATAAACACGAATCAGATATTCTATTTATCACATAAAGTGATTTATGAGGCGTATTTCGAAAAAATATACATGAAATTTGCCGGTTTTCGCGCCAAAGTGACTAAGGTTATATAACGTCCAACCGCTGATGTGATCTCATGTTCATAGTTTGGTGCCCGCGTTGTTACAAAGACTTGAGCGTAAGACTGGAAACCAAACTAGTATTATCATATGACATTTATGTAAGGGAATTTTGACACTCCCAGAGACGGCTTTCAGTGATAAATATTATTACACCAAATAACACAATATTATGGATCATCCCTCGTGTTTCAATGACGTCACGTCATATTTCAGTGACGTACCATTACCATATTTGGTATCATATTTTTCCTAGTCAAATACGCGATTTAAATATCTCCCGCATGGCCATCTGAATGTATTTGCGCCAAAAAATGTACAGGTATATAATAAAGTTATATATTTAAAATAAGAAAAAAATCGAGGTCGTTTAGCATCTGCGAATGGTGTAGACTCAGAATGTGCAAACGTACAATCTCACCAGACACATTACTGTCCGTCTCGATTCATAACAACCGTGGATGATGTAACTTTCGACGATAATCGACTGATTGTAGACCGACTGATTTCGATACAAGTATCCGTCTTCATGAGGTGCCAACATTATTGTGTTACAAAATAACAACATGGCTAAATAGGATATATGACTAAAGACTTAATGCTACCTTTCTTAAATTTCCAGCAGACCATTTTGAAATCATCTAGGCAAACCTATGGTAAAAACTATTTAAATATAAATTTGATTAGATCTATAAATGAAAATAAACACATTGTGGCAAAAGGAGAAATAAAAAACCGTCTGCTGTAGACGCGTGAAAATACGTCTGCATGTAGGAGTGGATTTATATCATGCGCATCAATTTGATATACGGAAAGCAAAAAATTTAATTGGAAGATTAAAATTTATAGATTTTAATAATAGCCCGTTGAGCCGACAGGCAACGATTAAAATAATGATAACTCTTTCAGCGTCGAATTTCCTTAAGTAGACTCTTCCGTACTTAAAATCGAGCGACTCCATTTTTCATGTAATGATAGTTTTGGGATAGTTGGATAACTAAAATGCAAACAATGCTGATTTCAGGTGAGACAGCTCGTTACGAGCTGTCTTACATGAATCTGTATTGCTTGCAAAGCCCTCAATATCGCCATTGGCGCTGAAAGCGTTAAGCAGCAGGAAATGCGTATATCATATTAACCCTTTCCCTCATACAACAATTCTGCGGCAGACGACTTTGAACATGTTTTGTCAAAAAAATAGAAAATCTCTATAATTAAATGGATAACCTATGACTAAAAGTGAAAAACATTGTGGCAAAAGGAAAAATTGCTCGTTTTTTAGCAATTTCTTCTTTAGTCACTATGTTTTCAAAAAGCCGTCTGCTGCAGAGGCGTCAGAAAGCGTCTATATGAGGAAAGGGGTTAAAAAGACGTAAATGCAACTTGCTACTACACATCGGTACATCTTTATGAACTGGTAAACGAATCATCAACGAGTGCGATGTTATCGTAGTCTAAAGCACGCTATTAATATTATATAACCTTTTCGCGATTAAACACACTTTCCCCGACGCCTCTTCAGCAGATAACTTTTTTTGCAAAGATTGTTGCAAAAGGAGAAATTGCTCATCGTGCATTTGCCATAATATTTCAATTCTATTCGTTGATTTAACTTTCATTTATAGAGGTGTGTTCATACTTTTGCCCAGATTGTCGAAGTCTTCTGCTGCAGATTGTCGAAGTCTTCTGCTGCAGATTGTCGAAGTCTTCTGCTGCAGATTGTCGAAGTCTTCTGCTGCAGATTGTCGAAGTCGTCTGCTGCAGATTGTCGAAGTCTTCTGCTGCAGATTGTCGAAGTCTTCTGCTGCAGATTGTCGAAGTCTTCTGCTGCAGATTGTCGAAGTCTTCTGCTGCAGATTGTCGAAGTCTTCTACTGCAGATTGTCGAAGTCTTCTGCTGCAGATTGTCGAAGTCTTCTGCTGCAGATTGTCGAAGTCTTCTGCTGCAGATTTGCCATTATGTGGGAAATGGTTAAGAAGCTCCGAGAAAGCTGGTATGGCTGTTATATAAACAGTGCACAATGTTTTCAAAATTCGTCTGCTGCAGAGACGTCAGAAAGCATCTATACGTTGGTATAGATTAAGCCAATAATCACTTTAGATAAGTCGCTGTTATCCCATCATTCAGTAGCGATAAATTGCTACTATATTTAGAACTGATGCAATTAAGATAGCGAACTTGAGATATAAGAAGATAACAGTTTAATATTTTCTAATAATGCTGTTATATGATTTTTTTAAATGTTGGCGACATTTTTAAAAAAAATATTAAAGTGTTTAAATCCGCTTTCAAAATTGTTTCATTTATATCACGACACCAAATGACGTTTCGAAAGTCTTAACTGGTATCACCCGACCGAAGACCGAACCCGCGACCTCCTTCACTCGAGGCGGACGCTCTTCCACTATACAAACGAAGTGATCGGACGATATTTGACGGGATACCATCTGGTATACAGTACTGTCATCTGTTATCAGCATGAACATAGTGACTCTAAACTAGAGACTACACAGTCTGGGTCTGCACCGTTCACCATCAAGTCAATGAATCTTCTAGTAAAGAGTAGGGACACTATTCAGATTGAAGGCGCGTTTCTTGTGGATTGTGTCTTTGCTGACTGAGCATGTTTCTGTTGTCATCTGTTTGTCAGTTTTATTCTTTCTTCCAGTTTTGGTGTATTCATAGGCATACGGAGAAGTACTCATTGTTTGCTGAAATTGGAAATCTCTTACAAAGCAATTTTGCAACATTGATAGATTGATTTGGGTTAAACACCGTTTCCAACATTTGTTTTCACATTTGTATAGGGTAAAAAAAGTATACATTTGAAGGATGCTTGCGCTCCATGTGTTCTCCCGATTTGCAATTGCTTATGCACTAAAATAACCTGTGAACGAGGGTTTAATGTTCTGTGAAAAAGTGTAAACTAATGACGCGTGACCAATTATTAATGGCTAATACGCACACATTGGATATGATTGACATTTTCCCTTGTATAACATCTAATCTACTTTTATAACTAGAATAGTTAGTCTCAGTGTAGGGGATGACCTTTAGATGGAAGGCCTTACAATCGGGGGCGATCAGGCCATGTTAACGCTAGGTATATTATCATACACTCATAACATGGAACCCTGGAGGGTTGCGTAACTTATTAATCAACAAAATAAATGAAGACAATGATGAGAACACCATCAAGCCAAATACACGAGTTTACACCAGATATACGAGCCACCGATGCAAGAAAGACACGCGTTTTGAAATAATACTATTCGTGATTGCTTCTTTTTTCCAGATTAGAAAGAACATTCAAAGACACACAGACCCATTACTGAAAGTCACACGAAACTACAAACTACTACTGCTGTAGTATTTTAACAACAAACTACTACTGCTGTAGTATTTAACAACAAACTACTACTGCTGTAGTATTTAACAACAAACTACTACTGCTGTAGTATTTAACAACAAACTACTAAAACTACTACTGCTGTAGTATTTAACAACAAACTACTACTGCTGTAGTATTTTTAAAACAACAACTTAAATAAAACTAACAATTTTTCCCACAACGCATGCATACATATATACCATCGGAAAAGAAATGTATTTGGACAAATAAGTTCAATAGATCTAACATGCACCAGTGCGATGGGACAAATACAATAGCAATGGAAGCTATTTCTAGACAAGCCGTTCAGTCACATACGCGTTTAATAGGACTCCATTGGCACCAACAATCCAACCGGATATGTTGTTCGCATTACCACTGTGTTAACCATTTCCCATATACAACGCATAAACAGCAGACGAGATTGAAAACATCTTGGCAAAACTATTGGCAAACTATATAAATGAAAGTTTAAGTATTCGATAGAGTTGAAAATAATGCGAAAGGTGAAATTGCCCATAATGAAAGGGTTAACTATTTATACCTGATAAACAAGATTATTTTGGCAGTTAGGAAGGTTTTTTTTATCTAACCAGCACGTCATATTTAGAATATCCACTTATTATCTTAAATATAAAATAGTTTGAAACGGTAATACCCGTTAAATCATATTCATTTGGTTAACTTACATTTCCTCAAAAATACAGAGGTACAGTATTAAAGTTATTTTGAATCTAAACGATGTGACTTAACTTGTAATTGCAGACGATCAAAATAACATTACTCACCTATATTGACGTTAATCTGATCGATTTGCAGATATGAGCCGTCCCGCGAGAAAAAACCAACATCATGGCCTCTGCGTAATGTATCGACCCAGGTCAGCCTGTGCAGTCCGCGCAGAATGATCCCCGCCGACACATTCTGTCTGAGGGGGGATAGAGGTATATAGTAATCATTCATGAAACAGAAAATTCACAGAAGGCGAAAAGTGTCTGTCCACAATGTTGGTTTTCACGCGGGACGGCTAAAATGTATATCATTATGTCTTTATGTAGTTTAGACATATTCACAATGTGTTTTATGAAGTAGCACAATGTGAGATAAAAGGGAAGCACAGTTTAATTTTGATGAACAAGCATGCACTCGTACGTAATGATAATAACTACCCGTGTAAAAAGGTCAGTTTTGTCGCCATCTAGTCATAGAAACAGCTTGGAATCCATTGAAAAGGGACATCGACTTAAACTTAACGAATGAAGAAAATTTAAAATGAATTAAACTTTTGAAAATACAACATAAACCAATAAAAACTGGAATGTGTATATGTATTCCACAAAATAAAACACCCACGTATATTACAAGTCATTTGAGTGGTCTTAAACGTTGGTGCAAGTTGTCTTAGGAATATTTTGATTTGGTGGTGAATTAAGTTTGGGACGAGCTTGTTCTGGGGGCGAGTTGTTAAGGACAGATTTTATTTGGGAAGAGTTGTCTTAGGGCGAGTTGTCTCAAGTTGACGAGTTTTATTTGGTGGCGAGTTGTCTCAAGTTTGGGACGAGTTGTCTTTGGGGCGAGATGTCTTAGAACGAGTTTGGGGCGAGTTGTCTTTGGGGCGAGATGTCTTTGGGGCGAGATGTCTTTGGGACGAGTTGTCTTTGGGGCGAGATGTCTTAGGACGAGTTTGGTGCGAGTTGTCTTAGGACGAGTTTTATTTGTTGGCGAGTTCTCTCAAGGTATCTTTAGGGCGAGATGTCTTCGGACGAGTTTGATTTAGGGCAACTTGTCTCAAGTTGGGGAGGATTTTTATTTTGGGACGAGTTGTATTTGGGTCGTGTTGTCTTTGGCGCGTATTGTCTTTGGGACGTGTTGTCTTTGGGGCGTGTTGTCTTTGGGGCGTGTTGTTTTTAGGACTACCTGTCTTTAGGGCGAGTTGTCTCAAGTTAAGGACGATTCGTTTTAGGACGAGGTTGATTTGGGGCGAGTGTTCTCAACATTGGGAGGAGTAATCTTTGGGGCTAGAGGTCTCAAGTTTTGGACGAGTTGTCTTTTTGGCGAGTCTGATTTGGGGCGAGTGTTCTCAAGTTTGGCAGGAGTAATCTTTGAGATGAGTTGTCTCAAGTTTGGACGGAGCTATCTTTGGGGCGAGAGGTGTCAAGTTTAGGACGAGTTGTCTTTGGGACGAGATGTCTTAAGACGAGTTTGCTTTGGGCGAGTTTTCTCAAGTTTGGGGGAGAGGTCTTTAGGGCGAGTTGTCATACGTTTGAAACAAGTTGTCCTTGGGGCGAGATGTCTCAAGTTATGGACGAGTTGTCTTTGGGGCAGTGTCTTAGGATGGGTTTGATTTGGGGCGAGTTGTCTCAAGTTTGGGAGGAGAGGTATTTGGGGGCGAGTTGTCTTACGTACGTTTAGGACGAGTTGTCTTTGGGGCGAGATGTCTTAGGACGAATTTGATTTGGGGCGAGTTGTCTCAAGTATTGGACGAGTTGTCTTTGGGGCGAGTTTTATTGAGTTGTTTGAATAACGTTACAAGTATGAATAAGACAATTATCTTTTTTTCCATATTTTTGTATTAAAATTTTTCTCGAATCTGTAAAGGCCTTAATTGCTTACCACAAGTTAATTCATGAATACAAATTTATCACATAAATACCCTTATTTTCAAGTTGAGAACAAATCACGGAACAACGTTAGCATACACGTGTGATAACAAAAACACGTCATACACGCGACTACTGATGACGTCATTTTGACCTTTATCTTTATTATGTTTATTGTTAAGTTGTTAAATTTTACACATTGAAAAATGCAATAATACGTTATTTTGAATAAATAACGAGTCTTAATTGTTTAAAACATTGTTGTTTCTTTTCTTCTTATTGAAAAATGATGAGGACTACTTTTGTATGCGGTGAATCACAAGTTCTTATGAAGAATATGTTATTCGGTCTTTGTTTTGATGTTGTCAATATTTTTCATTAAAACACACTGTTTAGGTGATAAAAAGAATCCATCACTCGTTTTTCTTTGGAGAAGATTTCTTAAATTCGTCTCGAAAAAGAGAGTTATTAACCGTCTTTTTCTAGACTCATTTAAGAAATCTTGATCTCCAAAGAAAACTCATGATGGATCCTATATATCTCTTTGGCATTTACATTTATTCTGCTATATGCAACTTAATTGTTGGGTAAAAAAAGACCAGTATGCACAGATATGCATTTCTACCTATGTCTAAATCTTTCACATTTGTTCTAATTCTTTAAGAGTAATTTCTTCACAAATACGCACACAAAATCGTGTCAAAAGTCAACGTTGGCATCAAATAAATTGAACAAATTCAGCAAGGTGATGTTTTATATATCGAAATAAAGTGAAAAGTCATAAACATAGTTGTTGTGAAGTATAAAACAGTTATAACCAGACTGGAGGATAAAAACAACTATTTCTAATGATTAATAGTTTTCGAAAGTCCTGGGAGAGAGAATGTGATCATTTCCATTAGATTGGAGTTTTTTGTTTAATTACGTGCAGTATTTTAGGTAACATATGCTTATAAATCAATACAAAAGCGCAACTCCAAGTAAACAGGTTGTTTGTGTAACAACTATAAACAGGAAAAGGTGAAATATTTCTCAGTAAATACGTTTTTTCCGGTCGTGAGTGCACTGAATAAATACCAACCATAGTTTATTTGCGACTAATTTAGATGCAAATCAATATGCGCATTCAGAAATCCTAATCTGGGTAGGCATTATCAGTCTATTTCAAATACAATCTTTAATAAATCCTTTCTTATGACCCGTATTCATTTTGAATTAATATTATGGATGTACAGACAGCTCTTAATCTACTCTTTTCACAAATAGTCTATGGTCGTATTTTTACAGCGAAACTCAAGGAACTACGGAGTTCTTCTGCAGACTTGGACATTTTCTGAATTAAAAAAAGTAGCTGTTTGTGTGGTGTTTTATGTATATCAACAATTGTTTTGTTATATCACGGCGTTCCATGGGTAAGTTATCAGTACTTCTGGTCCATGTATCCTGACACCAGCCAGTCAGTCGTAATGATGACTTTACAATCCTGAGCGCCAAGAAGGGGCATCCATTACAACCATTGTTAAAGCGACTGAAATCCAGATGGCATGAAAAATAAAAAAATCAAAAAAAAAAATCGAATTCGCCCTAAATGTTATTCTTTATGTTATCCAAGTAAAACCAGGGTAGGAAATGTATCGTTTTTAATCCATAAAGTGAACTTGAGTCGTTTTCAATTGTCCCGATGAAGGGGTTTCCTATTTAAAAATACTTACCCCGTTACTGACAGGGTAGAATTTGCGATGGAAAAAGTATCGAAAACAAGAAAATCTCACCGATTATAGGGGTATGTAATATGTCAGTTATCATATTTTAATGCCCCAAATACAAAAATAACACTTATTTTCTTAGAATTGGATTTTTTTTTCGACAGTTGGGTATCTGGAGTTCAGTCGCTTTAAAGTCTTTGGTAAGACCCAGTCGGGGATCGAACCAACGTCCTCCCGCACCCGAGGCGGACACTCAACCACTACACCCTCGACGCAGAGAAATAGAAAGAAGATAAACAAAAGCATACTTGCAAAATGAAAGCTTTAGATAAGATATTATGTATTGTACTCGTATGTCTTAAATCCTAAAGTTGTCCCTTAACCCTTTCCCTCATACTACAATTCTGCAGCAGACGACTTTGAACATATTTTGTCAAAAAAAGGAAAATCTCTATAATTGAATGGATAACCTATGACTAAAAGTGGAAAATTTTGTGGCAAAATGAGAAATTGCTCGTTTTGAGCAATTTCTTCTTTTGTCACTATTTTTTCAAAAAGCCATCTGCTGCAGAAGTGTCAGAAAGGGTCTATATGAGGGAAAGGGTTAACCATATAGTTTGGTTGGGTAAGAAGAGGTGTATTGGTTAGAAAACGCCAGTTTACTGCTCCTTATCTAAACATCTGAACATTTGACAGGGCATCCGCAATCTTGATGCAACATTCACCGAGATGATTCTTGAAAGTACCCACATCATAGAGTTTTGTTGGGTAAGATTGAATAGCTGTGGAAAAGACAAGTTTACTTCTCCGTATATAAGTTATCACATAAAGCCGTCTCTGGGAGTGTCAAAGTTCCCTTACATAAATATCATATGACATTTGACATTTGGTTTCCAGTCTTATGCTCAAGTCTTTGTTACAAAGCGGAAACCATGAAAATGTCAATTTGGCACCAAAAACCGGCACATTTCATGTACATTGTTTTTTCTTCAAAATACGCCTCATAAATCGCTATATGTGATAAATAGATTATTTTATTCCTGCTTATTTATTATCACACTTTTAATAAATAGACACTCATGAAATATCCTCTTTATTGAAAAATACTACGAGAATGAGTTTGACCCAATCATTTAGAGAGTATTTTGTTCAATGGCGTCATGAGGGTAAAAAATAAATTCTAATTAACGAATTTCAGATGTAACTTGCAACCTGAAAGTATAGGCGTATCAGTCAAGCATCTTGTAAGTATTGGCTTTGTCTTAATAACAGAAGCGTTAGTAAAGTATACATATTGGCACAATGAGTATCAGAGGCATGAGTTTAACCTTAAGTTTATATTTCTATTTTATTCTAGTTTCGTGTGTTTATTCGATATCATTTTAGAGTATAAGAATTTCATGAAAACAGTATAGTGTTTGAGACTTTTCACATTATGTTGATGTTGTTTATAATTCTTCGCCTTGCGGATATTGTTGATACGGAGAATGAACTGTCGCACACAGACCTGGACACAGACATTTGTAGCGCAAATGCTTTACAAACACTTGAAAACGGATTGCAAAAAACGATTGGTATAACGGAAGAGGCTTACGAGACGATTCTGTAGATGATTGATAACGCAGAAACACAAACCATAAACGAGTGTCCGACAGAATGGACGAAGTTTGGAGACGTTTGTTATTACTTACAGTTATACTAGAAGGTGGACCGGTCAGAGGCTCAAACTACCTGCCTGAGACGTCAATCAAATCTGGTTACCATGGACACCGATGAGACAACTGCTACGTTTCTTAAATCCCTTGAAGACATTTACCCGAAGTTTATGCTGTCAAACGTCTGGCTGTGGGCTTTCGAATATACGAAGGATGAATCGTGGTACTGGATTAATTGTAACCAATTGAACTACACACTGACGACGACATTCCACGTGATGAGGGTGTGCATGACGTCAATTTACCGAAACATTGTTTAAAATTGTTGTCTGGAATAGTAACGTCTTTGTGTCTTGAAATTCATCATTTTGTGTGTTTGAGTATTTAATTAAAAAAAATCATTGCATGATTAAACATAGTGTGTTTTATCATTTGAGCTGAAAACAGACTACAGCGTATTTTGGTAAATCGGGGAATTTTGCAGATATAATGACCAGTTTTGCCAAAATAAATCGCGAGCCACCATTATATATCTTAGTTAAAGAATATATATGCGGCAAGATTGATATTGAAAAGCCTGCAACTCCCTGTTTCAAACCCATGAGTTTCAAGGCATTTCCAAAACGCATTAATATCAGACCAAAAGTACTTCGCTGTACGCATATTGGATCTGACGACACCACATAACAGGTCATCTCGAAATGACCCAATATCGAAGGCTTGGCGAGAAACGGTTGTAACTAAAATTGGTAATTTGTTACCAAGGTTAATAACCTCGCCATAAAGTCTTTATCAGCGTTAACTCATTTTACTGGGTAAACAATGGAAATTTAGGTGCCATTGCTCGTTCTGAGCAATGGCACCTAAATTCGCATTATTTACAAAGGGGTCAAAATTGCCCCTAAACCAGGGTTTTCAAAATAGGTTTTTAGTTGCCAAGCCCTCGATATGCACGTTAATACTCATGAACACGTGCTCGTGTATTTGTTTCAATGAAATAACACGATATAACCAACGCTCGGTATGATACAATCGGAGAACTCGAGAGTCACCACTTCTCTATTTCTTTTTGTATATGGAATATCTTTCTTGTTTTATACCGAACGATTTGGTAAGCGGCAATTTAATTGGCTGACGCAAATGTCAATCTGAGCCGACCAGATATATCCCGACCAGATCTATATACAAGCGAGCGAAGTTAAGGTCTGGTTTAAATGAGATTGCGCTTTTAAACACCAATCTTTCCCTCATAGACAATTAGCCCATTGGTTGAAAACGAATAACGCACGTCATACTGCATTTTTCTGTCATCGGAAATAATGAATAGCCGAACCGCCAAGATTCGAATTCAAGAAGGCGTGCAGTGTACCAAACATGCGTGATCTTCGATGCTTTTGCTTAGTTTTTTCATAGTCGTCTGCTTCAGATTTGTTGTATGTAAGGGAGGCTTAACAAGTCAAAAAAACATTTCAATGTTTTAATGTATGTAACACATTATAATAAAAGGCGCGTCTTATTACGGGATTCAAAGATAACCAAGTCAAATACCAAATGGAGCTTCATTGCATTTTCGTAGTGTGAAGCCTATGGTGAGCCTTCTCATACACACAGCCTCGCCAAAAAAAAACACCCTAGTGTTTCTCCGATGTAACCTAAAATGATGCTAAATAAAACATACCCTAAGTTGCAAATCGCGAATTATGTATAGTTGGAAAAAATATCAACACTTGTTCGTTACATGAAGATGCTGACAAAGTCTCTTATAGTTCTGATTGCAGAGCATCTTCAAAGTAAATAATGATTAATGAAAGTAGAGAACCACCTAAGTACATATCTAAAGAGAGTCATATGAGGGTTATCCAAGCACTAATTGAGACTCATCTAAATTGAAATATTTCGAAAGATATCAGTAGAAGCTTAGAAGCTTAGACAAAATAATTGAAGGACATGATGCATTGCAATACATCAAATGCTAAAGCATCTCTTAATGGCCTTCCAACGAAATAGAATTTCCGTTACTAATATGTTAACCCCTTCCAACTTGAAAATAATTGACAAAAGAATAGAAAACCTCTACTAATGAGAGAATAAGTATTGAAACAGTTGAACACATTGCAGCAAATTGAGAAATTGCTCATCATTACTTTAAGTGGGTATATATTACACGCAGACGAGATTTTGTTAATGTAATATGATTACATATAACAGATTACTATATGTCATCGCCGTTACTTGGCAAAGCCCAAACAAATATTTGAGACAAGTGGTTTGGTGCGCTTCTCCCGTTTATATCCGTTGACATATATACCAAGGTTCCACAGTTATTGTCGTTTGACTGTTGCTTTATCATGTATTTTAATGTTGTCTCACATCGTATTGTAAGACCGCATCGTTGGTGTAGTCGTAGAGCGTCCACGGGATATATCCCCCGACCGGGTCATACCAAAGACTTGTAGGGTTAGCATTACGAATGACTCGCTGGCGTTAAACACTATTTTTCAAGACAGTATATCGAGGGCTTGGCGTGAAACGATTGTAACTGAAATTGGTATTTTTTTACCAAGGTTAATTACCTCGCCATTAAGTCTTTTATAAGCGTCAAATAACGTTTCTTTGTAAACAATGTAAATTTAGGTGCCATTGCTCGTTCTGAGCAATGGCACCTAAATTTGCATTGTTTACAAAGGGGTCAAAATTGCCCCATAACCAGGGTTTTCAAAATAGGTTTTTAGTTACAACCCTTTCACGCCAAGCCCTCGATATTATCTTGCATATATTGCATGTATTTACATTGTCCGTTTATCCGTACCATCTGTTTTACTTTGTATACTAACATTGTACTAATTGTACTCGTACAAAGGTACATTGATAAGGGCGAATAAACAGCCTTTCTCCCAATATTATCTTTCTTATTACTAGACCAAACCCCATGTTGTGGGTACTCAAAACACTCAATCACACGAAATAACATGGGGTTTTATAGTTAAATACTGATTGATTTCAGATCATGAAATATGACCTTAATCTAGAGCTCTGCTTGGTATATTGCCCTTTCTGCTGGATAAATTTGACTACACCATACGATGTTCATGATTGTTCAAAGGACTTTGTAAAAATTGGATACAATACTTCTCCAAAATCCTCGGAAATGCATGAACGAAAAGCTAGTCATGACTGAAGAACCTAATCAGACTGCCGCAGAAACACATGCGAATCTTGGTCTTCGCTGAGAGCAAAACCTTGAAGGTCTGTTTTGTTATAATCAAGCGTAGTTTAAGGAGTATAATTATGTTAATATATGGACCACGTCACAGGAAAACCGATCTTAGGAAATGTTGTAATTACCACCAGTTTTGACCATTGTACAGTCTGGTCCGAATCGTTACTGTTCTCCGGAGGCCTCCAGGTTGTTTATACTACAAGGTGGTGCTCAGGATCTGGGGGTTGGTATAACGACGGACTCGCTGGTGCCAGGGTAAGTGGAAAAGCCGTGATATAACTGGAAAGTGTTGAAACAAAAATGCAATCAAAATGTTTAAGTGAATAGAGGAGAAAATACGTACTCCACATAACAGTCTTTCCAACCATCGGGCTTTTCCACATAGACTGATAGCCCGTTGATAAAATACCAATGACGCTTGTCGCATCGATTTTTGTCTAACGTCGGAAAGAATGTTGGCCGAGCTAGGGCTCGAACAAACACCACCTGGATTGACATCCCCCGTCGTTACCGACTGAGCTACCAGGACTCGACTGCATTGACGGACAGGATTTACCATTTTCCACATGTAAACGCTTTCTGACGCCTCTGAAGCAGACGACTTTTGAAACCAAAGTGGCAAATGGAGCAATTGCTCATAATGAACAATTTATCCATTTTTTCACAATGATTTCAACTCTATTCAATAATCAAACTAACATTTATAGAGATATTCTATATTTTGGACTTGATAATTTCAAAGTCATCTGCTGCACATTTATTGTATGTGGGAAAGGGTTAACTGGATCGCAATGTCCAAGAGGTCGGTTTCCAAGTGACGTGGCCTCTTTACCAGTCGTGTGCATCAATTTACCATTGAATGCAGACACTGCACCCATAAGTGCCGCTTAATGAGGCACTCGTGGTTTTTAATTAAAACCTGGAATTTCTGTAAAAATCTGTAATTAGAGATCTGAGTGGCTGACTGTTCGTTTTAACACGTTCTGTGGGTATTCAATCGTTTCTATGGGATGGGTATACTATAAAACTTTTCTTGATGGGGTACTTTTAGAGGTGCCTGGTTTTGAACTATCTCTTAGTGTAGAAATTAGTTTCCTCCGATTTCATAATGGATATTGACGGTTATGATCTTCAAGAAGAACCAGTCAATTGTAAAATCTGTCGAAATTTATTTTAAACATTTTTTTGATATTGATTAAATACATTTATCTAATCATGTTTACAAAAGACACCATTCTCCGAATTCTTGTTTTTATCCTGTATTTATTGGTCTTTGTGAATTTCATATATATGATTAATTAATTACATTTAATCATCTACTGTAGTTCTTTCGGCCTTATTTAAGGCTTTCTTCAGCGGCGTTTGAATAATGCCGTTTACATAAAAACGGAAATGACGTAGAAACTTCGTGACGTCTTATCGATAGTTCCGTCCAACTTGCGCCGTTTTTCCAAGTTAACTATTTTGTGCTGACGCCATACCGAGGGCTTGGCGTGAAACAGTTGTAGCTAAAAACCTATTTTGAAAACCCTGTTTTGACCATTTTGTAAACAATGCAAATTTAGGTGCCATTGCTCAGAACGAGCAATGGCACCTAAATTTCCATTGTTTACTAAGAAAAATGATTTAACGCCTATAAAGACTTTATGGCGAGGTGATTAACCTTGGTAAAAAATTACCAATTTTAGTTACAACCGTTTCACGCCAAGCCCTCGATACGTACGCCTTGTTTTTCCACAACTATTCTAGTGTCTTCCGGTATTGGTCAATCCGATTCAACTAATGGCAGTATCGCAAAGTCCGTGATATGATGACCGTATATATATATATTCAAGCTTACGACTGTGGGAAAAGTGAAATGATTGTACACTATGATCAATGCATCCTTTTCCACGGGTTGGTTTCAAAACACGTCTGCTTCTCATGTAGCGTCACAAGTCGTATGTGTCAGATGAAATGTTAAACCAGAACTGACATTTTTTCTTTAATCTAAAAGTATTTTGAAAGTGGAATTAAATCTGAAGGAAAGAAAACGAAACGTCGACGCTGTATCTTCGACCTTTTCTCTTTAAACTGGCCTTTGTAATCACCGAGACAACATGAAAATATGCTCAGAATGGGCACCTTTTTCTTCTTCTTTCACAATGTATTCAACTCAATTCAATAATAATACTATCATTTTCCTTACATTTACCTCAATGTTTTAGAAAGTTCTGCTAGATATTTGGCAAGGGATATCCTTATTACAGTCGGTGTTTCATGGGGAAATATATTAAAATACAACATAAAAACAAGTTGCGCAATTCTACTACCTTTATTGTTAACAAATAAAAAATGATATTGTCATTTGGGTAACAAATTCGGCACAAGATAAACCCTGGTTAAGACCCTCGATGTCAATATGTTCACACAAGGTGATTGGTTTAGTATTGACTAACGTGACAAGTCTCTGTACAACGGATCGGTATAGTATGTATAATTGTGTGGTCAGATAAGGAATATTTTCAAGGTTACATTGTAAATAATATTAATTCATTCAATGGTGAACTTCAAACCACACAAGTAAGTTTGTGAAAATCGCAATTAGAGGTAATCTTCTGAATGTTCATGGTAGAACAAAGCCGACTATGAGCTCGTTCTTGGATCAAGGTACCATTTTGCTTTTTTTGAACAGTGTACATCTAGATCGGCCTGTGCATCTGCACGGTCTGATTAATATCTACACGATTAAAATATAACTTACATAATCTTTCCAGAAGCTTCTGTCAACTTGTTTAAGTGTGCTGGCTGATATGAACATACCAAGGGCTTGGCGTGAAACGGTTGTAACTAAAATAAAATTGGTATTTTTTTTTTTACCAAGGTTTATCACCTCGCCATAAAGTCTTTATAAACGTTAAATCATTTTTCTTGGTAAACAATGGAAATTTAGGTGCCATTGCTCGTTCTGAGCAATGGCACCTAAATTTGAATTGTTTACAAAGGGGTCAAAATTGCCCCTAAACCAGGGTTTTCAAAATAGTTTTTTTGTTACAACCGTTTCACGCCAAGCCCTCGATACACTGTCCAGAAATGCCAACTTGTGATAGTCTTTTCTATGGACGGGCTCATATGTAGATCAGCCTTCGTGTCCGGGGGGTATTCCCCATATATTATTTCAATCAGAAAATAGTACGACCAAAAGAAGAATGATTGACAGAATGCCATTTCATGACTCCATCATTTAAACCCTGTCCCATATAAAGACGCTTTTTGACGTATCTGCAGCAGATAACATTGTGACAAAATGAGAAATTGTGCAAAACGGGCAAATCATCCTTTTGTCAAAGTGTTTTCAACATTTCTCAGTAATTATACTTTCAACTTTAGGAATTTTCAGTGATTTGCTTAGAAGTTTTCATAATCGTATCAGGAAAACGTATAAGTAACCAATTAACCTTTTTTTCTTTTCTTTTTTTTAAATAATTATCTTGTTTATACATTGTACTCTACCAATTTGACCTCAGCCCGACCTTTGATTTAAATACACAATCAGATTTTTTCATCGAACACATTCAAAATACGTATGTACCTCAAAGGTCATGATAAGATCAATGCAGTCGAACGATATAAATGTTTTATGTTTAACATATAACTACAGGCTCTGTTCTAGCTGTGTGCGTATATATGTACATTTCGTGCTGTAATGTCACGTGATAACACAAACAAAATAACAAAAAATACTCTTACTAATAAATATCTCTTTCTCACATTCTTTCTTTCGCTTTGTGTCACAGAGCAACATTGTTGTTGTTTCTTTCAATTATTAGATATGACTCTTATTATGAACATGGAAACTATGGAACACAATTTCGTTCCTTTTCCTATGATATATCGCCAGTTTCATGGGTCTCATTAAAGCATAAATCGACAATGTTGACCAGATCCGGACCTTTGTTTAAAGATGGTATCATTTATGGATCTGTTTTAATGCCGATTTCAATCAATTTAAGTCATACCACGGCGACCAGTTCACTTATCCATGTGTGTCCTGGCTGTCTCATACCAGTACTCCACGTAACAGTCTTTCCAAGCAACTTGCTTTTCCCCCACTCAGACTAATATGAATGCCGTTTGTTGCATTTACTTTTGTCAAACGTCCAGAAAAAGGTTTGCCAAGCCTGGGTTCGAAATCACAACCTCTGGATTGACAGCCCGCGTCGCTTACGGGGCTCGGCTTGTTTTACTATAGTTTAAGACACTATAACTATGACTTATCAGGATCAGGTCAACCGTAACCATTTGTTAATTTGAAACCGAGAGTAAACGTTTCTATCAACACTTTAATCAATACGATAATTCTAAAATATTCAGTTTTCCCATAAACTCTTACGTTGTTAAATAAATGTAAATTCTTCTGGAAAACAACCATGTCTCCGTTTGTACTTGTTTACTTTCTTTCTTTGCTATAAACATATTGTGTGTTGTTTAATGCAATAAACTATAGTGTATTGTATTTTATTGTAGATGTAACGAAATTCAAACGCAGTCTATCCTGTGCCTCGTCGAAACAAATAGTTCACAACAAAAAATATGAGTTTAAGCGCCCATTGAATACATTTTCATGTTTCCTAGGGAACGTTAAATGATGCTAAGATAATCACCCCGAGTGGACTCGGCGACTGTCGTACAAGGATGTATTCATTAAATGTATATTAGATCCGGCGATTTCCGTTTATTGCCGTAAGAGATCGTTATTGTTCGTGGACAGGTCAACACAAAGAACCGATCTCTAACGACTTCATTAGGAATTCGCCGAGCCCTTTAGGGGTGTACTACCTTAGCGTAAAGACATAAATGGATAACTAATTATAGCGTTCATCATTGATTTATGATGGAGCCAGGTCATACATAATTGTATTGCTTGATTAGATCTTTCAACAATTTGTCAGCCATATCAATGCGGCCAGTTCACGTACCCAACTGTTTACTGGCATTCTCAAACCAGAACTTCGCACAACAGCTTTTCCAAGCAACTGGCTTCTTTTCAACATAGCCGGGCTGGACTGTAAGCCCATTGGTGGAAGACGAATGGCGCGTGTCGCATTGACATTTGTCCATTGCCGGAAAGAATGTTGGCCTAGCTGGAGTTCGAACTCAAAACCCCTGGTTTGACAGCCCTCGTCGTTACCGGGGCCCGACAGGTCATTTAAAAACTGACTAAACATCGATTGATGAAGAGCAGACTGCGCAGAGGTAATTTAACGAGCAATTCCTCCTCTTTCTAATAGTTTTACTTTTATTTATAAGTTTTTATTAAACAAATGTTTCAAAAATAGAGATTATCCATGTTTTTGTGAAGATGTCCTCAAAGTAATTTGCTGTATGTGGGTAAGGGTTAAACTTTACGTCAGTTAGTTCAACATGTATGTCTTCAGAAAACATATCGTAAATGTGATGCACTTTCTGTACATCAAAAACAATTTATAAGTCAGGATCAGATCCGTATTGCGGAGTAATCATTTTACTATCGAGGTGTTTTACCGGCTTTCAAAACAAACGCTAGGCGAACTTAAATAAAAAGGTATACATGGGTAAAACAGACTATAATGGTCTTTCTTCCACCAATATTTCTTTTTTTTTTTTAAATGTAGTGAATTGTTTCTTTGATACATTAATAAATAAAAGATATACAAATCATTATATCGAACACATATCGCGTTTATGAAATATAAAGCATTGCTCAAAGTAACAGTAAGGTTATGACCAGCCCTGTGTTCCATAGTCACCAAACCCAAAACCTGTTTTGCGAAACCTATATAGGTTTCGTCGATAATCCGTGCATTAGTCGGTAAACCAAACCTGTTTGACGGGAGTACATGCATAATACAGCCCTGTGTTCCATAGTAAACACAACGTAAACACGTTTTGTCTATGGAGCGGAACGAAACCTACCTGTATTATGCATGTACTCCCGTCAAACAGGTTTGGTTTACCGACTAATGCACGGATTATCGACGAAACCTATATAGGTTTCGCAAAACAGGTTTTGGGTTTGGTGACTATGGAACACAGGGCTGGTAGGTTTCGTTCCGCTCCATAGACAAAACGTGTTTACGTTGTGTTTACTATGGAACACAGGACTGATGACATATCAAACATATGTTTGTTTTTTAAATAAATATGTGTGCATGAAATAATGTTAAGTTTATGAACAGCATATCTCCAGATAAGGTGTATATTTCACAATTCCAAAATCCTTATTTGACACTCAAACCGTATGTTGTGGGTACTCAAAAGAATCGTCTCACTGAAACGTTTCTTTTCAGCTCCCACAACATAGGGTTTCGTTGAGCCTTAAGAGAGATATTGGTGGGAATATACCGCTTACTCCTCCTTATCTAGTCTTCTGTGAACAGTAACTATCATTCTAAGCCTTCAAATCCACGACGTCCATTACAGTAGCATGTGTATAGTGTAGTGCAGTAGAAATAGTATAAGTGTCACATATGAATAAACGAATAACAATACTACAGTAACGAATATTAACCTCTATATATCCATAGTTTTATACACAATGTTACTGGTTATATACATGTATTATATTATATACATCTTTATTCACAATTGTGTTTGGTTCATTGCTGTCCACACATGGTTTGTCTAAATTGTTCATGTCAGGGGAATCCTTGATATCGTTTAGTTCATGGACTATAGGTAAATGTGTACAGTTTAAAGCTAAACGCGGATATCGTTAATGTCCAGACTTCACAATCCACTAAAAATGGTGGTAGTTTCTGATTCAAAGCTCCTACTGTAGCCCGCTGTTATGAATATGTATGCGTATGTTTATTGAAACGCAATATCAAAGCATGATTGCTGTGAAGGTCTCAATGATTAACAAGGTTTCATCACGCTGTTTATTATTTAAGACAACACTGATGTTGTTTCCCGTTTTCATTGAAACATTCTTATACGTTAATTTACATTTTTATACACGTATAATTATATGTGATTTCATTCACAATGTTTATTTCATTTGTACGTATGCAATTATTAAAGCTATTATTTGACACAAGGACACTTGCAATATACGCTCACATAATACTGAATCGTCTCCTCTGTTTGGATCGGGGAGGTCCGGCTACTGGTCCATTTAAACCTGGTAAATTCGGATTAAACTCATGGTGATGATTTGGCATTTTGTCTTTTAAATTTAACGATTGAATTGTACTGGATAGAGCTGAAAGTCCCGCTCCACCAAGAATCGTGTTAGCCGGTGGCAATGTTAAGTCATTCTCAATAGAGTTTCGACGTCGTAACTGAATTAGTGGACGTAGACTGACGAACGGTTCCGTTGAGTTTCGACGTGACAACGCGACTGGTTTGGCTCGGAAGTAGGTCTGGCTTTGTCTGTTGTCTGAGAAGGTTTGAAACCCCTCTTCTATCAGCTCGTCCGACACCCCTCGGTCCGCTACCACTGTCGTTATACCTGTAAAATATAGACATGAAACATGATCGATCCATTGAAACACTAATGCAGCAGCTACATGTATTGTTGAGTCGTTGTCTGATTGAAACCGAGCTTACGGGTCCACGGCAAGTGTAGACACGCAGACGCATTTTGATGCATATGTTTTGAACATATTATTGCAAAATGAAGAATTGCTCATTTTGCATACCCCTCAACCCATCTCGCCATATTTCCTAGTTGTCTAGTGCATATTTATTCCACGTATATCAATGCTATCCAACTTGACATTAATATGTTTGAGAGGAATGTCAGAATTTAGTTGAAAACAGTTGGCCAAAATGGAGAAATTGCTCTTTATGAACAATATCTCCTATTGCCTCATTGTTTTAAAAAGTCGTCTGCAGCAGATGCGTCAGAAAGCGTAGTATGTAGGGTAACAATCTACACAGGTGTCAATATTGTGCATATTGTATTCTAGTAGTCACATCAACAATTCTTTATGATTTCCGATATTTCGTTAAAAGATAAAAATAATACAGTTTTAAGTTAAAGGTGATGTTTGTGATTGCCTCCGTTCATTCGTCTTCGTCAATCAGCATATCAAGGGCTTGGCGTGAAACGGTTGTAACTAAAATTGACATTTCTTTTACCAAGGTTAATCACCTCGCCATCAAGTCTTTATAAGCGTTAAATCATTTTTGTTGGTAAACAATGGAAATTTAGGTACCATTGCTCGTTCTGAGCAATGGCACACACATTTGTATTGTTTACAAAGGGGTCAAAATTGCCCCTTAACCAGGGATCTCAAAATAGGTCTTTAGTTACAACCGTTTCACGCCAAGTCCTCGATATTCTCTTTTCTGCTTCGCTGTAATTTACTTATTGGCGAGAATAGCTGCCTCCAAATATAATGAATGCAACTTATCGAACTATTGAAATACACGAGTGACAAAAGACCAATGACGCACTTAATTATTGTCCTCAGTGTACCTAATGCATCCTCGGTACCCAGGCTATTCATAAAATATATGATACCCTGGGCAAATTGGCTAGCGAAACTTCGCAAAGCATGCACCACGATTTCCTCCGTAACTACACTGTAATGTTCGTATCGCATGAGGTTTATGTCATGCGGCCAATCAAGCGTCTGCATTTCACCTCATAACTTATTCATGAGTATGAGATTTTTACAGCCAATTTCCCCAGGGTATCATATATTTTATGAATAGCCTGGGTACCGAGGATGACATAAAGTAGATCAAGGTACGACCTATCGTTATGACGTGATCAATATTTGTTACCGTTTGATTTGAAGAGTTACACATGAACAGCCCCTTTTAAGTTAATTTATTTCTTTAAAAGAAATGAATGCATTATTAAATAATCTGAAATTCAACAGAAAACACCCGGATGAAGCGGAAACTCGGCAACACAGATTGCACGGCATTGTGTGACCTACATACGTAATGATACAGCGTATAGTTATAGCTATATTTTCCTACATAAAGAGCCATATCTCTACATTAAACTTATTATCATTGTGTAATTGATTGATTGATTGATTGAGGTTTAACGCCGTTTTTAACAATTTCTCAGTTATATCACGGCGGCCAGTTCACCTACTCATGCATTTCCTGGTTTTCTCACACCAGTACTCCACACAACAATCTTCCCAAGCAACTGGCTGCTTTTCTACATAGACTTAGCCCATTGGTGGAAGACGAATGACGCATGTCGCATTGACTTTTGTCAATCGTCGGAAAGAAAGTTGGCCGAGCCGGGATTCGAACGCACAACCCCTGGATTGACAGCCCGTGTCGCTACCGACTGAGCTACCGGGGCTCGGCATCATTGTATAAGGTTTGCATATTTAAGCCGAAGGATAAATTCGGATACTGCATCACTGTCAACATGAGGAGTATTCCTATAATAATTCATTTCCTTTCGTTTTTTTTAAACCCTTTCCCTCATGCAGAAAATCTGCTGCAGACGACTTTGAAAAGATAAAGGTAAAACATATGAAACATGTCTAATAAAGAAATTATCATAAGTGTATAGAGTTGAAAATATCATGACAAATGGAGAAATTATTAATTATAAGCAATTTCTCTTTTGCTCACAATGCTTTGAAAATGCATGCTACAGAGGTGTCAAAAAGCGCCTATATGAGGGAAAGGTTTCGTATTTCCGCGAAGGAGGAATGAGGCTTTGAAACCAATAATTTCCTTTTTAGATCCAGTATGGAATACATCTATCTCAGTTTAATGAAATATTGATACATAGGAATGCAGTTCTTTGACGTCCTTCCAAATATCCATATGCACTCTACTTTTACTTTTACGCATTTTAAAACCATTTAGGTAGGGTACTCATAAACGTGATTTATGTGAGTTTCAATATGCAAAACAAACACTGAAATAATAAAACCCCGTTGATGTTCGTTATGCGAAAACAACATTGAAATGTTAAAACCCCGTTGAGTTTCGTTATGCCAAACACATATATAAAATGTTAAAACCCTTTGCTTTTATTTAAATCGTCCCCAATGATGATACAGAAATACACGTGATTTCTCCCAAAGCCCAATGCTTAAGTATGATCCGTTTCCTATAACGTTTTCTTTTACTACGGTCATGGTGGAGTGCCCTTGGGCAAGGCACATTTTCTAGCCTAGTACTGGTTTGTTTACCCAGGGATCATGAATAAGTGAACTGTCGCCGTGATATAACTGAAATATTGTTGAAAGCGGCGTAAAACCCGAATAAATAAATAAATGTTCTTTTACATCTGAAGTATTTTCTAGCATTCTTATCGATCTTTTCATTAGCTTTCTGAAGTATGAACACTATTTCCTGGATTCAGACATCTGGCGTCTTTGCAGACGACTTTTGGAAAAACATTGTTTACAACTCAAATTTCAAACACAGCAACCAGGTGCTGGTTGACGCTTTCTCGCAATGAACACATCTGCTGTAGACGAATTTGAAAACATCGAGGCATTTCCAAAAGTAGCATGGTATCATTATTTAAAAGAGTTGAAATCATTGTGACAAAAGGACCAGTTGCTCGATATGAGCGATTGAGTTCCCCTTGTTCCGCGATGTTTACAAAAGTCGTCTGCTGCATATTCGTCAATATGCGTATGCACGCTGTAAAGGGTTAACTCCTAAAAATGTCAATGTTCAAACAGTCTGCTGAATGCATTGATCAAACACCAGGGTATCTTATAAACAACAGTAATGGCATGTAATGTTTTCACCTGCGATTCAATCTAGATGGATGTCTAGTTTGTAGAATGCAGTAAAACACGCATTTGCTTTAATTAATTCTCAACACGAGGTCTCGTTAACGACTCGATAAAGAGATACATTTGAAATTCGGAGACGCCCTTATAATTGAACGAAATATATTTTATTTCAGAAAAAAAGTGAAATATAAAAGGCAGTCAAAGAAGCAACTTCTAGAAATCAATCTGCAATGGAAACAGCTTTTCTCAGAGTATATCCATATTCAGTGTTAACCCCCCAAATCTGCGCTCGCCTTAGACTTCACAGTTTGATCAGACTCGTTTCGGTTATATACTATATAAGCAGATAGTGAACTCTGGCTTACTGGTTCGTATGCACTGGCTCAGTCGAGCCTAGACTGTTCGCAACAAGACACCGGATCTTTATTCGCGACTTATATATATGCACACAGTGAAGCTCTGTCAAGGTTAATATATATGGAGAGAGTGAAGTATCTGGCGAACGTGAGAATTCGCTGTTCGCACAGATCACACGACCCATTTTCGTCCTACGCGTTTTATTTATAATTGCACAGGTAGATCAATAAACTTGTAGGATTTATAATGAGAATGTTAGGGATGCGTTTGTCAGTCATAAACTCAAGGCTTATTATACGAACCACACAGCATGATAATGCGCGTGCCTCGAATTTCAGACAAGCAAAGACGCCGATACTCTGATAAATGGTTACGCATTCAAGGACATCGCTCATGCACGGATCAGGGGCGTAGCTTGGCAATACTCAATGTGTAGGCCGTCTCGTGAGAAAATCAACATTGTGGACTCTGCGTAAAGTATCGACCCGGATCAGCCTAAGCATGCCACACAGGCGTACACTTTTCGCCTCCTGTGGATTTTGTTTCAGGAATCAATACTATATCTACCCCCTCCCCCCCCCCCCCCCCCCCCCCCCCCTTAGACGAAATGTGTCGGCCGGATCAGTCTGCGCGGACAGCGCAGGCTGATCTGGTCGATACATTACGCAGATGTGTATCGCCTCAGCTGCATTTTGGGGTATTTTTAGAAAAAATGTGTAGGCACGTGCCTACAGTGCCTAAAGGAAGCTACACCCCTTCGGATTAGTTATCAGCTAGCGAACTAGGAACGAAAGACAGCTTAAAACTGTGCCGCAGCGGAGAAAAAACGCACTTAATCTGAGTGGCATTCATTTTGTTCGCAACGAACGTACCAGCGAACCATTTTCTAGCTGTTGATAGGTTCAGATAATCTATCACAATGAGGGACATTAATGATAATTATATTATCTCCCTTGTCAGATAAAGACCAAGAAGACCAAATAGTTGGTAGGTCCTTTTAGTTGGAAGCCTTTGTCTTTATCGTTATTTCGCAATGAGATATTGCAATTACTCTGTACACATTAATCATAAATGTGTTAATTAAAGTGATGATTCAAAAAAGAAAATTTACATAGCAGTGTTTAAAGAATACAAATGTGGAATTACTAATCAATCTAATAACAGTTGGCCAAGAAAATGCAATTATAAGTGCACCATCCAGTGCAAAGAAACCAATGATAAAAACAGAGGAAACCAAATCATAGGACTTAGCTAGATGTAGAGAGTATTAAAGGGAGATAATTGACCGATGTCTCCAATTGTTTAGACACATAGATCGAGAACTTATCGAGTGTCGGTGTGTTAGGGTAATCTGAATACGTCCCTATATATGCCAACACTAGCGGGTGAACTAATCAGTGTCTCATATGTACCTTTAAATGTTTTATGATCAGTCTGCCTTGGAAAGAACAGAAGAAAAGTATTTGAGCCGATCCTCGAGAAACCCAACATTGTGGACTCTGCGTAAAGTATCTACCCGGATCAGCCAAAGCTTCCATATATTTCCAAGATTAATCTCGTTTTCTTTTTGTAGATCTGTTGTATGTAGGAAAGAGTTGAAAGCATCCGAAGGATAAGTCTCATATTATGGTTGTTGTTAAGACAACAAAAGTTAAATCCTATCTGTTTAAGTTAAGTACCGTTTATAATAACATTTAAAATTAAAATTTGCGAGTTTTCTTTAGCCCCTGTTGTTTTGTTAGAGTTACAAGAGTCTTTAGAATTTAAATTAAGTTATTTATTATGAAATTAAAGTGAAACATTTAATGATCATATCTAAAATTCAATAAAAATGACATTTATTTAACTCATAACCTTTGCTGAAATATTTCGTATTTACGATAAATAAATAAATAAAAACTACTTTTGAATTCCGGATTGATTGAAACATCATGTTTGGCGAATATAATAAATCTTACAACTATTCCAAGAACGTTCAGCATGCTAACATTAAGACACCAAACTCTTGAAACATGTTTTCTAAACTATCATTAAACGGTTTAAATTTTGACATTAAAAATAGGTAGGTACGTTTTGGACCGATTTCGGCCCATCGTCAAATTAATACCTGTTTGTCACGTTGTTCGTAATTGACTCGTAATTGCAATCAAATCGCCAATTTAAAAGTTTAGCTGTTTGTTTAATTTACCTTCACCGCTGATTTACCGACTGCTTTAGTAACTCAATAGGAAAAACAGATTCAATACATTTTAAGTTTGTATTTACTTTTACATTCTTTTATCAGATGAAAAATAGAAAAAATGGAAAATAAATAATCGAGTAGTGGAATACCTATTTTGATAACCGGTACTCGGACGTCCGACCGAGTACTCGGGTACTCGCGTACTCGGTCCCATCCCTAATACTAACACTATCTGTGTATTCGTTAAAGCAAGGACAACACCACTCGTTTTATGAAAATATATCTACCTGTGCAGGTTCCCGCCACCTCTGATAAATGTTCCTTTTCATCATCAAAATACATCATATCACAAAAGTCCACTCCGCTGGCTCGCTTAATTCTGTAAAAGAAACAGATACATGTGAGATGAAGGAATCTTCTGTGATCGAGTGTTTAGCGTCGGGCATTTGGAACCAGGTATCCCGGGTTCAATCCCGAGTCGCAGCGGTCACAGTGGAGTGCCGTTGGGAAAGGAACATTTCCTAGCCCAGTACCGGTTTGTTTATCCATGAATAACGTGTCATGAGGGTCTTCAGGAACAACATGCAAATATTTCAGCATCTCCAAAATTAACATTGTTCCAGTATGTTTACATAATAAACGAACGTGCAGCTTATGTTGATGCTTTAAGAAACATTTCCTAGCCCAGTGCTGGTTTGTTTATCCATGAATAAGTGTAAGTCGTCGAGATATTACAGAAATAATGTTGAAAACGGCGTACAACCCCAATAAAACAAAACAAACATGTGAGTCAGACAAGCGAACATGCAATTTTAGAATCTCAAATAGCAGCGAAGCGGGGTCTTTTTAGCGTCCCTGTTTCGCTTTGACTTGCATCCGCGTAATACTTATAAGTGTACACGTGTAGATTTAGAAGATACAACATAGATCGATATCCCACAACGGCGGACAGTGTGTACAGGCTCATCCGAATCCTCACTGTCAGCAGATGCATGAACTATTTCCCTCACACAACAATGTCTGCTGCAGATGGCGAAATCAGGTTTGCAAAAATATGAAAAATCTCTGCAATTAATAGTATAATATGATTGAAAACATTGTGGAAAAAGGAGAAATAGCTCATTATGCTCATCATTTGTCACTATGTTTTCAAAAGTCGTCTGCAGCAGAAGCGTCCAAATGCGTTTTTATTAGGGAAAGGGTTAAATGTCCATTCGCCAGTCTGGACTCATATACATGTGTAGTGAATAACTTGAACATTTAGTTGTTGTATTTGTGATTTGTCAAATTCTAAATAGTTTAGGTCAAAGGGAAGCAATTCGGATCGGCGCGCCGGTCAGACAAGATTGTTCAGGGAATTTCAGATGAGTCCATAAGACTGAAGTTGTCTCCCATTGGACAATGATGATTCTGTTGAAAGTTGAAAGTGATTTTTATAAAGTTGAGTACCCTCTGACTGATTCGTAATCAAAGCATTGTTTATTTTAGCTATATTGACAGTTTAACCCTTTCCCTCATATAGACGCTTTCTGACGCCTCTGCAGCAGACGGCTATTTGAAAAAACATAGTGACAAAAGAAGAAATTGCTCAAAACGAGCAATTTCTCCTTTTGCCACAATGTTTTCCCCTTTGAGTCATATATTATCCATTCAATTATAGAGATTTTCCATTCTTTGACAAATATGTTCAAAGTCGTCTGTGCATAATTGTCGTATAAGGGAAATGGTTAAAAGCCATTTTCAGAACAGCATGTATTAGCGGTAGTTTAAAGTAAAATTCACTGCGAGATAAGGGTGACCTTTGATTTCATAGCTCTAGAAACAGAAGGTCAACATTACATGTGACTACTTTGTCCTTTTTGGTAGTTTTAAGAATGAACTTCAAATGAATATGGGTTTCTGGGTTCTTTGCATTTGGAACGCTATAAAGGTCGCCTATGGAAAATGAATTGCTTCCATTGACCCTAAAAGCACTTTGTTTCCATTGACCCTAAAAGCACTTTGTTTCCATTGACCCTAAAAGCACTTTGTTTCCATTGACCCTAAAAGCACTTTGTTTCCATTGACCCTAAAAGCACTTTGTTTTTCCATTGACCCTAAAAGCACTTTGTTTCCATTGACCTTAAAAGCACTTTGTTTCCATTGACCCTAAAAGCACTTTGTTTCCATTGACCCTAAAAGCACTTTGTTTCCATTGACCATAAAAGCACTTTGTTTCCATTGACCCTAAAAGCACTTTGTTTCATGTAGTCGGGGCAGTGAGCATTCTTGGGATAGTGTAATCATGCATGGAGGTAGAGGAGTGTTTGGAATCCCGTTCTGCTGTGTTTGAGGTACTGTCTACTTACTTTACAAAATGAAATATCTTTGAGCCCGGGTAAATTTCTTGGTAATCTATGTAGTCTTCCCATCCGAATAACTTTACTAGTTTTGCACATTCATCTTTGTAAAATGCTCTGGAAATAAAAGTACAAACAATATATATAATGTGAAATACAACGTTTGTTCATGTTTCGTTCCATTTTGTTTATGTGTGAGGCCCTCATGGAAGATTGACTTGCATACATGTACTATGTCAAATGAGTGTCCTCTATAAATAAAGCCTTTATTATTATTAAAGTAAGATTACACATTTTGGACAAAGATCTTTCAAATAATAATAAAAAATAACATGGACCACATCTTATGTAAACAAAACCCACGGGACGTTGCGTGAGCTTTGATCGGGCTGTAGAGCTGCTCATCATGGTCGACTTCACATATAACATTTTCGAATTGTATTTACTTATTACAGTCGACTCTCGTTATGTCGAATATGTAGGGACATATAAGATGTATCGACATAAGCGTAGTTCGCAATAATTTATTTATTTATTTATTGGGGTTTTACGCCGCTTTCAACAATATTTCAGTTATATCACGGCGACAGTAGTTCGCAATAAACATCGAGGTAAAATAGTTTTGGACATCAGAAAAAACATCGAAATATTAATAATATCGGGATTTCTGATATCGAGATAACGAAAGTCAACTGTATTTACGATAAACTTACAAACGTCTTACACTTAACTTCTATTACTGGAACATATTGTGATAAGCCTCTGACACCATTTTAGATCCAGGTCAGGCGGTTTATCCCGCCGTTACATACATTTGGCTCAGCATTTTTATCCAGATTTTACTAGAAAAGGCTATAGACTGTTCCAAAAGCAAAGCTTGGCAAGCCAAATTCAGCATTTAAAGTGTTTATTATGTCATATTGAAATGGAGTGATTTTATCTCTATGTTAAAACTTAGATAACATAACATTATAAATTGGTCAGTTTCCTTTTGTTATATTTCTGTAGTGGGTTGGGGTGGGTATCTCTGTCTTCTTACAGTGTTTCAGTTATAATATCACAGCACAGTAACACGTATTCGTGATCCCTTGCTGACACAATACTACTGGGCCAATACATGGGCTTTGTTTAACGACATTCCAACATGTCCAATATGTCCGTCCCAAGCCCCAGTCGAACCCCTTTTTCTGTGAAGAACTTACATTTGCATCGTTTGCGCAATCAGAAAGTAGGCATAATTTTAATGGAAATAACAGAAAGAGCAGTTCAAATGTGCTGAGGTAGCAATTTACGCTACCTGTCTCTCTCTTAATGTTTGCAATATATCATTTTAGAAAATAACTCTGAAGATTCATATCATGGTTTCGGGAGGAGAGATTTGACCTTGACAATCTTCTAAAATAAACATTAACACTGATTTCGATCGTATTACGCTACAATTCGGATACACAAATAGTTTTTATCTAAAACACGGTAATCATTTTATTTTTCGAAGACGACAAGTATAGGGGAAGTTATAATAAAAGAAGGACACATAAACATGAAACTATCGATTGAATAATGTTTTATATGTCATTATTCCCAAATCAGAAACATTTGTGATTGAAGATCTTTCTTTGTCGAATGCTCTTTAATGCCGGTTCAACAGTGTTTTTATTAATACTTGATATATTGTCAGCTTCGTGATACATGTTCATTTTTCACTTATTCATGATCCCTGGGTAAAAAACCCAGTACTAGGCTAGGTTATGAAAGGCAAGCAAGTGATACAATACCATCGAAAATAAAGCATCGCGGAAGATCTGATTGTTCGTATTAGCAATTGAAGTTACTGCAACTCTGATTTCCAAAGACATGTCTGTTCCAGGGAAGCGTTCTAATTAATCCCACATAAAACAAAACTCTGCAGCAGACGACTTTGAAAACATAATGACAAAAACATGTAAAATTTCCATAAAAGATAGCTTAATTGTTAAATAAAGTTGAAAACATCATGAACAATTTCCCCTTTGGCCACAATGTTTTCAAACGTCGTCTGCTGCTACTGCGTCAAAATGCGTCTGCATGTGAGAAAGGGTTAAACTGAGTCCACATGGTTATCAATTTAATTCAATTATCGTTCTTTAAGTTTTAGGAAGTTCCATATTTGTGACCAAGTGTGTTCAACGTCGTCTGCTGCAAATCTGCTGTATGTGTTACAGTGAACGCCATGATAACCGGTACCCGGCGTACTATAGTAAATAAGTACGTCTGGCATGAACAAACAAAGTAGTCTGGTACCCGGCGTTCTATAGTAAATAAGTACGCTTGGCATGAGTCAACAATTTAGTCTGGTACCCGGCATTCTATAGTAAATAAGTACGTCTGGCATGAACAAACAAAGTAGTCTGGTACCCGGCATTCTATAGTAAATAAGTACGCTTGGCATATGTCAACAATTTAGTCTTGTACCCGGCATTCTATAGTAAATAAGTACGTCTGGCATGAACAAACAAAGTAGTCTGGTACCCGGCATTCTATAGTAAATAAGTACGCAAGAGTCAACAATTTAGTATGGTACCCGGCATTCTATAGTAAATAAGTACGTCTGGCATGAACCAATACAGTAGTCTGGTACCCGGCATTCTATAGTAAATAAGTACGTCTGGCATGAACCAAACACTGTAGTCTGGTACCCAGTATTCTATAGTAAAGAAGTACGTCTGGCACGAACCAACAATGGCGACTAGATTGGTCCCCTCCTCTTTATACATCACTTTCGCGTGTATAGTAATTTAGTAAAATATATAATTTCGTAAACTCTACAGTGGACCGTTATAACTCGATGTATGAACTCAATACATGAATAATGGATAAAAATACATTCAGTGTTTGAAAGGTTACCACTGTCCCACTTGCAGACACATTCCGACACATTTGCAGCAGACGACGTTTGAAAACATTGTGGCAAAAGGAGAGATTGCTCATGATGAGCAATTTCCCATTTTGCCACAATGTTTTCAACTCTATTTAATGTTTAAACTCTCATTTATGGAGATATTTCACATTTTTGCCAATATGTTTTCAAAGTCGTCTGCTGCATGATTGTCGTATGTGGGAAAGGGTTAAAGCGGATGGTCCGCACACAAGGTTGTATCTATAGAAGTTTGCTGGCTTCACCATTTTGGAAGGGCGCAGCCTATACTGCAATGTTAGGGACAGGTTACTCCAGATTAGATCCAATCAGGCATAATTTGACCTTCACCGACTTCCTATCAAAGCAAGCATCGCATTTCATGCCTTATTGCTCTGTTGTTGATGGAGCAGCCTGTTTAAGACAATACAATTCGAGGGCTTGGCGTGAAACGGTTGTAAATAAAATTGGTATTTTTTTTACCAAGATGAATTACCTCGCCATAAGGTCTTTATAAGCGTTAAATCATTTTTCTTGGTAAACAATGGAAATTTAGGTGCCATTGCTCGTTCTGAGCAATGGCACATAAATTTGCATTGTTTACAAAAGGGTCAAAATAGCACCTAAACCAAGGTTTTCAAAATAGGTTTTTAGTTACAACCGTTTCCCGCCAAGCCCTCGAATTGTGTATCGTGTCACACTGTCAAAAGACTAGGTCTTAGTTCAACCATCTCTAGATATGCGTACATAATGTGACGTAAACGTTTATGTGAACAATAAAGCTCAAGACAAAATATGTATTTTGAGGTATCTACAGCTGCCTTCTTTTGAAAAATCAGAAGCAAAATAAGTTTTCCTTTTGTCGCAGTGCTTCCACATATATATTTCTACCTTTAAGTTTTCAAAATTGTCTACTGTAGATGTGTTTTACACATGTCTGATTGGTTTAACAGTTCACTAAATGCATACGATGCCCTTGTCGACTTACGACGTCCTCCTTATAGGCAATTAAATGGACGATCGAACATTGAAATCACATAGAGATATCTGTTTTAAATAAATAATAATTGACAATACGGAGTTTCCCATGCCGAGGTGGGTATGTTAGAATTTACGACGGCAACCTAGAAATGACGCCCAACAGCTGTGTTTGATCTATCTAGTGGCAATCGTATAATTGTCTGCACGTGTTATGTAATTCGTGCTCTAGTGCACAATTTATGTGATTGATGTGTGCAGTATGCGTCATTTCATAACGGTGATTTTTTCGATAGCTTATATGAGTCCGACAATGGGGAAATGTTCACGAGTGCTGTTCTGAACATTGTAGGTTTACAATTTGTCCAAAGTCTTTTTCTATATCGTACGTTGTATGAATGGAAGAGTAATGCTAAAAGTCTATTTGCGCATCCAGATGTAAGCATAAAATAGGCTTGAAAATATGTATTCTCATATCATGCTTTGAAGTGACGAGCTATGTATGTACCGTTCCGTACGCCCGCAACTGTGCTTATACGATCATTAGCATATTTATATTACACCGTAGTTGCTAGGTGGTTGTTAGTTCCTATGTTGAGTTAAGTACTGGTGTGAGAAAGCAAGGAAAGACATGAGTAGGTGAACTGGCCACCGTGATATGACTGATTTTTTTTTGAAAACGGCGTTAAACCCAAATCAATCAATCCTATGTTATCTATACGATCCGTTTGCTTTACAAATCTCTCAACTTCGTCCGCTAACCTACATAAAACACCAACCATTATATTAGGGTAAATCTGAATGCTCACCCGTTTAAGCATTTTGAATTCACATTGCTCAATATGGATTCACATGATTGTCATTTCGAATAATAGTTATTTTTTGTAATTGAGGCTTTTTAACATTTAGCAAAGCTTACAGCTGGTTTATGAAGTTTCAGAAGCAAAATGAAATCGTGAACTATTTATAAAAGGTCTCTGTATGATCAGGGGCGTAGCTTTGCAATAATCAATGTGTAGGCCGTCTCGTGAGAAAATCAACATTGTGGACTCTGCATGCCACGCAGGCCTACCCGGATAGACACTTTTCGCATCCTGTGGATTTTCTGTTTCAGGAAACACTACTCTATACATATATCCCCCTAAGACGGAATGTGTCGGCCGGATCAGTCTGCGCGGACAGCGCAGGCTGATCTGGTCGATACATTACGCAGATGTCTATCGCCGCAGCTGAATTTTGGGGCATTTTGAGAAAACATGTGTAGGCACGTGCCTACAGTGCCTAAAGCGAGCTTCGCCCCTGGTGATTTGCACGTTAGGACTTCCCAAATAGCGTGGACTAATATCCACATTTTGCTTATTCAACATTGAGTCCATGGACGTTAAATAACTTCGTGAATCTTTGTCTTAACTCTTTTCCACATACAACAAATCCGACGACTTTGAAAACAAACAGACAAAAAGCTTAAACATTTCCATAAATGATAGCTTAATTGTTAAATAAAGTTGAAAACATTGTGGCCAAAGGAGAAATTGCTCATCATGTTTTCAAAAGTCGTCTGCTGCAATTGCATCAAAATGCGTCTGCAGGTGGGAAAAGGTTAAACTGCAATCACGCAGATACATACACGTTAGGCCACTCAATAAACCAACTTTTCAATAATTCAAAACTTTTAAAAAGTGTATTGTCAAAACTACTTTCATTGGAAAGCGAATTAATTCATAAGGAGTTTTACAGTAGCTGATTACTATACGATGTTTGGCCTGGGGCTTTATCCCCTGGTCATAGTAGTAAAACCATTTTTTTTCGGAGTTGGCAGCCTGCCCATTGCTGAACGCACTTTAGGGTGAGACTGCGCGGGAAAAATATTTCATCATGGACTCAATACAACTGCATTTAAAAGGTTAAGAAATCATTATAATGTTGTTGGAACATCAGTGAGAAACTTAAGGCGTGAGTACTCCAATAACAGTTTAATAAATGCTTTAGAAATTAATGCGCCGAGAGCTTATTAATATTATTAACATTCGTGAAGAGGAACAGAAAAGTACAAAGAAGTCGAGTGAAAAATGCAGTGTCGGATTAACCGGGGGCCAGTAGGGCCCGTGACATGAAAAAGCAATGGTTAACAAGGAGGTAGCGTGTCAAATGCAGTGACGATTAAGTGGGGCCCCATATTTCATTTCACATTGTCCCTACTCCACAACCCTCCTGCAGCCCCCAGGCCGTCAGCACTGCAGTGCTTTGATTTAGAAAACCGTCACCCATTCTAATGCAGTATTAATTAGAGCCGCGAGTGGTGATTTGGGGTCTTATTGCATCTCTGTTGGGCAACAATTTAAGTTAAATTGGCTGATTAACTGATTGTTTGATCCTTTACGCTGCTTTTAAAATGTTTTCAGTGATGTCGTTTTCTTGGAAAGTAACCAGAATTACTTGTCCATTTATCCTGTCACCAGCCAGCTATTCAAGTCGTAATGCTAACCCCGCAACCCTTAGCGATAAGGAGGGCAACCATTACTACCATTTCAAGGGTTTGTTGGCGTGAAGCGGTTTTAACTAAAAACCTATTTCGAAAACCTTGGTTTAGGGGCAATTTTGACCCCTTTGTAAATAATGCAAATTTAGGTGCCATTGCTAAGAACAAGAAATGGCACCTAATTTCCATTGTTTACCAAGAAAAATGATTTAACGCTTATGAAGACTTTACGGCGAGGTGATAAAAATTGGTAAAAAAATACAAATTTTAGTTACAACCGTTTCACGCCAAGCCCTCGATTTGTTAAGTCTTAAACATTGGTGTACATTGGTGTATATTGTTGTACAGCCTGTATGACGGTGATTATAATGCCAGTTCACAATATGCATTGAGACCTGTATAAAATATAATTGGACGGTGACGACTCTGGTAAGACTATGTACTGGTATGCACCGACTAATCTCTGTCCTCACTGTACACAGATGCCGTGCATCAAGACACTACAAATCGTCCGTAGCGACTCATTTGGTGCATGGCGCTTTCTAAAGAAAGATTGGTATTACCAAGAATAAAGAACCACGAATAAAGAATTTACTTAATTACCTACTTATATTGGTTTTAATTTCTTAACAAGAAACCTGAAACTCCCAAAACGCAGACAGAATGTTTTGACAAAGTCCCAAATACTTTCCTTCAATTCCATGCCGAACGAAAAAAATTAGGAAAGACAAGTTCCCCAAGGTTAATTACTATTAATCTTAAAAACGCGTAACATACGTCAACATATTACACGGGTAACAGCTAGCAAGGTGTGTAGTTGAAATTCACAACAAATTACACCCTAAATAACATAATGAATATCACGTGTCACTCAACATGACGTCGAAAATCAACCGTGGCTTATGTCAAAAGATAATTAAGTTCGGAGGAAAAAAACCTCTGACGACTGTTGATAAATACAAACGTTTGTTTTTCGCCAATCTTTCCCCGTAATTCTCTGTGTTCTTAATACATATTTTGAATAGTTTCCATCGAGACGAGTTCATTCGAATACGATAAACACACTCAAGTGTTTCGAATAACTTCCGTTGTACACGTACGACATTAAAAGCATCTGTTGTAGTCATGCTGTGCGTGAATATACGTTTCAACAGCTATCAAAAGTGACGTTCGGATTTCTTGTTCATAAGATGATTTGAAAGTAAACAATTCTACATTTTTATCTATGATACGAAACTAATGATACTAGTTTTCCTTAATGACATAACCGAATATCGAAGTCGGACAAAGCCACACGAAAACGACATGTGTGAATAATTGCATTCCTTTGGCACATTTCTCAACATTGGTGACGACACTGCGCCTGTTGTTCGTAGACATCAATTGCGTTTCGACACATATATGTAACCACATGTGGTAAAGCACCTTGAATTTAATATGTTTGTTTGTTTGTTTGAATGGTGTTGGGCGCCACGTCAACAGTATTTCAGTTATATCACGTCGTTTCCTTCGTGATTTACCGAAACTACCGGTATTATTTATCCTCAGGGGCGTAGCTCCCTTTAGGCAATGTAGGCACGTGCCTACACATTTCTTCTAAAATTGCTCCAACATGCAGCTGCGGCGATACACATCTGCGTAATGTATCGACCAGATCAGCCTGCGCTGTCCGCGCAGACTGATCCGGCCGATACATTCCGTCTAAGGGGGGGATAGATAGAGTAGTGATTCCTGAAACAGAAAATCCACAGGAGGCGAAAAGTGAATATCCGGGTACGCCTGTGTGGCATGATTATGCTGATCCAGGTCGATACTTTACGCAGAGTCCACAATGTTGATTTTCTCACGAGACGGCCTACACATTGATCATTGTCAAGCTACGCCCCTCATCCCGACACCGATGCATACGTCGCAATCCCTGAGGGCCTAGGACAGGGCGTCATTACGTGAATTCTAGTATAAAAAAGCCTTTGGTATGACCCGACCGACCTTGAAACAAAAGTAGATACGGTTTTCTTTGGATAAAAGTAATGGAACTATTAACAAGCGTGTATCCATTCATGTTAAGTTCATGAAGGCCGACGGCTTACACATGGATTGTCGACCTTATCCATCAATGATAGCTATCGATGAGCATTTATCATGATATTATATAAGCCACGTCTTACGAAAACCGACATTCGGATGTATTGACATTAACTCTTTCACTGCTGATGTTCACAAAGTCGACGTTGGATCACTCCATTATTCGTCCAAAACGTAATTTTTGAAAAATGTGATGTCTAAGTGGCAAACAATGCAGATTTCAGGAGAGACAGCTCGTTACGAGCTGACTCTCCTGATTCTGCATTGTTTGCAAAAGCCCTTCATTGACTTTTGCAAGCGAAAGGGTCAATGTCAATTACGAGCAAATTGCTATCTCGTACAATAGTGGTGTTTTTTTCATAACTGTTCTCTCAATTTTTTTTTTCAATATTCTCGTTCCATCGGCCGTTACACATATTATATAAGTCGCGTCTAGTGATATGATGTCTTAACTCTTTCCCACTTGTAGACGCATTCTGACGCCTCTGCAGCAGACGATATTTGAAAAAAAGTCTGACAAAATAAGAAATTGCTCAAAACGAAAAATTTCTCCTTTTTGTTTTGTCCACATGTTTCCAAATTTCTCTGCTGCAGATCTGTTGTATGTTGGAAAGGGTAAATGGCAATCGGCTATCACAAAATGTCAAGCCACATTGGCACACAACTAATAGTGCTACACGTTCAGTTGTTTTGTGAGAAGGTGTACACAAATAGGACACATCGGCAACAGTCGATATTTGAGCTGTCCGAAAACCAACATTATGGCATATGCGTAATGTATCGACCCAGATCAGCCTGCGCAGTCCGCGCAGACTGATCCGGGCCGACACATTCCATTCCAGGTGGATAGAGGTATAGAGTAATGATTCCTGAAACAGAAAATCATCAGGAGGCGAAAAGTGTATATCCGGGTAAGCCTGCGCGGCATGCTTAGGCTGATCCGGGTCGGTACTTTACGCAGAGTCCACAACGTTGGTTAACTCGCGGGACGGCTCTTTTCATAATTTGTAATTACTCCTTCCGCCGTCTACGTTCTAGAATCAATACCTGAGATATTTATTGATTACCGAAAATTAAAACAGTTCACATTCATGACTGGTAGCTAATATGGACTCAGATCTGCTAGAAAACACGGTGATTGATCTTGATCGACACAATTTGTTACTCGTACAGATGTTCATAGAACACAGTGGTGCAGTGGTAGAGCGTCGGCCTCTCGTACTAAAGGTCCCGAGTTCGAATCATGAGATGAGCGGTTTCTGCCTTTTGGGATTCTCCAACACAACCGGCGCGAGTAATTGGTTATGTGACTTATATCTGCAGGAAAATTTAAATTTAAAACAAACGTAACACTGTCTCTGAAAATAGTATAACTGTGAATGAGCAGATCAAATTCCAAGATGGGAAATACATCATAAGTCAAGTAAATAAGACGTTAAACACTGACGCAAGTTGTAGGTTGTTATTAAACGAGACAGGTTACAGATAAACAATTGACATGTTAACATGCATAACAAACTTGTAGCACCTGCATTATTCATTGAGAAAATTGTATATTTGAGCCGTTCCACGGGAAAACTAACATTGAGGACACTGCGTAATGTATCGACCAAGATCAGCCTGCGCAGCCTTATCCAGGCCTACACATTTCGTCTCAGAGTGATAGAGGTATATAGTAATGATAACTGAAACAGAAAATCCACAGGAGGCGAAAGGTTTTAGTAATGCTTAGGTTGACACGGGTCGATACTTTACGCAGACACTGTTATTCTCGTGGAACGACTCATAGATTTGAAACGCGTCACTCGAATACGGACCTTCAGGACTTGATAGACCAGCCAATATAGTCCGTGTAATCTTAACCGCCGCGTAGTCTGATCAGGGTTGTGGTTGCCAAACTTTCTTGTAGCCTGGAGGAACGGCTCAAACTCAACACTGACTATATAGTTAAGCGATATGACCGTATTTAACTTTATTTGTAATGGTTGTATTTCGAGAAACCTTGTTTAACCATTCCCATAAACAACACATCAACAGCAGACGACTTTGAAAACATTTGGCAAAATTATGGAAAATATCTATAAATGAAAATATAATTATTGCATGAAGTTGACAATACTTCAAGCAATTTCTCCATTTATCACACTGTTTTCAAAGTTGTCTGCTGCAGATGCGTCGTTGGAAAGGGTTAAAGGCTCACTATCTTAATAATCGTCTGCTACAGAGGCGCGAGAAAGCGTATGTATATAGTTAAGGGTTGATTATAGCGAAACTGTGCTAATAAAAAAGAGATTTTTTTTTATATCAAATTGTAGCTTCTTCTGTCTGGAAACAAATACTCAGCTGGATCATTATCCCTTCCAACATTTTGGTAGACGCATCTGCAGCAGACGACTTTTTGAAAACACTGTGGTTAAAATAGAGAAATGCTCCTGATTCCTCATTTCAATCATGAAGCCATCTTTCATTTATAGAGTTGTACTATATCTTGCCTAGTGGTTATGATGAGCAATTGCTCATTGCCACAGTGTGTCAACCCTATCCAATAACTACACCTTGACTAATAGGAAGTTTCTATAGTTTTGCTTAGATGTTTTAAAAAGTCTTCTGCTGAATATTTGTTGTTAGCGGCATAGGGTAAATCAGAATCTATGAAAAGAACACAAAAACCTCCGTTTCCTGTCTTTATGTGAGGTCTTTCACTTGCGTCTGTTTTCGTCAACTTCTTTTTACGACTGTCATTCAGCGAGATAATCATCGAATATTCGTTTGTTTTTATATTATTTATACTAATGATCTGATGAGTTTTCATACAGAAAAAAATAATCATTTATTATAGTGACTCGTGTATACGTGAACACATCGAGTGCTTGGCGTGAAACGGTTGTAACTAAAATCCTATTTTGAAAACCCTGGTTTAGGGGCAATTTTGACCCCTTTGTAAACAATGGAAATTTAGGTGCCATTGCTCGTTCTGAGCAATGGCACCTAAATTTCCATTGTTTACCAAGAAAAAATGATTTAACGATTTTAAAGACTTTATGATGAGGTGATAAACCTTGGTAACAAAATACCAATTTTAGATACAACCGTTTCACGCCAAGCCCTCGACATACAAACATTAATAACTGTACCATTCGCCATTCCCGGCCCGTCTGGCCTAATTACAGTACAATTCACCATTCTAGACCTGTCTGGCTTATAAGTCCTATAATGTAAGTCTCCTCAACATAAATCCTAACACAATGATTCTATCGTATCGTTATCTAGATGTTGATGTCTCGTCATTTAAGCATGGTGGCATATTCTATTGTTTGATTTTCAATAGGATATTATTAAGCATTATCCAACATACACTAAATATACAGCAGACGACTTCGAAAGCATCTGGTCAAAAATACTGCTTGACATTCAATAGCACAGGTTATTATCCCATATACAACAAATCCGCAGCAGAAGTCTTGATTTTTGGTAATGCTTGAAATCATTGTGGCAAAAAGGAGATATTGGTATGTCTCAATTTCTCCTTTAGCTACTTCGTTTCCAAAAGTCGTCTGCTGCAATTAGGTCTAAACGCGTTCAGTGATCTGTTAATGAAGAGAAACAAAGTTCCTGACGTCATTAGTCTCACTCGAGCAGTCAACTGAGAAGTTTTAACATTTTCCCACATGCCACAACTCTGCAGGAGACAACTTTGAAAACATACCCGAAGAAATTTGAAAACTCCCTTTAAATGAAAGTACAATAATTGAATCCAGTTGAAAACATGGTGACAAAAGAAGAAATTGCTCGTCTTGGGCAATTTCTTCTTTTGTCGCCATATTTTCATGAAGCGTCTCTATGATAAAAAGGGTTGTCCTATTTTCTGATGTCTTAAGATTCATTTTTATCCATGACAGGGTGTTGTTTTATTTATATGCTTAAGCTGACGAACTTCGGATACACTAGCTATTGTTTTTAAATGGAGAATTCTAGGAAACTCCTTTATGATAAGAAATCGTCGTGTCAGTCTTTATCTCTTTTGTGATGTTTTGGGTTGCATGTTTAATTCGATCAACAGAAAGAACCAACTTGATTGATTTCTATCAAAAGGGATTTTAATGTGCAACATTGAAAGCCTCCGAATCACACGATCTAAACACGTAATTAGCAGATGTTGAGATATTCATGTCCGATTGCGAATTATAAAAACTCTAGGAACTTACATTATGATGAGATGTCAGTTCTCATTTTCATTGTGGAGTTTCGGGTTGCATGAATCTTTCAATCTATGACGTTAAAGGTCACACTACACCAAATGAATTCCTTCTTTGTTTCCATGTAAATCAGTTTCAACCCTCAATTGTCACACTTTCTAAGCATTTCTCATGTAAAACAACCGATACCATTGAATAGAGTTACCTCTAAGCTTTAAAATGTTCCAAAGAAAAAAGGGAAGGGGTGGGGTCATGTATTATGCAAGAAAGAATTCATCGGGCGAAAATGGTTACCGTCATTTTTTAGACGAAATCGGGCTAGAACGAATCCGTTTTTTTTACATTCTCTACTTTCACTTTCAAACAAGGTCAACACTCAACAAATGATCAAATAAATTATTTACAGTGCATCCATTACACATTTACAAAGAATTTAAACTCAATGTTACATATTCAATGAATTCTGGTGATGGTACATTTTGTATACACTCACTTCTACGCAAACAAAGTTTTTTTAAGGGACTATTTGGCTGTAGATCAGCATAGCCGCGGAAGTATTTGGCGTAATTTGACATAACGGCCCTCTGCAGCAGACGACAGAAAAACGGATTAGAACATTTCGAGATATAGAACTATAAACATCTAGGAAGCCTCATTGTATTGTCAGCCCTCACCTGTCGTATGATGACAGAAAATAATAAATTCCAGAGGTCTAGATAACGTCATGTCAGCCCTCATCTTATCAGCTCATTAAAGTCAGTTGCTCCGTTTGCCACAATGTTTATACACGTCGTCTGTTGCAGAGGCGTCAGTAAGCGTCTGTTTGGGGGGAAAAGGGTTAAGAGCAATCGATTTATTTCAATGAAATGTCACTCCATAGTTGTATTTTGAAATGTTGGAGTCTTTGAGTGTTTTTTTATTCTTTAACATTTAGGATATTTTTGTATAGAGATAAGACCCTCTTAAATGTAAACTCTTGAAATTTAAACCTTTTTTGATAACCTCCGTGGTGGTCGGTTCGTTTTTACGAACGCGTTGAACCCTTTCGAAAATACAACAAAGCAGCAGACGACTTGGATACATATATGCTTACATTTGGAAGATTTCAATAAATGATATTGAATAATTATTGAACAGAGTGGAACACATTGTGGCAAAAGGAGAAATTGCTGATCGTGAAGAAAGCGTCTGTATGTGGGATACGGTTAAGGCCGATGGACACACCATTCAACGCCGTAGCACGTTTGTAAAAAATATATCTGCGCATTTAAACCCTTTCCCTCATACAACAATTCTGCAGCAGACGACTTTGAACATACTTTGTCAAAAATAGAAAATCTCTATAATTGAATGGATAACCTATGACGAAAAGTGGAAAACATTGTGGCAAAAGGAGAGCAATTTCTTCTTTTGTCACTATATTTTCAATAAGCGATCTGCTGCGAAGGCGTCAGAAAGCTTCTGTATGAGGGAAAGGGTTAATGTATACTGATTTTGATAACCTTTGTGGTGGTCGGTTCGTTATAACGACCGCTTTAACCCTTTCCCATATACGATGACATTGAATACCATTTTGAAAAAAAAAAAAAATCCATAGATAATTATTTAATAGAGTTGAACACATTGTTGTGGCAAATTGTCATCATGGGCGATTCCTCCATTTGTTACACTGTTTTCATAAGTCGTCTGCTGTAGATGTGTCAGAAAACTTCTGTATGTGGGAAAGGATTAACATATGGAGGTTAGTAGCTAGATTCCGGGTCAGGGTCAGGTGATGCAATACATTCTAAAAGTAGTTTATATCCGTTCACAGGTTGGTGTTGTGATTTCGTTTGCCACCGATGAGCCGTGTCATATATACATTTCGGTAGAACCGTGATATTACATATCGTGATATTACATCAATACTTTTGAAACAGGCGTTAAAGCATGAAGAACGAATCAAGCCTTTCTCAAGAATGTTCTAAGCCAATTATCAAATTTAGAGGAAATCATTCAGCATCGTAAGTGCTCTTAACTAAAACGAGAATATAACGATGCAGTCTGCCATTCAGAACAGACCCAAAAATGTCCCAGAACATCGTGTTAAAATAACAAAAAATTCCTGAATTCTTGGGGAATACTATTGTCCGCTTAAATTGAACTGACGCACGATGAATATACGACAAGGTCAGTTTACTATGTATATCTATGTCAAGTGAACTGTTGATGATTCCATCGTGTGAAACGTAAGTTTACAAGGACACTCGCGCGATAGGTTAATTCATAAGGACAGTGTGCGATAGGTCAATTTACAAGGACATTGTGTGACAGGTCACTTTACAAGGACATTGTGTGACAGGTCACTTTACAAGGACATTGTGCGACAGGTCAATTTACAACGACATTGTGCGATAGGTCACTTTATAAGGACATTGTGCGACAGGTCACTTTACAAGGACATTGTGCGACTGGTCACTTTATAAGGACATTGTGCGACAGGTCGTCTCTTTACAAGGACATTGCGCGACAGGTCAATTTACAAGGACATTGCGCGACACGTCAATTTCAAGGACATTGTGCGACAGGTCAATTTACAAGCACAATCAAGTCAGAATCCACATAAAGCATCTCCATATATACCGTGTTATTATTTAAGCTAAGGCAATATTTGAGCATTATTTGCAGGCGCATAAAAAGCATGGATATTGTTAGCGAATATTTCAAGAGGAATGTGATGTGGATTCAGGCCATTAATCTTCGCACAGGTAAAAAATCTGTTTGAACTGTTGAACTGTGATGTTCACATGTTAAACTCATTATTATCCAAATAATTACAAATCCATTATATCACGGGAGTCGTAACGGAGTTGATCTGGTCTTAATAGTTCGTGAGCAGGGTAAAATGACTCGTTGATCTGGTCTTAATAGTTCGTGAGCAGGGTAAAATGACTCGTTGATCTGGTCTTAATAGTTCGTGAGCAGGGTAAAATGATTCGTTGATCTGGTCTTAATAGTTCGTGAGCAGGGTAAAATGACTCGTTGATCTGGTCTTAATAGTTCGTGAGAAGGGTAAAATGACTCGTTGATCTGGTCTTAATAGTTCGTGAGCAGGGTAAAATGACTCGTTGATCTGGTCTTAATAGTTCGTGAGCAGGGTAAAATGACTCGTTGATCTGGTCTTAATAGTTCGTGAGCAGGGTAAAATGACTCGTTGATCTGGTCTTAATAGTTCGTGAGCAGGGTAAAATGACTCGTTGATCTGGTCGTAATAGTTCGTGAGCAGGGTAAAATGACTCGTTGATCTGGTCTTAATAGTTCGTGAGCAGGGTAAAATGACTCGTTGATCTGGTCTTAATAGTTCGTGAGCAGGGTAAAATGACTCGTTGATCTGGTCTTAATAGTTCGTGAGCAGGGTAAAATGACTCGTTGATCTGGTCTTAATAGTTCGTGAGCAGGGTAAAATGACTCGTTGATCTGGTCTTAATAGTTCGTGAGCAGGGTAAAATGATTCGTTGATCTGGTCTTAATAGTTCGTGAGCAGGGTAAAATGACTCGTTGATCTGGTCTTAATAGTTCGTGAGAAGGGTAAAATGACTCGTTGATCTGGTCTTAATAGTTCGTGAGCAGGGTAAAATGACTCGTTGATCTGGTCTTAATAGTTCGTGAGCAGGGTAAAATGACTCGTTGATCTGGTCTTAATAGTTCGTGAGCAGGGTAAAATGACTCGTTGATCTGGTCTTAATAGTTCGTGAGCAGGGTAAAATGACTCGTTGATCTGGTCGTAATAGTTCGTGAGCAGGGTAAAATGACTCGTTGATCTGGTCTTAATAGTTCGTGAGCAGGGTAAAATGACTCGTTGATCTGGTCTTAATAGTTCGTGAGCAGGGTAAAATGACTCGTTGATCTGGTCTTAATAGTTCGTGAGCAGGGTAAAATGACTCGTTGATCTGATCTTAATAGTTCGTGAGCAGGGTAAAATGACTCGTTGATCTGGTCTTAATAGTTCGTGAGCAGGGTAAAATAACTTTTCAAATCAGTCGTGCGAAAATTTGGACGTACGATTTCGCAGGCTGTAGACTGTGCGACAGTTCTCAGACAAATTCGCAATACATATAGAACGGTCCACACAGGTCGTAGATGTTGCAAGGCGGCTGTACGATACATGCACGACAGTCTCACGTATCGCACGGTGTTCGCAGCATCAACGTAGGATAGCGAAAGGAACGAATTTGCAAGGCAACCCTAAGATGCCGTGCAGCAACCCAGCACAGTTGCAAGAAGGCTTTAAGGCTGTCTTAAGAATTTGCCGAACTTTATTGCGGCCACATACGAATCGAAAGATTTTGCAAGGCTGTATCACGAATGCCTTACGTTGAAAGTTCGTACATCGTACAAATTCGCCCCGAGTTGCAGGGTATAAATGCATGGGGAAGCATAAAAAGCCGTCACTTGTTCTTCAGAGATTGCCAGGAGCTCATCTCATCCGTGATGAACATCCCACCACAGAGGTTGCATGTTGCCTAGCTGGGAAAAATGCAATGTGAGGAAGAAGAACGTCACGAAGCTGTTATGCACTGTTGATCCATGAGCGTCAACGTCAGAGAAAGTTGATCGGTGTCGGCTGTATGGGCAGTACCTCACCATCTTCTTTGAGCTACAACGGGAATCCTATAGTGACTACATGAGCTACATAAGCATGAGCAGAGAAATCTTTGCTGATTTGCTGATAGGAGTCACCCCGCGGATCATCAAGTCCAATAGGCAAGTACATGTACATGATTTATTTGCCACTTCAAATAGCAGTTGTACCTTGCAATATATGCAGCTTCTGTATAATATACATGTTAATCAAAATCTCGTGTTTGTCATACGCTTTCTGTTTACAGAGGTCGTGGTTCCATTGAGCCCGGCGAGAAATTGGTGATAACACTTCTGGTCACATGGATGAGTTTCAAGTCCATACAATACGCATTCAAAGTTTCGCACAACACCATCTCCTTCTTTGTTACTTGGTGTGCCAGGCTATCCATGACGAGTACAGAGTTGAGCTCTCCACCCTGCCCTCTACTTCCGAGTAATGGCGTGTTTTGGCGCAGAAGATCGGCAACCTGTGGAACTTTCACCATGCTTGTGGTACCATAAACGGTAGACATGTCGCCATCAAGAAGTCGTACTTTAACTACAAAGGGTTCTGCTCCATTAGGCTGCTGGGTGTGGTGGATGGAGAGGACAGGTTTCTATGGACAAGTGTAGGCAACAATGGGGCAGGGTCTGATGCTGGCATTTGCATTGAATGCTCCCTACGGCCCACCCTCGAGGACAACACCATCGGTTTATCTCTGACAGAGTCACCAACATGACCGCAACAATCTTCATGCTGGGAGATGACGCTTTTCCTCTGTGGACATGGCTGTTGAAGCCATACCCGATGAGAGGGATGACACAAGGGCAAGGCTGATGCGAAATAAGCTCAAAGTACATTCATGTTAAATTAATCTGAACATGGTCCATTGGTTTAGGAGGAGAAGTTGCTCATTTGAAGAGATATTGCTCTGTTGAAATATCGACAGCATCTGATGGGTGGACCGAGTGGATCTGGCTTATCTAGGGATATAGGAACGCATAGCAGCCGAAGGACAACCGTGCGAATTGGTGCGGCAATCGTACTTTTTGCAGCAATCTTTCGATGCCTTGCGACAAAACGTAAGGCAACTGTAATGTGTTCGTGCGGCACCCGTTCGAACTTCGCAAGACAAACGCAATACTTGACTGACGGCTACCCAAGCTTCACACCGTGATAACTTGTACGTCAAGTGTGCGTGCGACTTGAGGCCATAGCCACGAAACCTCTAAAAATCACAAAGAAATGTCAAAAATCTAGTTTGCGACATTGCGACAGCTTTGCGACTTTGAGAATTCGTGAGGCAATCTTGAGGCAGGCAGCCATGAGGAACCAAACGATGTTATCCGAAAGTGTTGTCGTAGACAGGTGTACGGCAGCCGCAAAGCTGATGTGATTTTTAGTCTTAGCAATTTCTCACACACAACAGATCTGCAGCAGACGACTTTTTAAAACTTCTATGCAAAAATATGTAGAAATGTAAAAGATAAAGATAACATTATTGAAAAGAATTGAAAACATTGTACCAAAAGGAGAAACGCTCACTTTGAGCAATTGCAACTTTTGTCACACGGTTTTCAAGAGTCATATGAAGAGGCATCATAAATGAGTCTACGGTGGGAAAGGGTTAAACGCCATTTTAACGCATATTCCAGTTATATCAAGGCGGCCATTATTTCCTGTCTTTCATTGGACATGCATTCCACACAACACTCTTTCCAGGCAAATGACTGCATTTCCACATTAGCCATACGATGGGAGGCGAACGGCGCAAGCCACACTGACTTTTGTCAATCATCTGCTCTCGTCGTTACCAGATTGACAGCGTGATCAGAAACAGAGGCAAAAACTTTTATTAAACCTTGCAAGAAGAACATAATGATATTCTTGTCGCTTGCGATTTGGAATAATATAACCTCTCCGGTTTGTTATTGTTTAAATTGCCATAAGCATACAACTAGTGGGGCTACACTTCTATATTAAGGTCAAAATATACATTTTGGTCAATATAACAGACAGACAGACAGACAGACAGTGACGAATCTGGTGGAACTGTGCGTATGCAAAGGCCCATCAGAATATTCACTGCTGACAGTTAAAATAAGACTCCATGTCGCTAAACGCGCTTCATTTATTTAACTTCGTTTGTGAAGACGATAGCCGAGCCCCGGGCTGTCAATCCAAGGGTTGTGAGTTCGAATCCCGGCTCGGCCAACTTTCTTTCCGACGATTGACAAAAGTCAATGCGACATGCGTCATTCGTCTTCCACCAATGGGCTATGTGGAAAAGCAGCCATTTGCTTGGGAAGATTGTTGTGTGGAGTACTGGTGTGAGAAAACCAGGAAATGCATGAGTAGATGAACTGGCCGCCGTGATATAACTGCGAAATTGTTAAAAACGGCGTTAAACCCCAATCAATATTGTGAAGACGATAACCCAATCTTGGTGTATATTTTACTCGAGCCTATATTAGATTTATTTATCGCCTATTGTGATGGAAAAATAAAAGAACACAGATTGCCCTTCTTGATTATAATATCATTGAAATCTGACCAAAATACATCGCTGTGCGTATATTCGATCTGATCAATGTCGTCTCAAATTGACCCTGCTGTATATATACGTAGTAATGAGCAAATCATTGTTTTTCTGTTACTCTATAGACCTTTCCCACAACTAGGTTATTTCCCTTTGCGAGTTATCGTTATATGCTGTTAATGCGCATGCGCAAAAATATTGTTAACTTCCGAGGACTATCTTTTAAAATCATCACACTCGATTGACTACTTGAAAAATCTTCTGATAAACGATGAAAGCTAAGAAAAAGTCTTTGAAATATTGTTGTGTTTGTAAGGGAATTTACCCTGGTAAAGTTATTGATGCGAAGACTGTATCGTTTCACCGATTTCCAAAGAACACTCGGCCATCACTGCTTCACTATCTCGTTGCATCATACGGGTTATCTCTCCTTTTGATACCTAACGGTTTTGTAGGCGAAAAATCAGATTGATTGACCCTAAGATCAATTTGAGGCGACCTGTAATAGGCAGTCATGGGATCTATTCGAGCGTTTGCTACTGCAGCGAAGTTATTGTCTGGTTTTAATGAGATGACATGGATTGAAACCCCGGACCATTAAACCAAGAACCCGGTGGTCATTAGTGGGTAAATGTCTAATCAGCAAAGGAAAATGAACATTTAACCCTTTCCCTCACACGACAATTCTGCAGCAGACGACTTTGGACATATTTTGTCAAAAAATAGATAATCTCTGTAATTGAATGAATAACCTATGACTAAAAGTAGAAAACTTTGTGGCAAATGGAGAAATTGGACGTTTTGAGCAATTTCCTTTTTGTCACTATGTTTTCAAAAAGCCGTCTGCTGCAGAGGCGTCAGAAAGCGTCTATACGAGGGAAAGGGTTAAGGGAAAAACCTATCAAACTATTATGCATATTTACTTACTCTGATGCAATTCCAATTTTGTATCCTTCTCCATGGAGACGCTGTAACAATGACGTCACGTCCGGATAGCTTTTAACTTCTCTTCCGGTGGCATCACAGACTTTGTTTTCACCCCTACAAGATAAACCAATTAAATACAAAATAAACATTTTCTGTATAAACTTTTTCTTTCGTTATAATTGTAGGATAAAACGCAAAAAAAAAGAGCCCCAAGAATGTCAGGAATGCAAAGGTTTGGTATAACGCATTGGGGAAATAACAATAATTAAACGGAAGTAGAGAGGGTTGGTATCTATATAAACAAAATTATTTCCATAAAAAAAATCTGACAAAACATCTGAGAACAGTGATCGTTCTCACCTTCAACCCTTAACCACATGACGGCATCTGAAAATATTATGACAATAAGAGAAATTTTCCCTTTAGTTCTACATTGTACCAACAGTCGCTATCTGCATAAGGCGTCGAAGCCGTTTCATCATTATTTCTATTATATCACGGCGAACATTTCTGATAACAATTTGTTTCCCGGCTCTCTCGCACCAGTACTATTCTTTTCAGGTAACTGTCTACCCATCCACATAGACTATCCCGATGGTGAAAGACAAACAACGCTAGTCTTGATGTCTTTTGTCAATCTTGGAGAGAATAATTGCCGAGCCGATGAGATGGTTACAGTGAATTGTTGCTGTCAACATATAATTGTACCATTATTGATAGATATGTAGTTCAAATGTCTCATTGACTCAGTGGTTAGAATATCCAATGTGTGAGATCAAGGCGTGTACCAGTTTGGTCTTACAACGTACTAAAGACGTGACTGGGACATGTCTGGTTCCCTCTATAATGCCATTGACGCAGGGATAGCATTACAATTAATGCGCGGATATGACGTATAAAGGATACCTGCAGACCTTTTTAAACGCATCTGCTGAAGGCGAATTATTAAAACACTGTGGTAAAAGGAGAATTTGCTGTTACAATTGCTCGAGTCAAACGTTTCGTACGGAGACAATCGGTTGATCCACGTGTTGCGATTTGGGGTAGTTCAATTTTTAAGCTGAAAATCAAAATAACATTATTTCTAATACTGATCTAATCATTTCTATTTGAAACTACATGCTTTGTTTTACATGCTTTGTTTTACATGCTTTGTTTTACATGGTTTGTTTTACATGCTTTGCTTTACATGCTAATATGCAGCTTAATCATATCACTATTCAATGAACTAAGGTAGTGAAACCGACCCTTTAACCCTTTAACCCTTTCCCTCATACGACATTTCTGAAGCATACGACTTTGAACATAATTTGTCAAATAGAAAATCTCTATAATTGAATGGATAACCAATGACTTAAAGTTGAAAACATTGTGGCTAAAGGTGAAATTGCTCATCATGAGCAATTTCACCTTTGGCCACAATGTTTTCAAAAGTCATCTGCTGCTATTGCGTTAAGTGTTTTACTAAATGTTTTTAAATTTGTCTGCTGAGTTTTGTTTGCACTTAGGAAATGGAGGCTAAATACAAATTGTCTTACTGGCACGATTATAAAGTAACTGCAAAACATGGCTGGGAAGAAAAAACTCGGTAGGAATTTGAACGTATATGTTTTTGCACACTGAAATATTCGAAACGATGGAGTAAACACGTGTTTTTTTTAAATTCAGTTACACCAGCTACGTAGTTCAATGTTACAGCTGTCGTCTGGCTAATGGAACGTTAACCTTGATCTGATTTAACACCGCCTCCGTGGTGTTGTATTAGGGCGTCCGCCTCGGGTACGGGAGGTCGCGGGTTCGATCCTCTGTCGGGTCATACCTTCCCCACTATTCTTTTTAGCAATGACGTCAAATTAAAGGTCACCCTTTTCCAGCAGTGAATTTTACTTTCAATTTCAGAAAATACATGTTGTACTGAATGAACATGTCTATTAAGCTGTCAATATAGCTAAAAGCCAACTATTTTTGTATTACAAATCAGTCAGAGGGTATTCAACTTTATTAAAAACACTTTTTCAACTTTCAACAACATTATTAGTGTCCAATAGGAGACAACTTCAGTCGAAGGAATTCATCTGAAATCCCATGGACTATATTGTCTGCCCGGCGCTCTGATCCTAATTGCTCCCCTTTGACCTATTTTCTTGTACAACGGATATTGCTGAAATCCTACGATGCAAATCAGGTTGTCACCGTTAATGTTAATTTCAAACGCACCTTAACCCTTTCCCTCATACGACAATTCTGCAGCAGACGACTTTGAACATATTCTGTCAAAACATAGAAAATCTCCATAATTGAATGGATAACCTATGACAAAAAATGGAAAACATTGTGGCAAAAGGAGAAATTGCACGTTTTGTGCAATTTCTTCTTTTGTTACTATGTTTTCAAAAAGCCGTCTCCTTATCCATTTCCCTCATACGACAATTCTGCAGCAGACGACTTTGAACATATTTTGTCAAAAAATAGAAAATCTCTATAATTGAATGGATAACCTATGACTAAAAGTGGAAAACATTGTGGCAAAAGGAGAAATTGCTCGTTTTGAGAAATTTCTTCTTTTGTCACTATGTTTTTAAAAAGCCGTCTGCTGCAGAGGCGTCAGAAAGTGTCTATATGAGGGAAAGGGTTAAAGCTGTGTGTGACAACTTCGATGAGACTGTAATACACAGGGCATGAATCGCTTTCCAAAAACAAATGTCTTTCAATACAAATGCAACGTAAACAGTGTTTTTTTTTAAAACTGTGCATAACAGAAACTTCTCTAAATAAGCGGGTTATCATATTCTGCACCCGGCCGGGTAGCTCAATTGGTAGCGTATCTGACTCGTGATCTGGAGGTCACGGGTTCGATACCCGGTTGCGGCGACATTCTTTCGGGCGATGTTTTCCATTGCCTCTCACCTCTGATCTATGTGAGAAAGCAGTCAGTGGCTTCGAAAGAATGTTGTGTAAGTACTGGTGTGGGAAAGCCAGGAAAACATGGGTAGGTGCACTGACCGCCGTGATATGACCAAAGCTGTTGAAAGCGGCGTTAAACTCCAAACAAACAAACAAACAAAATCATATTCTGCAATGAAGTAGATGCCTAAAAATGCCTCATAAAACTATATGGGAAATGGTTATGGTAAATATTTCCCCTGCGTGCCCATGCTATCTGATCCGAATGTACACTGTTTGTCAGAAGCTTTAAGCATTTTCTATGTCTTGCGTGTGATTTGGATCTACAGATGCCATCAGGATGGTTTTACATTGAGCGCCACCTATTTAGGCATATGTCTTATGTGTGATATTAATCTACACTGGTCACAGCTGCCATAAGGAGGGTTTTACTCTGAGCGCCACATATTCAGTCGTTTCATTCAAACCCTGTTTTGTTTAAATCATTCTGCCTTGCGCGATATTAAAATAATTTCGTTAAAGATAAAAGTTTAAATTCCTTACTTCTAGTATTCAACATTAAAACCTTTCATCTTGATTGTCTTTATCCCATGCAAGCACTTTATCAGTTAGGACTTTGAAAACATAAATCTAAATTTATTTATAGAACATATGCAGATAACTCACTGCGGGCTTGCAGCAATTTTGATTCATTCATTTCCCCCCGAAATATAGCTTCTCTATCACTTGTTTGCATCTCGAGGGCTTGGTGTGAAACGGTTGTAACTAAAATTTGTATTTTTTTACCAAGGTTAATCACCTCGCCATTAAGTCTTAAAAAACGTTAAATCACTTTTCTTTGTAAACAATGGAAATTTAGGTGCCATTGCTCGTTCTGAGCAATGGCACCTAAATTTGCATTGTTTACAAATGGGTCAAAATTGCCCCTAAACCAGGGTTTTCAAAATAGGTTTTAAGTTACAACCATTTCACGCGATCTACTTTTAGTTTTGGTCCCGGCTATGTTCAAACGACATGTTGCAACATAACATATATCTTAAATGGTCGGGAAAAACATAACAAAACAACCAACAAACTTGAAAAAGTAATGAATAAGTATTCATCATTATCAGCAGTAATCTTTTTTTTTTCAAAAGAAAACACAATGATAAGAAATGTCCATATACACGTATCAGCCTATGGATTAACAAGAAGTCGCTGAAGACGGTAAGGCCGGATTGTCGGCAATGTGACCTTGAAAATCGACAAACCAAGGTCTAGGTCAAAGTAACCATATAAATCAATATAACTTGTTACTGGTTACCTTCAGGCAAAGTTTCAAGTTTGTAACCCTTTCCCTTTCCAGTGCTGAGATTTTGCCTCAACCTGAAACTTAAAACAAAATGTTGACGGACAGACAGACAGACAGACAGACAGACAGACAGACAGACAGACAGACAGACAGACAGACAGACATACAGACAGACAGACGTTTCTTATAAGGGGGTGGATTGGCTTTAGGTTATAGAAAGTACCCAACAAGTATCCATCCGTGGGCTCTGACAGACAGACATACAGACGGACGGACATCGCCAATCTATATACCGAAATTGCTAGAGCAATCCGGCCAAAAATATATGAATTTGGAAAATTCCAAGTGCATTAGTGTCAAAGATAAAAAATAAAAGCCAAATACCAAAAACGCAACCTTTTCGCTTCTGAGATGAAACACGAACAAGGCGGCGACGTCCTAACGAGGGAGGGGGTATCACTGGTGCACTAACTAATGATTGAAATAGAATGAAAGTACTTAAATGACTTCAGTTTTATCAGATATCAGTGTTACTTGAATGCAGTACATCTAGATAACATCAGGCAGCAATCAAAATCAAATTATCAAAACTGATTAACCATTTCCGCCCATATAGACGCTTTCTGTCGCCTCTACAGCTGACGGCTTTCGAAAACAGTGTGACAAAATTTCAGTAATTTCTCCTTTTGTCAAGGGACGGAGATCCCTGTTTTGCCGTAATGTTTTCAACTCATTTCAATGATTATATTTTCATTTACAGAGATGTTTTATAGTTTTTTGCCAAAATGATTTCAAAAGTCGTCTGCTACAGATTTGTTGTATGCTGGAAAGGGTTAACTTTCACCTTGTAGCTTTGTGATATAAATTCATGGACATACCTACACCAACACAGATTTTGATTTCGAACATTCTTGTAATTTTTAAAATCATGGAAGACGATGTGCTTCATTTCATAACATGCCATGTTAGATAACGGCTGCATTATTAACCCCTTCGTAAAAAACAACAAATCTGCAGCAGCAGAAACAAACCTGAATGATACAGAAAAGCATGGAAGAAGACTGGCTGCCTCAAAATAAAACGCGTCTTGTTTAGATGATTAATCAGCAGAATACATTAACAAGTATATACATGTAGTAGACACAAGCATAGAAAATTGCAATGAATGAGAGATTCACGTTGAATAGAGTTGAAACAATGTGGCAGAAGGATACATTTGCTTTAGATTCGTCAAGAAACGTCTGTATGTGGAAAAGGATTAAACATAACTTACAATATCCTTATATTTAGATTAGCTTTTCCTAAATACCTGTACACGTTGCTGAGTTTATGAGAGTGAACATTTTAACATTGATGTATAAAACATGACTATAAAGCTTTGACATTATATGACAGCTGCGTCGGTCGAATGAATGAATGAATGAATGCATATTGTTTTATGGCGCATCGACAGCTAAGGTCATTTAGCGCGCAATTAAATTTAATTATTCATGATCCCTGGGTAAACAAACCAGTACTAGGCTAGAAAATGTGCCTTGCCCAAGGGCACTCCACCATGACCGTAGTGCCGTGCGTCGGTGGACTTTGGCGCCTAATACAACAACGTACAATGAAGACTACATCCACGCAGACTCACCTGGGCATTCACTGTCCGTCTATATATGAGCCGTTACACGAGAAAACCAACATAATGATCTCTGCGTCATGTATCGACACAGATCAGCCTGCGCAGTCCGTGCAGGCTAATCTGGGCCGACACATTTCGTCTGAGGGGTATAGAGGTATAGAGTAATGATTCCTGGTACAGAAAATTCCCAGAAGGCGAAGTGTTTCTGTCCGGGTTATCTTGCGCGGCATGCTTATGCTGATCCGGGTCAATACTTTACGCAGAGTCCACACTCTTGGTTTTCTCGCGTAACGGCTCATAGCATGTAATCCTAGGTTAATTGTTTGATTAAAAAACAAGAGATAATAGTTCCATTAGTGTAACGCTAATTTCCTTCTGTTACTGCCGTTACGGAGAGTTAACCATCTCCCACAAATAGACGTTTTCTGACAACTCTGCAGCAGACGACTTTTAAAATCCTTGTAGCAAAAGGAGACATTGCTCATAATGAGTAATTTCCCCATTTGCCACAATGATTTCATCTCTATTCAGTAATAATACTATCATTTATAGAGATTTTCTACATTTTTGACTTGATAATTTCAAAGTCGTCTGCTGCAGAATTATTGTATGTGGGAAAGGGTTAATAGGAACCCAGAGGCGGCTAAATACCATTTATTATTCTGGTAAACTGGTACCCTAGACTCGTACGTTGGTACTCTATGTTAACAATTAAACAAACATTTAAGCCCGTGCATGGGAAAATGGTATATATATAGATGGAGATCAGTCTGTGCAACCACACAGTCTGATAAAAATCTTCACTGATCACAAAAAACTTACACAAATTTGTAAGAAGATTCTGTCAGTTTTCTTTAGATTATGACAATACGAGCAGGACATGGTGGTCTGAGCCTAAATTGTTCAGAAATTCCAATTTGTATCTTTTCTCATTCACTGGCTGAAATATTCAGATAGTCGATGTAGTACCAGTCTAATGTTCTGGTCAGCATGGAAATCACAGATAGTCGATGTAGTACCAGACTAACGTTCTGGTTAGCATGGAAATCACAGAGAGTCGATGTGGTACCAGTCTAACTTTCTGGTTAGCATGGAAATCACAGAGAGTCGATGTGGTACCAGTCTAACGTTCTGGTTAGCATGGAAATCACAGATAGTCGATGTGGTACCAGTCTAACGTTCTGGTTAGCATGGAAATCACAGATAATCGATGTGGTACCAGTCTAACGCTCTGGTTAGCATGGAAATCACAGAGAGTCGATGTGGTACCAGTCTAACGTTCTGGTTAGCATGGAAATCACAGAGAGTCGATGTGGTTAGCATGGAAATCACAGAGAGTCGATGTGGTACCAGTCCAACGTTCTGGTCATCAAAGAAATCACAGAGAGTCGATGTGGTACCAGTCTAACGTTCTGGTCATCAAGGAAATCACATATAGTCGATGTGGTACCAGTCTAACGTTCTGGTCATCAAGGAAATCACATATAGTCGATGTGGTACCAGTCTAACGTTCTGGTCATCAAGGAAATGACAGATAGTCGATGTAGTACCAGTCTAACGTTCTGGTCATCAGGGAAATGACAGATAGTCGATGTAGTACCAGTCCAACGTTCTGGTCATCAAGGAAATCACAGATAGTCGATGTGGTACCAGTCTAACGTTCTGGTTAGCATGGAAATCACAGATAGTCGATGTGGTACCAGTCTAACGTTCTGGTTAGCATGGAAGTCACGGAGAGTCGATGTGGTACCAGTCCAACGTTCTGGTTAGCATGGAAATCACAGATAGTCGATGTAGTACCAGTCTAACGTTCTGGTCATCAAGGAAATGACATATAGTCGATGTAGTACCAGTCCAACGTTCTGGTCATCATGAAAATGACAGTTAGTCGATGTAGTACCAGTCTAACGTTCTGGTTAGCATGGAAATCACAGAGAGTCGATGTGGAACCAGTCTAACGTTCTGGTCATCAAGGAAATCACAGATAGTCGATGTGGTACCAGTCCAACGTTCTGGTTAGCATGGAAATCACAGAGAGTCGATGTGGTACCAGTCCAACGCTCTGGTTAGCATGGAAATCACAGATAGTGGATGTGGTACCAGTCCAACGTTCTGGTTAGCATGGAAATCACAGATAGTGGATGTGGTACCAGTTCAACGTTCTGGTCATCAAGGAAATCACATGCTCAGAGATATTACCAGAACATGATGTTAGTTACATGATTCCAGTGGGATAAGGGTGAAAGTAACGTTCAGCAAGAAGAGGGTAATCGGATTTCTCCATCGATAAGCGAGCTGTTTGACATACAAGAACACTGATTTGTGTAACAATTTACGGATGAAATGTTCCGTACAATTACTGCGAGAATCCCAATTTATCAACAGGTAAGATCTGAAAGTCATCGGGTTTTTTTATTGAGGAAACAGACAGGACATTTTATTATGTTTATCTGATAGAAGATAGATGTTCAATGATTTAATGTTAGTTTTGTGGTGGGAGTATGCCGTCGAACTGTCAGCTGTAAACAGGAATATTTGATACAACATTATAATTTTAGAACAGTCGTTTGTATTTTATGATTTGTTTAGATTCTTGCCTTCTGGTAAGTTGAACACAGGACCGAGGAGTGACTGAACTAGTCTCATATAAATAAAAAAGCTCACCAATAAGTTGAATGAAAATACGGTGTTTAATTTGGTGAACGCCAAATGTCTAGAAAATAAATCAATGTATTATAAATCAAAGTAATTCATTGAGTATGTAGGCTAAAAAGTCATTTAACAATAAAGATAAACGCCGTCTCCCGTTGACGGAATGATCACTCCTGTGGTCGTGAGTTTGAATCAGCCGCTTGACAGAATACTTTAAAATGTTGGATACCTTTCAAATTACACGTTTTGGTAGCTGAGCCCCGGGAGCTCAATCACTTACAAACTATTAGTATGAGCTACAAGTTGATAGATAATTGCAGACGTAAGAAATCAACTATGTCTCGGACATTTATAATATATTTGTCTAAACATATATATTATTGATTAATAATGATTAAATTTCATCGATAGTTTATCTAAAACTATGCACGGGAATAATAATGAATGAAATATTGCATTCTATACTAGGTAAATGGCGTAATGACCACGGGCTGTCGCTATCTTCAAAAGATGAAAGATGAACATACCTAGTGCACTCTGATATAATGACGTCTGAAAGTAACATAGAACTCGTGCGATTAGGTGATTTACCATTAACAGGAATATCCACTCTGATTGATGATTATTTTTTTGCTTCACTTCGGAAATATTTAAGGGACAACCCGCGTCGCTACCGACTGAGATACCGGGGCTCGGTTTCTGCTGTAGAATGTCATCTCTATCAGGGAAAAGGTTAATTTATCAGTTAGCGCTATAATTGATTGATTGATTGATTGGGGTTTAACGCCGTTTTTAATAATTTCTCAGTTATATCACGGCGGCCAGTTCACCTACTCATGCATTTCCTGGTTTTCTCACACCAGTACTCCACACAACAATCTTCCCTAGCAACTGGCTGCTTTTCCAAATAGACTTAGCCCATTGGTGGAAGACGAATGACGCATGTCGCATTGACTTTTGTCAATCCTCAGAAAGAAAGTTGGCCGAGCCGGGATTCGAACCCACGACCCCTGGATTGACAGCCCGCGTCGCTACCGACTGAGCTACCGGGGCTCGGCGTTAGCGCTATAAACGTTTATTATAACAGTGCTCTAGACAAAGGGGGCGTTGTGCATCCTTATTTGACCCTCAAACCCTCTGGTGTGGGTACTCGAAAGAATCCTCTCAATGCGACGATTCGTTTGAGTATCAACATCATAAGGTTTAGTTGGATAATAAAAAAGGATACTGTGGGGAAAAGGAAAATAACTGTATACCCCTCCTTATCTAGACCTATGTCAGAATACAATCAATAAACGAAGAGTTTCATAGATGGTATCATCCTTGGTACCCAGGCTATTCATAAAATATATGATATCATATCATATCTTTTATGAATAGCCTGGGTACCGAGGATGAGATGGTAAACACATTCTTTTGATTTAGAGTCTTTTAATTCGTTGTTTAATGTAGTTTGGTATCTTTAGTATCGATGACCGAAATGCTGTACACAAGGTGTTACTCGAACAGATCACACAATTTGATCTAAACATGATTTTAAACCTATATTTATCTATTTTAAATGAAACATCCTGCACACATGCTTTGATAGGTATCAGTATCACGGCATCACATACAAAATCAGTTTATATGAACCGCGCCATGCGATTCCGGGTCTTAGTGTCTTTGCGATATGGTATCATTGGAAATCACATTTGAGTTCAGTGAAGACTCTGGTGAGACATTTAAGTTCAACTAGTTGGGCTAAACATGTTGGTTTTTGCATGTAGATAAACAGTGAAGGCTTTTATTAAACGGTGCGGATGCATAGCTGATTAAACGGTGCGGATGCACAGCTGATTAAACGGTGCGGATGCACAGCTGATTAAACGGTGCGGATGCACAGCTGATTAAACGGTGCGGATGCACAGCTGATTAAACGGTGCGGATGCACAGCTGATTAAACGGTGCGGATGCACAGCTGATTAAACGGTGCGGATGCACAGCTGATTAAACGGTGCGGATGCACAGCTGATTAAACGGTGCGGATGCACAGCTGATTAAACGGTGCGGATGCACAGCTGATTAAACGGTGCGGATGCACAGCTGATTAAACGGTGCGGATGCACAGGCCCATTATACGCAGACTCATTTAGACCCAAAATCAAGACGCGGTTTATGTTCTACTTAATGCAAAGTCATGGTAGATAGACTGGTTTGCTCTTGTTCAAATAACAGAGTGGCGGGGTAGTCCAGTGGTTAACACACTGGACTGTCAATCCAGAGGTATGGGGTTCAAATCCCGGTCCGGGTTCTGGAAATTTGAGGGATGCTTTTAAGCGTCTCCCTCTCAACTAGAGATTAAGTACTGGTCTTTTCCAGGAAAAATAAACCTCGCGTGTATCGGTGCTATACACCGGGCACGTAAAAGAACCAATGGGTCTTTTCGGAAAGAGCTAGGGTATCGCACCCGGCCTCCCCTGCATCTAACTTTGTCTGCTCGCCAAATAGTTTCTGCACGGCGAGGGTAAATAAAAACAAATAATAAATCAATTCAAATAACAAAGATACCAGGGGCCATTTGTTTTTTATGATTTGGATTTATTTTCATTTCGTTTTATCTTTATCTTTGAACACCCACAACATAGGGTATGGTTGAATAACAAGAGGTATATTGTTTGGAAAAGTCCAATTTACAACTCTTTACGTAGTCCTCTTTGGTATTACTCACAATGGAAAGAAAACATACCTTGCGATGTAAGAAAATTATGTTTACTTGATTGCTTCCTTCCAAAGTGTTGTAAACTGTCATTTTATTCAGCTCACAAACACTTTAATAATTTCCATAACATATTTCCCCTTTATTAGATAAGGGATCAGGTTGAAGGAAAGCAGATTTAGAAAAACAATTTATTTGAATGATACAACATTTTCAATCTTCTAATAAATGATAAAAATGACATTTACCAACTGATCCCAATCAACGTTTTTGAAACGGTTAAAGTTACAGAGCCATAAGAACAAGTTTGACGAATTTCAGACTGCTTCCTGTAGTTTGCCAGATTGCATGTAAAAAGGAGTTCATTGAAACGTATTCTTCATAGATTTAATGAGTCAACGCAGGGGATTGAAGCATTCAAATGTTCACTTTTTCCCACACATAACAAATCTGCAGCAGACGAATTTTAAAACAATTTGGCAAAATCTCTGTAAATGAAAGTAAAATAATTTAAATTAGTTGAAAACTATGTCTGCTGCAGATTCGTCAGAAAACGCATGCAAGTGGGATAGGGATAAACTAATTTATGACATTTCTTTAATTAATAATAACTTCTAAAAAACAAAAAAACATATAAAAGGAAAGTAATTTCTGTAAACTACCGGTGCATTTCAGCAGGTTCGGTATTATAGGCTACACCAATGCAAGAAAATACCAAGAACAGATTAACTTCAGCTGCGCCTGGCTGGATAGAGGTCGTGTTGTACTTGTAAACAGCGTGGCCTCAGAAAAGCCTGTGCATATTCACATTCTCACCAGAGCCTTCACTCGCCACCTAAAGTCCCTTCCCCTTATATAGACGCTTTCTGACGCCTCTGCAGCAGACGGCTTTTTGAAAACATAGTGACAAAAGAAGAAATTGCTCAAAACAAGCAATTTCTCCTTTTGCCACAATTTTTTCCACTTTTAGTCAAAGGTTTATATCCATTCAGTTATAGAGATTTTCTATATTTTGAGAAAACTATGTTCAAAGTCGTGTGCTGCATAATTGTCGTATGAGGGAAAGGGTTAAATAGATACATACTGATCTTCTCGCAACACATTAGAAATGTAGCTCCATTGCTTTCCGCGCCAGTGTGATTTATAATGATTCCAATACGGTCGGTAAGTGGTAATGACCCAAAACAACCTGATCAATTACAACCCGTTAGGATTGAACATACTTAAACACGCGTATATAGGGCTTATATGCATTGTAACCAGATGCAGACAATATTTGACACGTCTGTAGTATGATAATTACAACATTGTTGTAAGATTAATAAATGCTGATGTTGAGCAATTTAACCATTCCCAACATTGTGATCAGATTTGTCTTTTTTGGTGCTATATATTTTTTCAGTTGTTTTCAGCGTCATCAAATAACCACTATGTTTTAAAAGTCTTCTGGCACCAACATTTAAAATGCAGGCTTCTTAAGAACATATTTGATCATATTTTATTTAAAAACGAAATATTTTAAAACTGATACATTCATAATGACAAATGCACAGTTTCTTTGCACTCGAAGCTATCACGGCACTACATTAATCCTTTCCCACATACAGACGCTTTCTGACGACTCTACATCAGATAACTTTTGAAAACATTGTGGCCAAAGCAGAAATTGCTCATGATGAGCAATTTCTCCTTTGGCAACAATGTTTTAAACTTTATTCAATAATAGTTATTTCATTATTTTATATAGATAATTACAAATTGTTTGACTAAATTATTTCTGGGTCGTCATCTGCAGACTGTGTGTATGCTGGAGGGTTAAACTCCCCCAGAGCAGGTCTGATCGCTATAAAGAACCTGCCATGATTTATCTCAGGTGCATTAACATTATTTTATGTTCATTATTTTATGTTCTCGTAATATGTATGCATTATTCTTCGACAGATCTTCTTATCATAACAGTGTTGGTTATTTAAATGTAAATGATCAGTGCAAGCTATAACTCGGGGTTTCGTTTATATACAGTCTCATGCACATGCAGACTAAACATGCAGTATTCATTGTTAATCCTTTTCATGATGCAAATCATTTTTGACGCACGTTAAGCATAACGTATCAATCTTCTGCGATGTGTTCAACCATGTAAATATATAATCAGCCATCTCCACCTTTCATGATGCTTTTTCAATACCCATTTATTGATGCTTAGTTAAGGTCAAATTACGCTAAAAACATCCGCTGACTTGCTGATCTACAGTAATATAGTCCCTAAAAAACACATTTGTTTGCGTAGAAATGAGTGTATACCATCACCAGAATGTATTGCATATATGACATTGAGTTTAAATGCATTGGGAATGTGTATATGATGCAATGGAAATGATTGATTTGATCACTTTTAGTATTTTGACCTTGTTTGAAAGTGAAAGTAGAGAATGCTAAACACCGGGTTTGTCCAGGCCCGATTTGGTCCAAACTGACGGTAACCATTATCGCCTGGTGAGTTCTTTCTTGCATAATGCATGACCCCACATTTTCTTTGAATTGTTTTAAAGCTAGGAGGTAACTCTTTTCAATGATATATGGGTTTTACAAGAGAAACGCTTAGAACGTGTCATAATTGAGGACTGAAACTGGTCGATTTACATGGAAACAAAGAAGAATTTATTTTGGTGTATTTTAACCTTAAAACTAATTCATCAACATGTTGATTGATTGGACTTTAATGTAATTTTCACCAATTTTCCTGACATTAGTAATCTACACAACAGTATTTCCAAGCAACTGGCTGCTTAACGACACAAACTGTTAAACCATTAGGCAAAGACGAAAGAGGCTTGTCTCATTGACTTTTGTTAAACGTCGGACAGAATGTTGGCCGACTTGGGGTTCGAACTCACAATCCGTGGATTGACAGCCGCTAAATTCTAAAAGTTGGGCACGGTAAACCCTTTCCATTATACGACAAATCTGCAGCAGACGACCTCGAAAATATCTAGCAGAAAATGTGGAATACATCTCTGACTGAAAGTGTTATTATTTAATAGGGTTGAACGCATTATGGATGAAGGGGACAATGCTTATTATGAACAATTTCTCCTTTTGCGACAATGTTTTCATAATGCGTCTGCTGCGGAGACGTCAGCAAGCGTCTGTGTGTGTGTTAAATACTCGTCGTTAAATAACTATCTTAGCATCCATTATAAAAAAAAGCATGAGTAGTAATATTTCTGTAATAATGTTATTGTATTCATTTTAGGTTTGCTTGAATGTTAATTTACAGCGCTTACAACAGTATTCCTTCGGTGCGTGAACTGTCACGGCAAAAGTGTATGCTAACGAAGGGATAAGTTTTAAGTATTTGGAAATTCTTCGAACATGTTCGATCTCTGGTCTCCCGCTCTCAAAACGGACGAACTAGCCACTACATAACCGAATACATAAATGAAAGAAACAGTGAACGACCGAACGAACAGATGAACATACATACGAACGAACGATTGAACGAACGACCGTATACATATTGAATTAAGGTAGTAGGAGCCTAATGGGTATCATTTCAAATTATGATAGGCTTGATAATTTCTTAATGTGTATCATTTCCTGGATTCAAAAACAGAATTTAAAAGAAATTTACCGTCAAATAACAATTTTATTTTAATTTGAATTACCCTACCCCCCTTTCAGAATTTTCGATAAAAACAACATCACCCAAGAGACAAGAAAAATCCTTTATTTCATTTATTTCTCAACATTTTGGTAATAATTTGGTATCAAAGTAACACGAAATATATTTGCTTTCAGAAATAATACATTATTGATCACATCACCAACAAATATTATCAAACTGTACTGAAATAGCCATATGGTATTACAATTTTAACATACTGTTTTGACCGCGTAAAATTGGAACATCGACATTTAAAAGCAAAAATCAACAAGTTATAGAAATACTCATGACCTGCTCTTTATTAATAATTAACTTTAACCTTTTGGGAACATTATGCCAACAAATGTAAATGTTTTACCGTCTCATTTAAAAAAAAATAGAGTTTGAAATTCCCTACCACCTATTTCAGCTGTGACTGCAAGTAATAAAATCTTCAAAGAAGCTAATATTTATGTATAGAGATGTATTTAATTACTTTTTAATGAAAGTACAATATAAACTTCTGTAAAAAATGTTAGCTAATGAAAACAAAGAAGAAAAAAAGAAAAAAAATAGTTGTGCTTCTAGTGGGATTCGAACCACAACCTTGAAACTCTTAAAATATTTGAAGTCCTGTGCTTAACAACATAGGCTAAAGCTTTAAAATTGAAAAGTTTCAAGTGGAGGTTTTCATTAGGCTCCTACCACCTTAAGTTATTTAACTGACTAACGTGTACAACATCAAAGTACAATTGGTACTTCCGAAATGATTATTTTTTCCTTAAATTAATTCGATGTAATCCGATTAAAATGAATTGATCTTCAAATAAAAAAAGTTTTTATGGGATCACACAATTTCGGGTTCTTTAATAAATAGGACAGGTAATGTCCCTTTAAATCATCGATTGTCTAATTTATCTGTCTGATTATGTTGAAACCGATATTTATTTGAATGGTGTTTTACGCTGATATCAACAGTATGCGAGTTACATGGTATTTCCTGGTTAAGTTACCAGTAATATCGGTTAATTTATTATGGTACCGGTAAACCAGTAGTATCCACGCAATCAAGAGCCCGAAGGAAGCTACTAAAACAAACTACGACGTTTTAAGTATTTTTTGTATTCCGGAGATTTCTATCGAAAGGTAGACGCTTGGTTTGATCACTGATAAGGACCATTTGACTACTCTTAACCACTTCCCTCATATAGACGCTTTCAGACTCCGCTGCAGCGGACGACTTTTGAAATAATTGAGCAATTTCAGCATTTGCCACAATTTTTTCATCTCTTTTAAATAATTAAACTGTCATAAATGGAATTCTTTCCCATTTTTGATAAGATGTTTTCAAAGTCGTCTGCTACAGATGTGTTGTATGTGGGAAAGGGTTAATTCTAGAATGGCGTTATCACTATGCTATCTTACCACAATATGTTGGTAGCCAAACGCTAAACTAAGCCATTAACTCTTTTCCCTAATGCAGACGCTTTCTAACACCTATGCATCAGACTTTTGAAAACTACACAATTTCTTAAAACTCTATCCAAAAATATTCTTCCATTCATACAGAATTTTCCTATTTTTGTATGGAGGGTCTCTGCTGCAGATTTGTTGTACATTGTATGTGTGATTTTTATTTTATCGACGAAATCCTACCAGATCACGTTAGAAGTACTGAAAGGTAGATTTATATGTTCGCAGACTTAGACAATACAACATGAAACATGGATAACTGGTGAAATACAATCCCTATAAAGCAATGATAGGATAACTGACTAGAGACAGCCGATATGGGCTTATCAGCGATCGGTATTCGCGGCATCCATACAATCTCGGGTTGTCTTACAGGTTCGCAGTTCCAATTTCACGTCAGTTTATACAACGTCTGCTGGTGCCAGGAAATTTTGAATTATTTATCTGCGCGGAGAAAAACTCTGATATTTACACGAAACCTTGATAACTGTCTGGGGAATTGGTAACTCAAAACTTAGCACGTGTTACTGGATGAACCGTTATCCAAACACAATCAGGTGTAATACTCGTACAATCTCATTAGAGCCAGACTGAAACTTCTCCCGCTCGTATAAAGAACTGATATCTGCCTCATATATGTCGTCGCAGATTGACCCTTACGTCTGCCTATCACATTGACGTCTGCAACATCGTTAGGGACATCAAACAGGGGAGATAACCCATACATATTTATAAACGATAGAGAGAAGCGATGATTGTCGAGTATTTTGGTGGTATCGTGTGATTTCACAAAAAACACCGAGAAGTTGTTTATGCATATTAAAGTTTAAAGGGCAATTTTATACAGTGTTGTCAGATCGAATATACTTTCAGCGAAGAAATGTCAACTGATTTAAATGGGGGAAATAAAAATCAGTCCTGTTCCAGGAAGACCAGAATGAACGTGTCGGCGAACAATGTAGTAAAATAGCTGGTTTATCACTGGTCCCGTTTGCATTAAGCTTGGTTTGTCTGTAATTCATGTTTACAAGTGGTCTAGAATTGTTCTATATGTATGATTTACAATACAATTAGGCATCATTGTTCTATATGTATGATTTACAATACAATAAGGCATCATTGTTCTATATGTATGATTTACAATACAATTAGGCATCATTGTTCTATATGTATTATTTACAATACAATAAGGCATCATTGTTCATATGTATGATTTACACTACAATAAGGCATCATTGTTCTATATGTATGATTTACAATACAATAAGGCATCATTGTTCTATATGTATGATTTACAATACAATTAGGCATCATTGTTCTATATGTATGATTTACAATACAATAAGGCATCAATGTTCTATATTTATTATTTACAATACAATAAGGCATCATTGTTCATATGTATTATTTACAATACAATTAGGCATCATTGTTCTATATGTATTATTTACAATACAATTAGGCATCATTGTTCTATATGTATTATTTACAATACAATTAGGCATCATTGTTCTATATGTATTATTTACAATACAATTAGGCATCATCCTGTAATATGCGACTTAAGACAGCCCTGCATTCTGTGAAACAATTTGATTGCTTACGATTACAAACCAACACTTCAATTATATCTCAGGGCTGCTTCGTCTAACACAACATAACACGCAAAGGCAGCTCGAACAGCAGTCGTTTATAAGTACATACCTAACAAGATAATATGAGGTTTGGCGTAAACAAGCTCCTACTAACATATTTCATTTGATTAATTGTGAAGGTAGTTGTCTTCAAAACATTATGTTAGTCCGTATGTTAGAAAGAGGTAAGACATGCAGGTGATCCTCTATTACACAGATTAAACTGTAAACAATTGTAAAGTGAGATGTCTGCTGGGTATAATTCCAATTGCTTGTGAAACGGGGAACCAAAGTAATCACGTGTACTACGATAAGTCTAAATGAACGCGTGGCAGATATTATCCAGCCCATTCACAAAATCCTGACATCTTTTTTTTATCGGAGAACATTATCGTTTAAACTTTGAGCCAAACTAAACAAAAAATGGAAACAGCTTTACCGGCTGTTTTAAACAACTGTGTGAAAAACCTTAGGAATTTTTACGACTCAGCCGATTTACGACAATTTTTACATCAGCTGAACTGTACAGCGAAACACATCATAAAAAAGTTAATCTGAAACGCAGACATTACAGAAGTTTCTTATCGGTAAAAAAACAGAATCCCAGATATTTGACATTTGACATTTGACATTTGACCTTGAAGCGAATATTTGACCTTCATGCAAACTTAAAGCATGGGTTACTTACAGGTAGTATTGTACCGTACTTTAGATCACTGGTATTCATTATCTTACCATGGTAATGAATCCGACGGTAATGCTGTTGGTGATGATGGTGATGGTGATGTTGATTATGATAATAATGATGGTGATGATGATGATGGTGGTGGTGGTAGCTGTGAAAACATTACATTTACATCATGCTGTGTTCATACAAGCGACGCTTGCATTGTCTAATTATATACATATTTCTCAAACTTACATAGTTTATATTGTGTATTGATTTTATTCAATTATTAACGCAAGCATTAAGATGGCCCAAGCATTGATCTCCTTATATTATAACGTACACGCAAGCATTGATCTCCTTATATCATAACGTACACGCAAGCATTTACTCAAAGCCTGACCCAACGTAAGCTACATGTAAGTGCGGTACCTAGTGTTGACTTCTTACATATACAAGAGTTCTGCTTCACATTCACTATTTCAACGTAGGTTATAAAATCGTAAAATCAGAAATAAGAGCTGATAAAATTTGTTATGAATGAAATAAATAGTTGGGGTATCCGTCAACTTATACGATTATCCCATTCTAACTTTAAATATCTTTAGAAGAACATCCTTCTGTAAAAGGACAGCTTTTGTGGAAACATGGTTTGTACGGATATAATTGTTATCTACGTTCATTGTAAATAGAGACACACAGTCTTTAATTGTAGCTTAAACTTATGTTGTTCAATTGAATTGTACAATTAGAGATCAAAAGATGATATTTCAAATAATTATTTTTAAAATTACATTCACCAAGAGTGCAACGGTCATGCGCATTTCGTTTTAACAATTGACGAAAATTATCTGATTTTACGATATTATATCGTTATATCTATTACTTTAATTAAAAACTCATACATACCTATTATTTTTCTTCCTGCATACCAAAGATAAATTATCATTTTTAAAACTTATTTTTTACATATAATTATAGCCTCTCTTTCATAATAATGCTGTTATTATTATTACAAACATATTTAATTCGGTCGTCAATCTAGTTTTCATTTGGAATACCAAAAGCTGTGTCGGTCAATGAGCGCATCTTGGACGCAAAGCCCCAAGATTTATTTTTGACATTAACGTGTTGAACGATTATGTATGCAGATTTAACATGTAAATCATCGATCGCTAATCGCATTTAGAACTGTTAAGAACCACACAAGGAAAACCTGACATGTTAGGGACAAAACTTCAAACAAATATTAGTCGTAACTTTAACTTCGATTAAACAATACGAGCAAAATATATTCATAAAAAAACAACACAAAGTTAAAATGACCTTGCATATGCATTCATTAAAATGTGTCTGTTGGAAGTCTTCTAACGATTTCCTCTTTTTGTTTTATTTTAAGAGGACCAGTGCAATCAGTACGTAACATGAATTCTAATACAAGGTTTTGTGTATAACGTGACATTTAAACTTTTCCAAATCGACAGTGAAATTTAAAGGTGCTGAACTCCAGATGGAAAACACAATTTTGAAACGTTGAAACTTCTGAAAATATTGCTAATACTGACAACAAAGTAAGTAATAAATAGTTCAAAACTATTTTGGTAGTAAATGTTGAAAATTAGGCAATTGAAAGTCAATTAAAATGTACAAAAGTTGGCTTACTTGGTATGTCTACCAAATTAAAATGAAGCATAAACAATCGATATTTAGATGTTTATTGTACTGGTAAGTGAAATCATTACTATTATTTTCTCCCAGAATCATGATATTAATATTTCAAGACAACTTTTGAACAGTTTTAAAACTTTGTGACTATGATATCTATAATCTGGAGTTTAGAACCTTTAATACCTAATTGCTGATCATCAATACGAACTCAAACACTGCTTTTATTTTTATAGAGAAAGCATTGGTTTGCAGTTCTATTAGTTTAAACTTATTTATTTTATATCGATTGCGAAACAAGCTTTAAGCTTATATTAATCACGCTCGATGTCTGCTTCCTGGATACTTAACCAGTACTCGCGCCGATTGTGTGGAAAAATCCCAAAGTCAGGACCCGCTCATCACGGGACTCGAACCAGGGACCTTTGATGTGAGAGGCCGACGCTCTACCTCTGCACCACTGTCTTCCAATTGCAGTTCTATTCATGATTGATTATATAAAGGATACATTATCATACATGTATTCTACTGATACTTATGTAGAGTTAACTCGTTTTGCTAGTCCAAGGTTATGTTAAGCATCAATTAATATTAGCGAACAATTTTAAAATTATCCAAATACAGGATTTGTAACATCAAAAGGAAAACATTGCAAGTCACACTGCATAGCACTTAACTGTAAGTATTCCAAACAATCGTTTAAAGTATAATGTATTATATAGAAGCATAAAACAGGGGTTTTAACGCTAGCTTCATTTCAAAACGGTGTTGATTATTCGCTAAATAACAAATGTTTAATTGACTTTTCCCCTTTAACCCCCTCCCACATGAGACGAACTTGAAACATTTGCAGCATACGGCTTGTGCAAAAATGTGTCCAACTCTAATAAATACTTATACTTAAACGTATGGAGCCTTTTCATAGGTTAACTTTTAATGTTTTCAAAAAAGTCTGCTTTGGATTAATTGTTTGTGAGAAAGGGTTAATCGAGATCGATATATTTGTTGACCTGTATTTATTTATGAAACACACAACGAATATAACATGCCACTCGGATCGAAGACGTCTGAGTTTATATGCGTGAAAAAAACGTTTCTAATACAACCATTATGTAATATTCTAAACAATAGCATGGTTCAAATACCATTACAATAATGACCATATATATGGTACTATTTATAGTAACACGTTCTTATGTGGGTGTTTATAAAAGTTTTCTCAAAACGAAAAACTCAGACGCCTTTTGCTCGGATATGTGGTTGCTGAGACACTCATAAAAATCGTTGAGATGGTTACCAAAATGTGCGACACTGTTTAAATGCACATTATTGAGTTAACCCTTTGCCTCAGAGAGACGACGTTTTTTGACGCCTCTGCAGCATTCGAATTTGTAAAACATTGTTATAAAGGGCGAACATTCTCGCAACGAGAAATTTCAAATTTTGAAACAATATTTTCATTTTTTTTTAGTGCTTTTACCTTCATATACTTTCCACAATTTGGCCTAGATGCTTTCAAAGTCGTCTGCTGCATATTTGCTGTATGAGAGAAAGGGTTAAACACCATTATTATGTTTACTTACACTTGTTTGAAGGGTAGTTCTATGTTAATCTGACGATCCACCCAGAACGGCCATAGTGTGTAGTCTGAAAATAGAAAAAAAATCCATATTTGAGTTTGTGATTATGTTAACATAGTTAGTATAACTTTGTTAATCTCGAACATTTATTTGTTTTGGCGAAGATAAAATTGAGTATATTATTTTGATTTTAGCATCACTTTTGGAACAATACAAATTGCAGTACACATTAATCTAATAATGAATCCAACATATAGAGCTTCAAAAAACAGAAATGTATCAAAATGAAGACGAATAATATATATAGGATCTGACATGAGTTGTCATTTTATATAAAGTTTTATTAAACGAGTTCAAGAAATTTGTTATTAAGCGAGACGTTGGAGAGCTTAATAACAAATTTCTTGGACGAGTTTAATAAAACTTTATGAAATGACAACGAATGTCAGATTCTTTTTATCAAATGACGAAACACAAAAGTAAGGTTTTTTTTTTGCTGTCAGAAAATAGAAAACATGTAATACTTAATAGACTGTAAACTAGTCACCAAACAAATTATTTTTATGACCGATAATGGTCCCTTTACCTCGTCCATCTATCGTGACGTTTGTGCTTACCGGAAACACGTTTTAAGCCATTTTGTAAACATTCGCGGATGAATACACAAATAGTGATTCGGTCATGTTATATTACACGTGTCAAATATAAAGAAATACGTAATGGGTATATTAATACATCGGATACACGCATTGTCATGTGATAAAAGTAATATACTTAATTTGTTTGTACTTTGTTTGAGGCAGCTCTCAACATTATTTCATCTATATCACGGCATAAGTTAACCAGTACTACTAGTTTATCAATCCTGCCCGTAATGCTAATCCCATAATCCTGAGTGCCAAGGAGGGACATAAATGACTACCATTATAAGAATAAAACTAAAGAGAACATCTAGAATGACAAACCACGTACTCACATGTCATAGACAATGGCTTACACGAAAGTATAATTATATATGCGAACCTATCTTGCGCTGATAATGAATGAACAGTCATTGTTGTCAATTGTTTGACATACTGTAACCAACACTAATTAACCGACTTAAAGAAGGTATGATAACATCCACAAAACGCCCCACCATATGTTTGATACTTTTAGGCTTTACCATCATTTTGTTTGGTAAGTTCTCTTTCTTGTTTCTGTACGTTTTCAAAATAAAATAAAATAAACCGATGAATTAAACTTGTTGTCTTTCTTTCTTAACTGTTCATTCCAGTACTAGAATATTGTCTGTCTGTATGTATGTCTGTCTTTCTCTCTGAGTGTCTCTGTCTGTGTGTGTGTGTCTCTCTGCCTTTGTCTGTCTGTCTGTGTGTGTGTCTCTCGTTCGGTATGTCTATCTATGTTTCTCTGTCTGCATGTCTGTCTGTCTGTCTGTCTGTCTGTCTCTATATCTCTCAACATCTCTCGCTCTCTCTTCCTCTCTCTCTCTCTCTCTCTCTCTCTCTCTCTCTCTCTCCTTTATCTCCCATTTCTCTCTCTCTCTCTCTCTCTCTCTCTCTCTCTCTCTCTCTCTCTCTCTCTCTCTCTCTCTCTCTCTCTCTCTCTCTCTCTCAATCTCATTCTCTCTCTCACACACACACACACACACACACACACACACACACACACACACACACACACACTCTCTTGTCATGGACATTTTGTTACATATCATGAATGAACTTTCTAGGTCTTGCGTTCAGTTTTCATTACGTGTCTTATCTGTTATTTGTGTGAAAGATAATCAATCTAATCTGAACCCAACCATAGTATTTCAACAGTTCTCCATTTTTATTGAGTTGATTTTCTTTTTTATTATCATTACAAATCTTCTCTTACTTGATTCCCTTAATTCGTGATCATGCCCTTCGGTAATTACACATCCTTTTTTTAGGACATGGCGGACAGCGAAACGTTTGCTAAAATCAAGAATAAATGCCCCTTCTACCATCTGTTAATCAAACCTTTAAATCATAGTTGAAGACCATTACAAGTTTTAAGCTCTATATGAGAATATCTGTTTCCTTAATTCGGCTACACCGTAAGAAAAATGACATTCTGTGATTTGGAATTGTATTGGCAGTTGTGATAAATTAATACTTGTCTGGTCGGTATTTTGATCACACTCGTTCTCATGATGCTTTTATGGGGCTTGTGCGTTCAGGGGCGATGGGGTGCGACTCTGGATGATTTAGATATTCAGTGTTCCACGCAAAGTCCCGATGGTCGGTCTTCGTGTGATGCGTTTGGTATTTTTTATATGGTGACCTGGATATCGGAACCAATTAAAATGGTTCAGACAGTTAATCCTTCTATTGCCGAATTTCACAAAGTCGACTCTTCCATGTTGAAAATTGGATAACTCCAACAGGAAATTTGGTAAAATCTTATGTCTAAGTGGCAGACAATGCATATTTCAGGTGAGACAGCTCGTTATGAGCTGTCTCACCTGAATCGTCATTGTTTGCAAAAGCTTTTAATTGCCGTTGGCAGTCAAAGGGTTACAATAACTATATGTATTATGAACATTAAACTGGTATAAATGTTAATCAAATTAAGGGATATGTTATAATGGAATGGAATGGGGTATCTCTCGCCTTAAAAATACTTCATATGCGGCCAAATGCGTCTAATGTGTGAGAAGTTCTTTGATTGATTTCAGTATGCCACGCCTCACGTGATTACAAGATAGAACCCAATGACCGGCCAAAACCTATAAACATAGTATTATAATTCATAATAGCTTAACTCTTAGCTTCATAATCCGTTCTGTAAATCACCCACACTGCTATGATTATATCCCCCGCAAACACATCGTGTCGGGGATACACTCAATCTCATTTAAACCAGACCTAAACCTCGTTCGCTGGTACATATATATATCTGACTGACGACTGACCCATACATGAACAAGTCGTCTCAGATTGATGTTTGCGTCAGCCAATCAAATTGTCGCTTACTAAGTCGTTCGGTATAAAACAGGTTAGATAACCCATATAAATAAACGATATAGAGACTAGAACTATCACTGAAGATGATAAATACCCCCTAAACAGCACCTTCACCTACACTATAACTTAATAAGTAAAATGGCCATAACTCTGTGAAATAACATGCAATTGTAACCCCTTTAGGATATGCACATCTCCTCTTGGTATAGAAGCTTCAAGTAAAATTTTATTGAATTCCACAAAATATGGCTTCCGACCGACAGACAAACCGACACAGTGACTCCTATATACCCCCTCTTCTTCGAAGGGGGTATAATAAAACCCCGAGTACATGCTCATACGTGTATAGGGTCACTTTGGGACGACCTTTTATACGTTGTCGTCAGATCAAGTTTAAGTAGAGAGAAGTATATTGGTTTGGTTTTGACGATAGTCAGACAGGGGCGTAGCTTGGCAATAATCAATGTGTAGGCCGTCTCGTGAGAAAATCAACATTGTGGACTCTGCGTAAAATATCGACCCGGATCAGTTAAAGCATGCCACACAGGCGTACCCGGATAGACACTTTTCGCCTCCTGTGGATTTTCTGTTTCAGGAATCACTACTCTATCTATCCCCCCTTGGACGGAATGTGTCGACCAGATCAGCCTGCGCGTACGCCCCTGTCGGATGCACTTGAAACACATATTTCAGCCTGTGGGTTGGTCGGTCCGCGAGTATGACATACGAATGTTGTGAACCGAACACTTTCTTCATTGTGTAAGATATTTCATGCAATTTGGTTTGAAATGATTGTCATGAAGAATGGACTGATGTGCACGACAATACGATGCATTTAGGTACATTCAAATGCGAAAAGTGAGGACTCTGGTGAGACTGTACATATGAATGATGACCTCGATTCTCGGTTCAATGGTGTACGCGGGCTTTGATGGCTCTGTTGAGAATGTGGATATGGACATGAACTACGTCAGAGGGCGACCTAATGGTGAGTAAACTGGTATTTTCCCACAATATATCTCTTAATACTCAAATTAAACCCTATATAATGGGTACTCAAGGAAACGTCTCACTGAGACGATTCTTTTGAGTACCCTCAACATAGGGTTTTGACTGTCAAATAAGGATTTTAGAACATGAAAAATTCCCCAATATCTAGAGCTCTGTTCCTTGGTCTCCATTGTTGCAATCTCCAATTCGCTACCTAAGCTTTCTGGGTAGAGAAAAATAAATTCATACATCTGAATATCGTTGAACAGGTAAATACCTTCTCATATAATAAGGTATTCAACAAGATGATAAACCACTCGCGCGGTCATTTAGATCTATCAATTTTCACACCGTGGCCTATAAAATATATTAAGGAAACCCGGGGAGACACCCTCTATGTGGGTAATTTGATATGATTATTGCAATAAATAACACTATAGTTTTGTAACTAGGTGTTATAATAGGTTCTCTGTGACCTAGATAAAACTATCATGGAAGACGTTTCTACAGTTTTCAACTTGAAGATAAGTAAATTCTGTAATCGATATATTGCGTGGATTGTACAGATTAACGCTTGTCTGGTTACAGATCGCTCCTTCAACATTATAGAAAAGACGACTTTTCGAAAACCTTATTGAAAACAAAGATTGTAATAATTTTATTATACATGTTCATGTATATATTGGTATCGAAATGTCAAATAACACAGATTTAGTAGGTCAAATATATGCACACAAAAAAACCACAGGGCTTAAAAAAACCTTCAGAAATGTTTCCGATGTATATATTGGTATCGAAATGTCAAATAACAAGCAAATTCATGAAATTTCTATCCCCCGCTCGGAGGAAATATTGTAGGAAAAAAGTGCGGAAAACCCGAACGGACGGACGGAGGGAGGGACGGACGGAGGGAGGAAGGGACATGACCATACCATAATAAAACGGTTGTATAAAAAAAGGTTCACATTTGTGGCAGTTATTGCACGGAAACGGCAAGAAACGACATTTTTTGTTAAATAAGGGGCCATAACTCCACCAAATAAAGTCTGCCGAAAGTGACGATCGAAGTTGGCCTAGCCCTTAAGGCATTTAACCTTGTTACCAAGTTTGAAAAAAAAAGGTTCACATCTGTGGCAGTTATTGCACGGAAACAGCAAGAAACAACATATTTTGTTAAATAAGGGGCCATAACTCCACCAAATAAAGTCTGCCGAAAGTGACGATCGAAGTTGGCCTAGCCCTTAAGGCATTTAACCTTGTTACCAAGTTTGAAAAAAACAGGTTCACATCTGTGGCAGTTATTGCACGGAAACAGCAAGAAACGACATATTTTGTTAAATAAGGGGCCATAACTCCACCAAATAAAGTCTGCCGAAAGTGACGATCGAAGTTGGCCTAGCCCTTAAGGCATTTAACCTTGTTACCAGTTTGAAAAAAAAGGTTCACATATGTGGCAGTTATTGCACGGAAACAGCAAGAAACGACATTTTTTGTTAAATAAGGGGCCATAACTGCACCGATAAAGTCCGCCGAAAGTGATATTCGAACTTGCCTAGCCCTTAAGGCATTTAACGTTGTTACCAAGTTTGAAAAAAAAAGGTTCACATTTGTGGCAGTTATTGCACGGAAACAGCAAGAACGACATTTTTTGTTAAATAAGGGGCCATAACTCCACCGAATAAAGTCCGCCGAAAGTGATATTCGAACTTGGCCTAGCCCTTAAGGCATTTAACGTTGTTGACCAAGTTTGAAAAAAAAAGGTTCACATTTGTGGCAGTTATTGCACGGAAACAGCAAGAAACGACATTTTTTGTTAAATAAGGGGCCATAACTCCACCAAATAAAGTCCGCCGAAAGTGACGATCGAACTTGGCCTAGCCCTTAAGGCATTTAACGTTGTTACCAAGTTTGAAAAAAAAAGGTTCACATTTGTGGCAGTTATTGCACGGAAACGGCAAGAAACAACATATTTTGTTAAATAAGGGGCCATAACTCCACCAAATAAAGTCCGCCGAAAATGATATTCGAACTTGGCCTAGCCCTTAAGGCATTTAACGTTGTTACCAAGTTTGAAAAAAAAAGGTTCACATTTGTGGCAGTTATTGCACGGAAACGGCAAGAAACAACATATTTTGTTAAATAAGGGGCCATAACTCCACCAAATAAAGTCCGCCACATTTGCGGCAGTTATTGCACGGAAACGAAGTGTGACGGACGGACAGACGGACAGACGGACAGACGGACAGACAGACGGACGGACGGACAAACCGAAATTAATAACCCCCTTTTTTTCTTCGAAAAAGCGGGGGATAATAAAGATTTAGTAGCTCAAATATCAGCACAAAAAAAACCCAGGACCTACAAAACCCTTCAGAAATGTTTCCGATAACCGACATACCAAACCATGTGAGCAAATAAATTTCCAATAAAGCAGTGTAGTTCCAGTGATAAGCGCTCAGGGTTACCGCACACCGAGATTGCTCGTGATGATGAACCGCTTATCATATTTATTGCTATTCAGATAGATATCGAATGTTACGTATATATGTGCGGTGATCTAGTTAAAACAACAACCAGAGCTATATATAGATCAGGGAAGTTGTGTACGTTCTAAAATCTTTATTTTACCCTCTAACCCTATGTTGTGGGTACTCAAAAGAATCGTTTCATTGAGACATTTCTTTTGAGGACCCACAGCATAGGGTTTGGATGGATGGTAAATGAGATATTGTGGTGAAAAGAGCTGAATACTCCTCCTTATCTGGACCTCTGCAACAACCTAAGTGTAATTATCACACGTCTATATAAATATCTGGCAGGGAATCCATGGCATCTGTTCTTTTTTTAAAAAATATTCTTGAAACCTTCTATGACTTATTGGCGAACAGAACAGTACTGCCCAAGCTGTGAAGATGCGCAGAAAATCTGGGTCGACACAAATCGTAACTGCATTGGATTGGTTTTCGTAGAGAACCATCCGCATATACCCTGTGACAAAACAATGGATCGTGTTTGGGTTAAAAATGAATTATCGTCATGACGTCACTCCTAAATGACAAACAGTTATTCAGTTAAAAATTATATAATAAGCGATCTTCTAGGAAAACAACTATTTTCTATAATTAGTAGCACATAACGGCAATCTCAGTAGACTTTGAATAAGTAGCATGGATGCACATAGGAGCCGTCACGCGAGAAAACCAACATTATGGCTTCTGCGTAATGTATCGACCCAGATCAGCTAATCCGGGCCGACACATTCCGTCTCAGGGAGTTAAAGGTATGGAGTAATGATTCCTGAAACAGAAATTCCACAGGAGGCGAAACGTGTCTGTCCAGGTTAGCATGCGCGGCATGCTTAGGCTTGTCCGGTCGATACTTGACGCAGAGTCCACAATGTTGGTTTTCTAGGGAAAATGCCCCAAAATACAGCTGCAGCGATAGATAGACATCTGCGTAATGTATCGACCAGATCAGCCTGCGCTGTCCGCGCAGACTGATCCGGCCGACACATTCCGTCTTAGGGGGATAGATGTATAGAGTAGTGATTCCTGAAACAGAAAATCCATAGGAAGCGAAAAGTGTATGTCCGAATAGGCATGTGTGGCATGCTTATGCTGATCCGGGTCGATACTTTACACAGAGTCCACAATGTTGGTTTTCTCGTGAAACTCAATTGATTCTTGCCACACTGACCTTAACCCTTTCCCTCATACGACAATTCTGCAGCAGACGACTTTGAACATATTTTATCAGATGGATAACCTTAAAGTGGAAAACATTGTGACAAAAGGAGAAATTGCACGTTCTGTGCAATTTCTTCTTTTGTCACTATGTTTTCAAAACGCCGTCTGCTTTAACCCTTTCCCTCATACGACAATTCTGCCGCAGACGACTTTGAAGATATTTTGTCAAAAAAATAGAAAATCTTTATAATTTAATGGGATAACCTATTACTAAAAGTGGAAACATTGTGGCAAAAGCAGAAATTGCTCGTTTTGAGCAATTTCTTCTTTTGTCACTATGTTTTCAAAAAGCTGTCTGGTGCAGAGGCGTCAGAAAGCGTCTATATGGGGGCAAGGGTTAAAGGTGATGAACTCCAGATGGAAATCAAACTGTGGAAACGTTGAAAATTCTGCAAATATTCATATTAGTGACAACAAAGTAAGAAATAAGTAGTTCAAAACTATTGGCAATAATGTTGAAAAACAGTCAATTGAAAGTCATGAAAATGTACAAAATTTGGCTTACTGGGTAGACCTGGGTATGTCTACCCAGTAAAAATGAAGCATAAATGATCACTGTTTAGATGGTTATTGTACTGGAAAGTGAAATGATTACTCTAATTTTATCCCAGAATTATGATTATTATAAGAGTTTTAAAACTTTGACTTAACTATCTATAATTTGGAATTCAGCACATTTAATGTTGTTTTTCCTGGATCAAATCAAATTACAATTTAACCTTTGCTGTTTTATTTACAAGAGAAGACACATAGGTGTCTTGGCTTTTTTCTGTAGTTCTAGGTCTTGCTGCGGATGCATTTAATGTGGGAAAGGTGAAACATAATGCATTATTATACGGGTTTTTGAATGTTCAAGGAACAACATCAGCCATTGTAATTCATCATCGAGTGAGTGCATTAACAAACCATTCATTTCAATAAGAATTAAGAAGAATTCTACAAAAAGTAGGTCACTGATTAAGGATAAGATAATACAACAGACTGAAAGGAGTGTTGGTATGTCAGATGCAGTCTCGTTAATCAGTATGCATGCCGTTTTCACGGTGCAATCAGACAGCATACAATTTGTACTAATAAAAATATCCATTATACATAACACACAAGGAGGTATAAATACCAACATCATACAGGCATTTACTTCATATGCCAATTAAACATGTTCATAAACCAACCATAAATATCAATTATTAGTGAAAACGTTTTGTGTTTTAAGTTGCCAAGCAAATTTACCCTGTACCCCTTACAGACGCTTTTAGCGCATATGCAGCATGTCTTATGAAAACATTGTTGCAAAAAGGGAAATTTCTCGTCATAATGTTTTCAACTCTTATCATTAACGCCACTTTCATTTAAGCGGTTTCTCACATTTTGCTGGTCGTCAGCTTCATATTTGTTGTATGTGGGAAAGGGTTAGGACACTATTAGGAAACAGTTTTGTAAAAAATGATTATATATGTAACTAACCCCTTACATTCAGTTAGAGTAGTTATCTAAGTTTAAATGAAGACATTAGTATGCAAAGTGCACAGATAGTTAACGCAAAGGAAGAATGATTTATTCGAGTCGAATTTCCAAGATTCTAACAAATTGTTTAATAATCAAGCCGATAATTTGAACAGGATACACATTTACGAGGAAAGGGCAATCGGCTCTATTACACGTCCGTCAACCATATAGACTGCGGTCAGAGATCGTTTAATCAACGAGTCAATTAGGTATGAAAAACGAGAAGTATAAACAGTGGTTAAGATGTCGCTCATCGGATTGATTTATATGAACCACATTAGACGAAAAACCGACTCCAAAACTAGAACGACATTACCCCTTACTCAGTATGTATGATAAAGTATGTGCATGGTCAAAGGCAAGTGAATATTTTGTGCTTTGATTTCATTTCTAAGCACGTAGAACGTCTTCCAGGTTGATAGTGTCGCGGTCTAGTCCCTTTAAAAGTGCACGCAATGAATAATCCGGCAATCTATGCGTGTATGGGCACAGGCTCAACTGTCCTCTCGTCCATCATGTGATACAGTCATCAATGCAGGTTTAGGGAATAAACTTTGTAGATTAACCTTATTGGTTTTACCCTTTTCTACATACATGAAAGTCGAGTAGCTCAGTAACATCGCGGGCTGTCAATCCAGGGGTTGTGAGTTCGAAGCCCGGCTCGGCCAAATTTCTTTCCGACTTTTGACAAAAGTCAATGCGACATGCGTCTTTTGTCTTCCACAAATGGGCTTAGTCTATGTGGAAAAGCAGCCAGTTGCTTGGGAAGATTGTTGTGTGAAGTACTGATGTGCGAAACCGGTACTGGTGTGTTAAACCCCAATCAATCAATCAACTACATACATACACGTTTTGACACCTACGGAGCAGACCATTCTTTTTAAAAATTATGGCAAAAGAAAATATTTGCTCACAATGACCAATTTCTCATTTTGCCCCACTATAATCACATGTATTTAATAATGAATGGAGACTGTTAACGTTTCTGCCTACTTGAGAGGTTGTCTGCTGCAGATGTGTTGAATGTGAGAAAGGGTTAAACATAATCTATGTAAGTGACACCCCCGCGATGCAGTTGATATTGCTCCATCACTGCAACACGGTGTCTGCCAAAAAATAAACATCCAATGACAATAGTAATTAGTCTGAGCTTGAGATCCAAAACATAACTAGCATGCCATTTTCTGGTTTACATTGTGTCGGGGAGTGATTTTTGTCCGCGAAACTATTTATTCTATTTAACATGTTTGAATGTTGTCTTTCTTAGTCTGTGTTATTTGTTTATTGTATTTCAGCCCGTTCCTGCCATGTTAATGGTATTTCATATGACGGCGACATATCATGTATTCATGATATCTGGATAGGCTAGAAATGGTGTTTTATTCAAATGCACTCAACAATAAACGCTGCGAGCGGAAATCGAACCCCAGACTCCCGGTTATAAATACCCCCTCTAACCGCATCGCCATCACGCCCGGTTCCAAATACCCCCCTAACCGCATCGCCGTCACGCCCGGTTCCAAATACCCCCTCTAACCACATTGCCATCACGCCCGGTTCCAAATTCTATTACATTTAGTAACATTAAATTATGTGTACAAAAAAAAAAAAATCCACGAAACACGCAAAAGATTAAAATTTCTCAGTATTCACATTCTTTGCATACCTCTTTGACTTATCTAATATCAAGGCTTTGCATCGTATTATTTTTAACCCTTATCCCCTTATGCCATTTTGAAGACAATTGCGTATTATTTTATGCGCGATTTTTGACTATGCACGTTCGTGCAGTCTTACATTGGTCTACATCGTCCGCTATTCGTTTAACATTTATTTAAGCCGTTCCGCGAGAAAAGCAAAATTGTGGTCTCGGCGTAAAGTATCGATCCGGATCAGCTCAAGCATGCTGCACAGGCTCATCCGGTCAGACAATCTTCACCTCCTGTGGATTTTCAGTTTCAGGAATCATTACTCTATACTCTATATCTCTTTCCCCCCTGAGACGGAATGTGTCGGCTCAGATCAGCGCGGAGTGTGAAGGCTGACTTGGATCGATACATTACGCAGATTCCATAATGATGGTTTTCTCGTGGGACGGCTCATGTTGCAAAGAACTTGTAAAATTACAGAGATGGCCGACAGTAATGCAGGGGTAGAGCGCCGGCCTCTACGAAAGGTCTTAGGTTCGAATCCATTGATTAGCGGGTTGTGACATTGCGAGTTCCCATTGCTGGTTACGTTTCTAGAAAGCAGACGTCGAGCGTGATTTATCTATAAACCGTTTCGTTTGAACTAAATTACCAGTCTATTAATTAAGCGGAATAAGGGTTCTGAATGAGCAATTTCTCCTTTGGCCACAATGTTGTCATCTTTATTTAACAATCAAGCTATCATTTATGGAGATTTTTCACGTTTTTTTTCACTATGTTTTCAAAGTCTTTTGCTGCAGATTTGGTGTATGTGGGAAAGGGTTAAACTTGAACTATGCCAGATTGTCTGTATTATTAGATACACTTTTTTAAGAAAACGCTCAGGAATATTGATCCGACATGAGGCATCAGATTAAATATAAAGAAGAAATTAAACAGGAAAAGATAGTGCGATTGCTTTTATATTTCCTTGTTAGCGTTGTAACATCTTTGAAGCATTGCAACATAAACTACAAGGCGTACTTTTAATTAACTGTTAACCCTTTCCCTCATATAGACGCTTTCTGACACCTCTGCAGCAGACGGCTTTTTGAAAACATAGTGACAAAAGAAGAAATTGCACAAAACGTGCAATTTCTCCTTTTGCCACAATGTTTTCCACTTTGTGTCATAGGTTATCCATTTAATTATGGAGATTTTTCTATTTTTTGACAAAATATGTTCAAAGTCGTCTGCTGCAGAATTGTCGTATGAGGGAAAGGGTTAAACCGTTCCCACATGCCATACGTCTGTGGCAGGTTTCTTTGGAAGCAGCAGTGTTAACACTACGGACAATTTATGTAAATCAAAATTCTATATTTTGAATGAAGTTAAAACTTTATGGAACTTGGGGAAAATGCTTGTTGTGACCAATTCTTCCTTTTTCCATAATGATTTCAAAGTCGTATGCTGCAGATGCGTTAAAATCACATCCATTAGTGTAAAAGATTAAATTATATTTATTGTTGTTGTTGTTGTTTGGTGACGTTGTTTACCCTCGCGCTCGTCATTAATGCCATATGGCGAGCAGCTATCATTAGACTATTATTTTCATTGATCTTTATAACAAGTTGATAAACTGTGAAAGGCCAAATAAAGACAGAAACTTCTTTATGTACTTTTAGATCAGATCATTTTAGACAACGGATTAGTTTCTAAGATTGAATGTTTGCTTTAAACGAATTATGAATAAACTCAGAGCTCTAGTTAAGTGGCGTTTTGCATGTTCTAAACTCCTTATTTCACCCTCTAACCCTATGCTGTGGGTACTCAAAAGAATCGTCTCAGTGAGACGATTCTGTTGAGTACCCACAACATAGGATTTACATGGATTATAAGAGAGATAGTGTGGGGAAAACAGCTGTTTACCCCTCCTTATCTGGACCTCAGATTAAACAAAATAAACTGAAATGAAAATCGACTCCTGGCAGTATATGTTGGACGATCGACTGTCGTCATGCTAATTACTTACTCCAAAGTCCAAGTTATGCTAAATATTTGAGCTCCGTCAAGCGAAAAGCCATCTTTTCGCATCCCCATTTAATCCTTTTCCCACTTGTAGATGTATTCTGACACATCTGCAGCAGTCGACGTTTGAAAACATTTTGACGAAAAAAGGGAAATTGCTTATAATGAGCATTTAATCCATTTACCACAATGCTTTTAACTCTATTCCATAATTCAACTTTCATTCGTATGTTCTTTCCATATGTTTTGCCTTTTTGTTTGTTTTAAAGTCGTCTGCTGCAGATTTAGTGCAAGTGGGAAAGGGTTAAGATTCACAATAACCCCAAATCGCTAGACACGCAGCCTGATCCGGGCCGACACATTCCGTCTCTGGGGGATAGAGGTTTAATGTAATGATTCCTGAAACAGAGAATCCACAGGAGGCGAAAAGTGTCTACCTTGGTAAGCTTGCGCGTTATGCTTAGGCTAATCCGAGTCGATACTTTACGCAGAGTCCACAATGTTGGTTTTCTCGCGGGACGGCTAAATTATTATCATATTAACTAAGATTTTAGTCATTTAACATAAACTTGCCCATTTCTCTTAAAAATCGGAATGGTTCTAATACATCTTGGCGCAAACTACCAGGGCGTGTCACGTGACCTTGACATCACAGACTGGTTTGTGACTTAACCAATTTTATCAGATGAGCACAACGCGCCATCAATGGATATACCAAACCAAGTCTGGCTTTGATGTAAGGAAAATAAGGACGATTCAGCCAAAGCAATTAGCACGGATTGCATCCACGTTAAAAAGGCTCGGAATGACAAAAACTGAAAATAGTATGGGGTAAATGATCCTTTACCTATACCCACTTCCAGACGTATTTTGACACATCTGTAGCAGACGACTTCTTTTGAATACATTGCGGCAAAAAGGGGAAATTGCTCGTATTGAGTATTTTCCACTTTAGTCACAATGTTTTGAACCCTATTCAATAAACGTACTTTCATAGATATTCCATAGTTTTGCCTAATTGTTTGATGCATATTTGTTGTATGTGGGAAAGAGTTAATAACCAGCTTGATACTTTTCGTAGCTTTTTTTTTTTACATTTTTCGTGTTGATGATTTAGGTTTCTTTCACATATATTGCCCCAAAATGAGCTCAAGAATGTTTAGAATGATTACCTGAAAATGACAAGGAAGGAGAGTTTAAAATGTGTAAAACATATACCTCCATGGTGTATTAACCGTCATCCACGTTCCAGATCATTTAGTTCTAACCCCTATCCTGCTGAATTCCTGCAACAATTTTAAATAGACTACAGGGACTATAGTAATCAATCATCGCAGAATCGCAGGGTTAATTTGAATTTCGCTGATCAGAAATTCACAAAGAACGGTTTCGTGTGAAAAAGCATATGTCTGATTGCACTTGCAATTGGACTATTTCAGTTATATTTAAAACGTTTACGTGTGTGAACAAGAAACAAATGATAGTGTTTGTTGATTTATTCACGTTTTACACGCAAAGTAACATTTCCTTTGATAGAAACTTTCAACCGACCGAATCAAAGTATTTTGATAATGATCAGAGCTTAAGATAACGGACACTTTTTATGTTCTAAAATCCTTATTTAACTCTCAAACCCTATGTTGATTCAATACCAATTTAGCATTGATCTACAAATCTAGAACAAATTAATGTTAAATTTATTTAGATATTTTGGTTTTAAAGTCTGGAATAGCATTCCATCACATATAAAGCACTCACCGTCTATTGTATCATTCAAACGAAATTATAAGAAATACCTTCTAGAAAAGGTTCCATACTAACACTATCTTGATTACTTGCCGATATTATGTTTAGAATTGTGTTTGGAGTAGTTGGATTGTCTGTCTTCACATGATTGAAAATTAATTCTATTTGTACTTCATGCCATAATCTTTCATTGAAATTTGCATTGTTAAATTGTCTGTATGTGTCTTAGATGTTACCTTCAAAACATAAAGATATTATTATTATAATTATTATTATTATTATTCTATTGAGTACCAACACCATAATGTTTGATTACGTAATAAGAGAGTTATTGTTGGGGAAATACCATTTAACTTCCCTTATCTATTACTCTGAATGAAATACATTGGAAATCAATGTGTATATATATCAATATATAACAACAACCATGGCATATAGACATTGGTAAAGTCAGGGTGAGTTAAATAGAACATACACTCCGTGTGTTATTGTATATGCGCACATTGAAGACTCAGGTGACCCTGTGCCAAGGCACTGCCTCACCAGGGTCTCCACCGTCATCCTATACGTTATATAGACGTAACGGCAAGAGGTCAGCTTAAAAAGTGTAACGCTTAAAATGCCGTGAACTTGGCATTCATTTCCAAGTCTTAGTCATATACGGATTCAAATACGAACAATTTCGTCAGCAGATTCGATTTCTACTTACGATTACAGATACATATTACTCAAATGCATATTCTGTTCACATATAAAATCATGCACTACATGAAAACAAGGACGGCAAACAAGCGAACAATTCACACAAAATGAATAACGCAGGAAAATCCATACTTTCATATTAAAATATTTTCCAAAATGAATTCGTAACCGAAAGATCAAAATGAATTTTCCGACAAAACACTAGAAGTTTACCCCCTCTAGCTGTACGCCAATGTAACTTTAAAGGATGGCAATCCGGAGGGTCGATATGACCCAAATCTTCAAACGCGGCTTAAACCTTTTCGATTTGATTGTCGGATTGTTGTTGAGACAACCCTTTCCCACATACAACAAATATGCAGCGTTCGACTGTGATATCATTTGTTCTCTCGAAATAAAACATTAATTATTGAATAAAAGTTTAAAAAACATTGTGACAAAAGGAGATATTGCTCATTATGAGCAATTTCTCATTTTGGGCAATTTCTTTGTTTGTCATAATGTTTTCAAAAGTATTCTCTTGTAGAGATGTAGGGTTAAACGTTATAAATATCTTTGTTACAAATCTTGTGTCTAGTGTTGCCTTCATTTTAAATGGTGCAACAGACATTTTTAACGTTTATTTAATCGTCTGCTAATAGTTTAATAGCAAAGTTGACGCGATCAGATAAGAAACATTGTGAAATATCCCATGCTTATGTGATCAATTTAGATTGTAGTTAAGACGATGATTTTTTCAAAGTAGTCTGCTCCCTTTAGGCACGGTAGGCACGTGCCTACACATGTTTTCTAAAAATGCCCCAAAATGCAGCTTCGGCGATACACATCTGCGTAATGTATCGACCAGATCAGCCTGCGCTGTTCGCGCAGACTGATCCGGCCGACACATTCCGTCTAAGGGGGGATAGATTGAGTAGTGATTCCTGAAACAGAAAATCCACAGGAGGCGAAAAGTGTATATCCGGGTACGCCTGTGTGGCATGCTTAGGCTGATCCGGCTCGATACTTTACGCAGAGTCCACAATGTTGATCTTCTCACGAGACGGCCTACACATTGACTATTGCCAAGCTACGCCCGTGTCTGCTGCAGATTCGTTATATATTGGAAAGGGAAGAACACCATTTGCTGATCCAGCTACGTAGAACGACTGATATTATTACACAACTAGATGTAAACCTGCCTGCACAGCCATGCTTTAGGATCACAGTGGAAACTTCTTTCAGAGCTTTCTTGTACCCTTCATTGGCTTATTGGCGAACAGTGCAGATCCTGATCAAGCTGCGCGGATGAGCAGGTTGATCGGGATCTGCATTGGTGGCAAGTGCCTCAACACTGGTTTTCGCAAAGCGCGACTCATATATGCTCTGAAGTTCCAACAGGCCACGGAGTAAGTTAGCTTTGTCTCCTTACCTTGTACCACAAACAACCTGCAGCACCTAGGCAAATCAGGATATGTCAACAAATGATATCATAATTATTAAATAGTGTTAGAAAAACATTATGAATTAACTCTTTCAGCGCCGAATTGTTTAAAGTAGACTCTTCTATGTTCAAAATCGGGTGCGTCCATTTCTCAATTTATGAAAGTTTTGAATTATTTTGGTAACTAAAAGGCAAACAATGCTGATTTCAGGTGAGACAGCTCGTCACGAGCTGACTCACCTGAAATCAGCATTGTTTGTAAAAACCTCAATATTGCCTTTGGCGCTGAAAGAGTTACAAGAAAATGCCCGTTGAGCAATTCTCCTTTTGCCACAATGCTTTGTAAAGTGGTCAGCTGCAGATGCGTCAGTATGTTTGAGAAAGGGCTGACGACTGTTTATCGTGTAACAGATATTGGACGCGCAAGACAACCTTGTTAAACTAAGACGGCACCAGAAGCCATCGGCTGCCACATTACTGCCATTATATCATAGTTTGCTGTCACACATTCATCATAACCAGTAAGACAAGAAATAGGTTCTGCAAAAATGTGCATAGAAAGATGATTTATTTGCACGAAAAACATTAGAGCCGTCCCGCGAGAAAACCAACATTGTGGACTCTGCGTTAAGTATCGACCCGGATCAGCATAAGCATGCCGCGCAGACTAACCCAGACAGACACTTTTCTCCTCCTGTCAATTTTCTATTTCAGGAATCATTACTCTTTACCTCTGTCCTCCGGTGACGGAATATGTCGGCCCGGATTAGCCTGTGCGGACTGCGCAGGCTGATCTGGATCGATACATTAGGCAGAGTTTTTAATGTTGGTTTTCAAGTGGAACGGCTCATTATATTAGCCACTGCTTGAGAAAAAGTGAAAGTTGACTTTTGAGAACAGTATAGATCCTGATCAGCTTGTGCATCCACACTGTCTGATCAATGTAATTGTTCACATATTACTTACGTAACCTTGTTATAACTTTACGTCAACTTATGTCGATTCTGATAAGACATAACATGTGGCCAAGATAATCTGAACATACAGTGTTCAGGAATGCCAACTTGTACATTTTCTCATGCACTGGCTCATATACAGTTTTGTACTAGCAGTCAAGGCCTTTGGGAGACCTGTATTACCATTTGCACTCTTAGACATAAGTACCTTTCTACTTCCAAGATCCCCGACGGTATAACTCGTGTTTAATGTTATTTATACGATTTAAACTTCATGATATTTACCTAAAAGATCATGGGCTGGATATACCTACCGGCTGTTTGAACTGTTGTAACGCCATTTGTATAACTAATGTTTAATGTTATGCAGAACGTTTTCAGAATGTTATAGTTGGGACTTCATTCAGGCTAGAGCCCAGACCCAGAAACTATGAACTGTCAAAACGTTATATGTGCTCAGAAATAAACCAATATGCTTCAAACGTTCAAAATGCATGCTATATAAACCTAAATGAGAAAAGTCTCGCAGCGTAGCCCCACTAGATGTGAGCAAATATAACTATAAATCGAGGGCTTGGCGTGAAACGGTTGTAACTAAATTGGTATTTTTTTTACCAAGGTTTATCACCTCACCATAAAGTCTTTATAAGCGTTAAATCATTTTTCTTGGTAAACAATGGAAATTTATGTGCCATTGCTCGTTCTGAGCAATGGCACCTAAACTCGCATTGTTTACAAAAGGGTCAAAATAGCCCCTAAACCAGTGTTTTCAAAATAGGTTTTAAGTTACAACCGTTTCACGCCAAGCCCTCGAAATGATGGCAAACCGACGTGGCATTACGACCCCAACTCGACAGACGCGGTTACGAAATAAGGACGTCTCCCAGAGCAGAACATTATACCATTTCCCACTTAAAGAAGACGCATCTGTAGTAATCGACTTCAGATAATAATGTGACAAAGTGAGAACTTGCTCTTGGTGATCAATTTCTCCTCTTGCCACAATATTGTCTTCTCTATTTGATGATTAAGCTTCCATTTTTAGATATTTTCCATAGTTATGCTTAGATTGTTTCCAAAATTATCTGCTGTAGATGTCTTGTATGTGGACAAAGGGTTAAATACTTATGGGGGTTTTGCGAATCCTCAACGAGAACTAACTAACCTTGTTAAACCAATAAATGCCATAGCTGAAACGATTTTTGCGGCGTCAAAACTTGGCTTGAATTAGGTATAAGTAGTGATTGCATGGATGGTGAAAAACGCATGATTTATGATTTACACTGTGCTATATGCACCAGTACTCGAACGAGACTTTAACATGGCGTATTCGTTATTTGAGCAGCGAATCAGACTTCCAAAACACCCCTTCTGATGATTATGATCATCAAAGCTACTGTCGGCTATTCATTCAGCCATACCTCGTATCATGAAGGCATATGCTTGTTTGTTTGAATGGTTTTTTACACCACATTCAACACGTTTTAGTGATATGAGCCGAATTACGAGAAAACCAACATTGGAGACTCTGCGTAAAGTATCGACCCGGATCAGCCTGCACAGTCCGCGCAGGCTAATCCGGGCCGACACATTCCGTCTCAGGGGGAAATGTATGGAGTAATGATTTCTTGAACAGAAAATCCACAGGAGGCGAAAAGTGTCGGTCCGGCTAAGCCTGAGCGGCATGCTTAGGCTGATCCGGGTCGAGTTTGTCGTCTTCTCCATTTTGTATATGGAAAGGGTTAAACCTTTCCCTCATACGACAATTCCGCAGCAGACGACTTTGAACGTATTTTGTCAAAACATAGAAATTCTCCATAATTGAATGGATAACCTATGACAAAAAGTGGAAAACATCGTAGCAAAAGGAGAAATTGCACGTTTTGTGCAATTTCTTCTTTTGTCACTATGTTTTCAAAAAGCCGTCTGCTCCAGAGGCGTCAGAAAGCGTCTTTATGAGGGAAAGGGTTAAACATGACTTTAGCAACTACTCCCATTGTTTCTATAATTAACATGTAAATAACTAAGAAAGCTTTTTGAACGAGCCTCTTCACAGTTTCATATATTTTTAATCTGGTTATGCAACCATATTTATCTTGAACACATTTTCTGTATGAAGTTATTTAGAATAAAAGCAGTCAGTGATAAGCAAAATGTTTATAATGTGAAAGAAACTATAGCATCATTGAGTTAAGACAATAGATTAATAAACAAACAACTGTTAGAGAGAAATTCTGATAGCTATTTTAAACTAGTTGTGCCTGTATTCACCCTTTGCCACACACATACGCTCTCTGACGAATCTGCAGCAGACGACATTTGAAAACATTTTGACAAAACGAGAAAATGCTCATAATGAGCAATTTATTCTTGCGTCACTATGTTTTCAACTTTATTCTATATTTGTATTTTCATTAATAGAAATATATCATTGTTTGACTAAATGTCTTCAAAGTCGTCTGCTGCAGATTTGCTGTACGTTGGAAAGAGTTAACCCATCTATTACTGTGTTCATAGAATGTTGCCAGATACTGTGCAACGTGCTGACAACTGCCGCCATAACTCGATAAAACACTCCTAAATTAACGCAACCTAAACGTTAAGTCTAAACTGTAACTCTAGCAATACGGCTTTGAAGGATGTTTTCCTTTGATTCCACAGGTTTGTGAGCCAACCGCTTTTTTTTCTTTCTGAATGAAATACCTCGTGGCATACCAGGTAACCAATGAATGTGAAGCCCCCCGTTTGATTTGAAAACCAGAGGAGAACCAGAGGAGAACCAGAGGAGAACTGTCTCGGCTTCGTGAAATACCTGAGATGCCGGACGTGGTTTTTGTGGTCAAAGTTTGGTTTGAGCGGTGCTTTGCAAAAAACCAACAACCGTAAAGCAATTGCGATTCGTACAAATACATATCAATCAGCTGTACAATCTGATCTGAATCTACACTGTTCGCCAACAAGTCATTGAAAGTAAAAAAGCGTTAATTTGGATCCTCTATCACGAATTTGCCCACACGTGTGTTTATTACGTAAAGATTGGTTTTCACGGAGCACCGCTCATATATAAAACTGTTATAACTACAGCATACTTGCGAAAACTGAAACATATAATACCTCGAATATACCACTTAACCATATCCTGGAACTAACTTTGTCTTTGTAGCATACGAGCAGCAAGAACTGTCTCTGCACTGTTTTCTTGATGGGCTTGTGTCCATTGGTTTGTTAAAAGTGCTTTCATAATGTACATCAAAGTCTGAATTGACTTAGTTCATAAAATGATAACCTTACAACTGTTATTGCTTAATTAGGATTACAACGCATTCTTGTTTCAAGGTTATTTCCTAAAATAAGAACTTGTGGAAATAAGTGTAGAAACTCGTGGTTATGAAACCGCCAGACTTTCACACCAATGCAAACCACAAAAAACACAACCGCAATTTCTGAATGAAAGTATTATGCTCAAGTCTGGAAATATATAATCTACTTTGCATATTTGGTTTATGATTTGGAAATAAATGGCCTGATCTATGACATTCAGAATTCATTTTACGTCATTTAAGATTAAAAACATATTAGACGGACATTTTTTTTTAGATATACATAAACAATTACAATTTTGTAAACATATGCCCCTTAACCAGTTCCCACATACTACAAATCTGCATTAGAAGACCTTGAAACATATGTACTTAATCAGGAAAACTCTTTAAATGAAAAATAAAATTGAAAAATTTGAGACAAACGGAGAAATTGCTCGTGCTGCAGAGGCATCAGAAAACGTCTTTTCGGTAATTAAACTTTCATTTTAAGACGTTTTCCATATATTTGCCCAGATGTTTTCGATTTCGTCTGCTGCAAATGTGTTGTATGTGGGAAAGGAAGGGGTTAAACATTTCGGTTCACCTTGGAATGAGGCGTTACAAATATAATTGATTCCATAAATCAGACACACGTGATATTGACCCGACGCAAATTCAGGGATCATGAGGTATCAATGAAATTACTGTAACAAACCTATTCCTGCAAGAACCGGTGTAGAAGAGTGTAAACCAGCGTTATTTTGACGTTTAAAATTATTCCAGAACTTGATCGTTTCCATATAATCTTAATTTGTCTTATACTCTTTTTCCGGTTACATTGAAGTAGAAATTTTCTATCGAAAAACACTGCGTAGTTCCAGATCAGAACGCAAGGATACTAATGCCCTTTTCCATTGGTACATTTTGAAATGACTTATTCTGTCTGATTAATAAATCACGAACCATTACTGTATATTCGCTCGTTTTGTAACATAATTGCCCACGGTGTCAAACTATGTCGAATATGTCCATCAATTAAACGTACTGGCAATGAACAATCGTGATTCTAGTTCTATTTTCAACTTTTCACGTTCTGTTTAGGCCTCATTCAGGGTTTTATTGACCTCTCTGATGTTGTACGATTTTAAGTTACATTGGTGTAACACAAGGAGGCTTACGTTTCGCTATTTTGTTTCCTTAGAATATTTACAAGGAGTACAGTGAAGAAGACTCTGATGAGACTGTGCGTTTGTACAGACTCACACGAGACCTCACTCTTCGCAATTTCAACAATAACCCATTTCGCTAGACGAAGCCTTAAACTGTTATTATTCAGCTTTGTTAAAGAAATAAGAGAAATGTTGCAGGTTTGAACATTGAATGTTCAGGCAGACCTGTGCATGCGATCAGTTTAATCAGGGCCGTCAGGAGTACAATTTGTGGACCTTTCTACGAAAAAGAAGACGTGAAGCCTCAGCAGGGCCGACAGTCTCCGCCTAAAGGAAGTACAATATATTGTTGACCTTTTACGAGAAAGAAGACATGATGTATCAGCAGGGCCGACAGTCTCCCGCCTAATGGGAAGTACAATATATTGTGGACCATTCTACGAAAAAAAAGAAGACATGAAGTCTCAGCAGGGCCGACAGTCTCCGCCTAATGGAAGTACAATATATTGTTGACCTTTTACGAGAAAGAAGACGTATAGGCTCATTGGTATCTCTGCCAATGTCGTTTCTAATTGTGCAAAAGCGGAGATGAAACATGATAATGTTTATATATGTTGATATATTTGTGTTTGCTTTTCTCCTATAACTGACATATCTATATATACAATAAAGAAAAAAACAGTTTTAAAAACGCAGACCGACTATTGAAATCACTTAAGCATTTTTAGAAATCTCTTTTGGCCAATATGTTTTCAATTTTAAGCAATAAAATGTGCATGCATGTTTTTTCAAAGTTGTCTGCGCACTTTTGTTGTATGCGGGAAACTGGCTGCTCTTGATTATTGCTGACCTTAAATCCCTACTGTGGTGTTCGGTAGACTTCCCGAAATATTCCATCGTAATTAACTTAATGTTATTTTCTGACAGATCAAATGTAGATCTTTTATTTAAAGACTACCTGAGAAAGTCTGGTTAACCGAATCAAAGAGGTTTATCTGTCTACTTCCTGCTAGAAGTGTGTTATGTTAATCAAGCAATATAAATAATATATCTGTGACTTTAACATATCCTACCAACAAATGTTCATTCATAAAACCTCGATAACACACGTAGAAAGGTCGAGGTCATGACCTTTCAACTTTTTTTGTGTCGGTACGAAGAAACCTAATTTGCAGCAATCCGTAGTAGATATGAATAGTTTAGGATTCCATTAATATTGAAATGAGTCCATTTAATAAACATAGTATCATTTTACCCAAGTCGTGTATGTGTCTAGTATAACGATATATTAAGACGTATCTTGATAAACCAGAGACATATAAACACATGTGTTTATATGTCTCTGGATAATCTTATTGGAAAGGTTGGTAAGTCATAATGACACCACCATTATCAAACAGAATGAGCGGTGCTCCGTTAAAACAAATCTAAACGTAAATATTACACGTGTGGAATCCATGATTCAAATGAATATTCTTGAAACCTATCTGACTGATTTGCGAACAGTGCAGTTCAATACCAGACTGCGCGGATCTTGCTATACACTGTTCGCAAATGCCTTCTGGTTGGTGTTCAAAGAGCGAAGCTCAAATACTGTTGAAAACAAAATACATGCGAGGAGCATTCACATTTCCCAATCCTGTAGTCATGTAGATCAAGATCAAACAGCTATCTTCGAATAAAGGAATAATATATGTCGCGTCTGGCGATGTTGGTTCTTATTGACTTTCTAGTAAGACATCGCTAACAGCTAACAGCAATATTAGCAGGAATACACTTGAAGTAATGTGTCAGAAGATGCATGAAAGTCTAAAGAATACAATCGTACACCTGCTATACAGACTTTTATGCTGAATGGTGCGACGTGATAGAACAAGATTAGACAGCGCGAATACACAGGCTGGTATGTATCTACCTTAGTTGCAACAAGCCGTTTTTAGTCTTGCAACATTGCGTTCGTAAATGTTGTATAAAGTCGTGTTAAACAAGATGACAAAAGAACTAATCACGATTCCAAATTCATTGCACACTTTACGTCAACTTCTAATAATTTGCAATGCGATTTTATGAGCGAGAATTGTGGAAAAGTGTGTAAGTGCCAGCGCTTGCCTGTTATGTCGTCTGTCTGTCCGCTTGTCACCGGTGTGTCTCTTACATTTTCACTTATTGACATGCGACACCTGTGATCTTTCTATCACTCTTGTATTAATAACATAGTCATAGTTCATTTATCTTCTTTGTGTTTCAAGAGAGTAGGAGGGAGTATAAACATTGATTGTATAATTCAAATGATTAAGCAATTAACATCAATCCAGAAGAGAGCCGATTGCACTGCGTACACCAGTCTATACCAATAGAAGAGATGTTATAAACAATTCAGTTTATTGCCGAACTGACAAGAGGCAAGATTCGCTAACTTTTGAACTGACGATGTACTCTACGGATCCAAGGCAATAACATCAATGTCGCTTCAAGAAAAAAGTTGACGTACAAACAGGGCTTACTCAGACGGTTGTGAAACCAGTTTTTGCGCAAACTTTCCAGAACGTTTATTATCTACCTTTAACTTCGTTTTCAGATTTGTTATCAATTTTCCTGTAAATTTCACGATAACGTTTAATTTTTAGTTTGAGTCGGTATGGCATATTAACACAATTTCGGTGTTTCTGTGCATGCAAGAATCACACGGTGTGCACAATAAATGTTCCACGCTGCAACAAAAAAAAATGCCGTCTCATTAATATAACCAGGTGGGACTCATTTCGAATAACTATAATTCCCGATCGTTCTCAGACGGTATAATATGTTATGTATGTACACCCTTAGCTCGCTTAATTCCACAAAGATGAAACTAGTCCTGGTAACACAACTTGTTGCCTCATTGTGGAATTAAACATACCCTCTTTTTTAACCCGTATCCTGCAGCTGTAATATTATAATGTGTGTACATGACATGGTGCCCTCCTTCATAACATGAACTGCTGCTGTAATATTATAATGTGTGTACATGACATGGTGCTCTCCTTCATAACATGAACTGCTGCTGTAATATTATAATGTGTGTACATGACATGGTGCTCTCCTTAATAACATGTACCGCTGCTGTAATATTATAATGTGTGTACATGACATGGTGCTCTCCTTAATAACATGAACCACTGCTGTAATATTACAATGTGTGTACATGACATGGTGCTCTCCTTAATAACATGAACTGCTGCTGTAATATTATAATGTGTGTACATGACATGGTGCTCTCCTTAATAACATGTACCGCTGCTGTAATATTATAATGTGTGTACATGACATGGTGCTCTCCTTAATAACATGAACTGCTGCTGTAATATTATAATGTGTGTACATGACATGGTGCTTGTTGCCTCATTGTGGAATTAAACATACACTCTTTTTTAACCCGTATCCTGCAGCTGTAATATTATAATGTGTGTACATGACATGGTGCCCTCCTTCATAACATGAACTGCTGCTGTTATATTATAATGTGTGTACATGACATGGTGCTCTCCTTAATAACATGAACCACTGCTGTAATATTACAATGTGTGTACGTGACATGGTGCTCTCCTTAATAACATGAACCACTGCTGTAATATTATAATGTGTGTACATAAAATGGTGCCCTCCTTAATAACATGAACTGCTGCTGTAATATTATAATGTGTGTACATGACATGGTGCCCTCCTTAGTAACATGAACCGCTGCTATAATATTATAATGTGTGTACATGACATGGTGCTCTCCTTAATAACATGAACCGCTGCTGTAATATTATAATGTGTGTACATGACATGGTGCCCTCCTTAACAACATGAACTGCTGCTGTAATATTATAATGTGTGTACATGACATGGTGCTCTCCTTAATAACATGAACCGCTGCTGTAATATTATAATGTGTGTACATGACATGGTGCTCTCCTTAATAACATGAACCGCTGCTGTAATATTATAATGTGTGTACATGACATGGTGCTCTCCTTAATAATATGAACCGCTGCTGTAATATTATAATGTGTGTACATGACATGGTGCTCTCCTTAATAACATAAACCGCTGCTGTAATATTATAATGTGTGTACATGACATGGTGCCCTCCTTAATAACATGAACCGCTGCTGTAATATTAGAATGTGTGTACATGACATGGTGCCCTCCTTAATAACATGAACCGCTGCTGTAATATTATAATGTGTGTACATGACATGGTGCCCTCCTTAACAACATGAACTGCTGTTGTAATATTAGAATGTGTGTACATGACATGGTGCCCTCCTTAATAACATGAACCGCTGCTGTAATATTATAATGTGTGTACATGACATGGTGCCCTCCTTAATAACATGAACCGCTGCTGTAATATTATAATGTGTGTACATGACATGGTGCCCTCCTTAATAACATGAACCGCTGCTGTAATATTATAATGTGTGTACATGACATGGTGCCCTCCTTAACAACATGAACTGCTGTTGTAATATTATAATGTGTGTACATGACATGGTGCCCTCCTTAATAACATGGATATTTTATTTCTTTGACTCTCCGTTCTAGTTTTTGTCAAAGGAAGCATCTACGATTACATTACATGTTGACAGACTCCGAGTGCTCTGGTAAGTTTGTGAATTGTGCTTTCAGATCCAACATGAACCGTCTCGCGAAAAAACCAACATTGTGGACCCGGATTTGCTTAAGCATGCTGCGCAGGATTATCCGGATAGACACTTTTCGCGTCCTGTGGATTTTCTGTTTAACGAATCATTACCTTATACCACTATCCCCCTGAGACGGAATGTGTCGGCCCGGATCAGTCTGCGTGGACTGCACAGGCTGGTCAGGGTCGATACATTACGCAGAGGCCGTTTAGACCCTTCTCTGTTTGGTGTCCTTTGAAATAAGAGCGTAACATAACACATTATATAAGTCAACAATGAATACCTACACTAGGCTTAAGCATCTACAATGCCTATAAAGGTTGACGAGAATGACAACTAAAGGGATGCAGCCTCTTAGAAATCAAGAAAAAGAATAACGAAATCGTTGTATATCCATCCACATGCATAAGTATTATACACAAAATAGAATTGAAGTCAGGCGGGAATGGCGTCTAAATAAACTGTAAAGAGTGAAGAATATTGAACACCTCTACCTCCGTTTTTAAAGTCTTAAGTATGACCCTTCACCTCCGAAAGCAGACGCACATTATCGGCAGAGCCTTCGCTATCTGAAAACAGTTCCAAATCTATCTTCCGTAAAATGTGTCGGTATGTACCAGCTATTCGCCTAACGACATATTAACCTGACACTTTAACTGACATGAAAACTATTGTTACAACAGAGGACTAGATAAGGAGGAGTGAAGTGGTCTTTTACCACAAATATCTATCTTATGACTCAACAAAACCCTATGTTGTGGGTACTCAAAAGAATCGTCTCACTCAGACGATTCTTTTGAGTACACACAACGTAGGGTTTGAGTATCAAATAAGGAGTTTAGAATCTGAAATACTCACCGTATCTAGAGCTCCGAATTGTATATATGATCCACGTCTAGTGATTAGGGTTATTATTGCATCTGCGTACAATGAAGACTCAAGCGAGCCTGTACATACGCACAGTCTGACCAGTGGTCAATGTTCTCCTTAATGCAATACAGACCTAAATGCATCTTCTGAACAAATACTGGAAGTGTAGCCCCTAATAGTTTTTAATAAGTGTAACTTTTATTGATACTAATGCGGAGTGCCATTAGGACCACAAAACGTCAGACGCGGTTCAGACTTTTAAAGTTAAAAAGGACGTTTCCACATTTCAAGAAGATAAATGATAGCGGCTGAATCTCAAAGGCGAAACATTGTTATCATTTAGTGGAATGTAGAGTTTTTCATTTTCGATTTTAGAATGTTTATATCAGGTCGTTTTTGTATAAACACACCTGCAGCAAACACCGAAATAAATAAATCACAATATACCTAAAGATGACTCAAAGGAATAAGAAGTGTATTTTATGTCTTGATGAAAAGCGTGTATAAAGATAATAGCTTACTATGATTATGTTAGTTATTCAAGTATTTAATTAAATACTTCAGACGTAATGAGACAGTTTTGCGCAACCATCCCACATTACCATGCACACCCATTCTATTAGTTTCGCATAAATTGGTAATAAATAAGGCATAAAGATATGACAAACTATTTCTATTTTTATATCAAGGTAGATATTTAATCCGTAATGAAGATAAGCATTAAGGGCCTCTGAAAATATATTTTCATATCCGGCTAAACAGTTGAATTAAGATAAAATTACCCTAAAAACCCTATCGTGTTGATATTGGTTCCCATCTTGAGGTTAGCTGAAGTGTTCACCTGGAACTCGTAAAAAGGCTTTCCGACCCATTCCCTTCACTAACACTGTCCGATGTTTCTTTTCATTGTGTCTACGTGTAATGCAATAACGATGTTGTCGACAAATATTATGGTTGTGTCGTTATCAAAAGTGGGATTGTTTATTGTATATGTATTCGAGTTTAGATCTGCATGTTTGTCTGAAAAAAAGAATTGTCTTCTATGTACAAGTGCACATTCTTATTCGGTTCTTGATTTTGTTCTCAAGTCAAAACCCCCATATCTCACAACCATATATCAGACTTGGATTCCTAGATAGGAAACCCCTTTGATATTCCGTGTAAACATTCTTTATATATTGTCGAGCCCCACACTATACAGCCCTCTCATGTTTTCTATATTTGAAACGAATCGATTTAGAGAGAAATTGGGGAGAAATACCAGACACAAGGATGCTCACCCTGAAACTGTTTCATTCACAAAAAATGACTATTTCGATGACCAGTTATTTTGTTTAACCCATTTTATCGAGCCCTCAATTATTAAATGATTGAATGGAGAGTACAGACAGTGAACACTATACACAGATACGAAGGCTGATCTTATTCAGTAATATCTACGAAAGATATAATTGTCAATATTAATCAGGTTCAGTTTTCATTAGAACTCGTGTCAGCAGTCATGATTGGATTACTCGAATCCATTTCAAACGAACCACGAAACGATGCGCGTAGTGATGATTTAATCAAATTCTCCAGTTTACATTGGGGGTAATGAGAATTTCCGTGAGTCTGGTTTGGAACTGGCTGCTTGAGTACCTGTTTAAACATAAACGTAAAGTAATACAGCTGCAGATTGGTTTTCCCTGTAAACGTTTTTTTCTGAGTAAATGTCCCATTGTGCTCATTGTGTGCTTGGTTTAGGAGTCTGTCTGCCTACATGTGAATCTCTATTTCTTGATTATGTATGTCTTTCGATTATACCTTAATCTGTCCATAGTGTTAACAATTATTACATTATTAGCTTGGACTTAATTTAATCTCTCTTTCTATAACAGCTCCTTATTTCTGATCATCCGGCTGCAAAATGAGCAAATATCTCTGAAGTGTTTACATGAATGAATTTATCTGTCTGTCTGGGTCTGGGTCGCATACGCTTTTACTATCTGTCTGTCTGTCTGTCTGTGTATTTGTCTAAGACAGACTCACTCACTATCTTGAACAAATGACCGTATATATACAGATACAAAGTCCAATCTCTAAACAAATTTCAAAGGTTTAATTGTATGGTGTTTAACGCAGCTTGCGTCAATATCTAAGGTTATTTCAATTACACCAGGTTTCCTGGTTAAGTTACCAGTACTTTTGGTCCATTTATGATGATACCAGCGCTTGCATCAATATTTCAGGTTATTTCAATTACACCAAGTTTCCTGAGTAAGTTACCAGTACTTTTGGTTCATTTATGATGATACCAGCGAGTCATTCGTAATGCTAACCCAACCACCCTGAGCGCCAACGAAGGAAATAACTACTATTTATTACCATTACTACCAGGTTCAATGTCTTTGGTATGACACGACCGGTATCTTACAAAGGTAAGGGTTTGACTGACGTTGTATTCTTAACCTGGCAGGGGGGAGCTAATCTCCCATTGATAAGAACCATTTAATTTTTAGAAAATCTTGAAATATTTCCTTGGCGTCTTCAAGTCAGAGACCTTATCTTGTCAAACAAAATCGTCTTCATTTTCGTGATAAAGGTATCTCTTTTATCACCAAATGTTATATCATCACAAGTCGTTTATGGCGGGTTATCTAGTTGGATGATACATTCCTAAAGTTATCTAGAGATATCGATTTTAACAAAAATCCTCACCGTGGGAAACTGAAAACAGATGCATATGAAAATATATAGGATATCTGTTTGTTTTGGTTGAAGATCGAAATTTATTTCTCTTAGTCGGAACTTGAAATAAGATCTTTTATTTAACGGCTGTTAGAAGCAATGCCTCGAGTGGTATTCACAAATGATATATCTCTCAATATTTCGCGTAAATCCTTGTTATTGTCTGCATCTTTATTCCTGTACCCGTTCCCATTTACATACCTATTCTGACGAGTCTGCAGCATACGCGTTTAAAAAATTGAACCAAAGGAGACATTGATCAAGAGGAGCAATGTTTTTACATTTTTACATGTTTCTACGTTTGTCGCAATGTTTGTAACTCTCTTAACCCTTACCCTCATACGACAATTCTGCAGCAGACGACTTTGAACGTATTTTGTCAAAACATAGAAAATCTTTATAATTGAATGGATAACCTATGACAGAAAGTGGAAAACATTGTTGCATAAGGAGAAATTGCACGTTTTGTGCAATTTCTTCTTTTGTCACTATGTTTTCAAAAAGCCGTCTGCTGCAGAGGCGTCAGAAAGCGTCTATATGAGGGAAAGGGTTAAACAATTACTCTTTCATTTATAAAGATTGTCAAAACATTTGACGACAAAATGATACCTTATTGACGACACAATGATACCTTATTGACGACACAATGATACCTTATTGACGACAAAATGATACCTTATTGACGACAAAATGATACCTTATTGACGACATAATGTTACCTTATTGACGACAAAATGATACCTTATTGACGACAAAATGATACCTTATTGACGACACAATGATACCTTATTGACGACAAAATGATACCTTATTGACGACAAAATGATACCTTATTGACGACATAATGTTACCTTATTGACGACACAATGATACCTTATTGACGACAAAATGATACCTTATTGACGACACAATGATACCTTATTGACGACACAATGATATATTATTGACGACACAATGATACCTTATTGACGACAAAATGATACCTTATTGACGACAAAATGATACCTTATTGACGACACAATGATACCTTATTGACGACACAATGATACCTTATTGACGACAAAATGATACCTTATTGACGACACAATGATACCTTATTGACGACACAATGATACCTTATTGACGACAAAATGATACCTTATTGACGACAAAATGATACCTTATTGACGACATAATGATACCTTATTGACGACACAATGATACCTTATTGACGACAAAATGATACCTTATTGACGACAAAATGATACCTTATTGACGACACAATGATACCTTATTGACGACACAATGATACCTTATTGACGACAAAATGATACCTTATTGACGACACAATGATACCTTATTGACGACAAAATGATACCTTATTGACGACACAATGATACCTTATTGACGACACAATGATACCTTATTGACAAAACAATGATACTTTATTGACGACAAAATGATATCTTATTGACGACAAAATGCTTACAATATCAATACAATAAAAGCGTTTGGTATTGTATTGTATTGTATTGCTTACGATAACACGATAACACGATAAAACGTCTCTTATCTGCCTATGCATTTGTGACGTCATCATTTAATAACGTCGTCTGCTGCAGAGGAAGCAACACAATATCGTCTGTGCCAGAGAAAGAGTAATTAAATGTTGGTGGGTAAATCGTCTTACAACTATACTCTATGTGATGAAAAGTCTTAGCTATAAGCTTGCAAACATTACGAGTGTATCAAAAAGCGATAAAAAGGCATTAGATAAACATTAATGTAACCGGTAATCAACAATAAAATAAATTGAACCTTGTGTCGTAACGAGAAGTACATCAGAGGTGCACGCGGATTTACCCAACACAGTGTGTGTTACCTTATATTTTCTTGAAATGTAAATGTATATTGTAATTATTGAGACGATGAACCGTATGGGTTCAATTCTATGAAGAAAGCATATGTTCCGTTCTGTTCAGTGAAAATAACAAACTGCTGATTATTTTGTTCGAGTAACAATATCGAGTCAATGAATCGAATTACAACTTTATGAAAAAACACGAAACATGATTACAACTCAACATAAACTGATTTGTATAAGTGTAACTTCTCCACAGAGGCAAACATAAACTGATTTATATAAGTGTAACCACTATACTGAGGCTAACATAAACGGATTTGTATAAGTGTAACTTCTACACAGAGGCAAACATAAACTAATTTATATAAGTGTAACCACTATACTGAGGCTAACTTAAACTGATTTGTATAAGTGTAACGTCTACACAGAGGCTAACATAAACTGATTTTTATAAGTGTAACGTCTACACAAAGGCTAACATAAACTGATATGTATAAGTGTAACGTCTACACAGAGGCTAACATACACTGATATGTATAAGTGTAACGTCTACACAAAGGCTAACATAAATTGATATGTATAAGTGTAACGTCTACACAGAGGCTAACATAAACTGATATGTATAAGTGTAACGTCTAAACAAAGGCTAACATAAATCGATATGTATAAGTGTAACGTCTACACAGAGGCTAACATAAACTGATATGTATAAGTGTAACGTCTACACAGAGGCTAACATAAACTGATATGTATAAGTGTAACGTCTACACAGAGGCTAACATAAATTGATTTGTATAATTGTAACCACCACGCTGAGGCTAACATAAACTGTGATAACATGTTTGAACAGCCTCTGGTGCGAGAGGTCCCCTTTCGATTCTCGACCAGGTCATACCAAAGCCTTCAAAAATGGTTGTAATGGCTTTGCGTCCTTAGCGCGCAGGATTTTCGGGTAAGATTTCAAACTGACTCGCTGGTGTCAGGATAAATGGACTAGTATAACTGGTAACTTACCAAGCAAACGCCGTGATATAACTTTAGAATAGTTGAAAGCGGCGTTTAACACCATACAAATAAAAATAATAATAAAAAAGAGAAAGAACTAACAAA
>JASEVX010000017.1:8944269-9075047 GCA_031761405.1 Serripes groenlandicus
ACGACACAATGATACCTTATTGACGACACAATGATACCTTATTGACGACATAATGATACCTTATTGACGACATAATGACACCTTATTGACGACATAATGATACCTTATTGACGACACAATGATACCTTATTGACGACACAATGATACCTTATTGACGACACAATGATACCTTATTGACGACACAATGATACCTTATTGACGACACAATGATACCTTATTGACGACACAATGATACCTTATTGACGACAACATGATATCTTATTGACGACATAATGATACCTTATTGACGACACAATGATACCTTATTGACGACAAAATGATACCTTATTGACGACAAAATGATACTTTATTGACGACAACATGATATCTTATTGACGACATAATGATACCTTATTGACGACACAATGATACCTTATTGACGACACAATGATACCTTATTGACGACACAATGATACCTTATTGACGACACAATGATACCTTATTGACGACACAATGATACCTTATTGACGACACAATGATACCTTATTGACGACATAATGATACCTTATTGACGACACAATGATACCTTATTGACGACACAATGATACCTTATTGACGACACAATGATACCTTATTGACGACACAATGATACCTTATTGACGACACAATGATACCTTATTGACGACAACATGATATCTTATTGACGACATAATGATACCTTATTGACGACACAATGATACCTTATTGACGACAAAATGATACCTTATTGACGACAAAATGATACTTTATTGACGACAACATGATATCTTATTGACGACAAAATGATACTTTATTGACGACACAATGATACCTTATTGACGACAAAATGATACCTTATTGACGACAAAATGATACCTTATTGACGACAAAATGATACCTTATTGACGACAAAATGATACCTTATTGACGACACAATGATACCTTATTGACGACAAAATGATACCTTATTGACAAAACAATGATACTTTATTGACGACAACATGATATCTTATTGACGACAAAATGCTTACAATATCAATACAATAAAAGCGTTTGGTATTGTATTGTATTGCTTACGATAACACGATAACACGATAAAACGTCTCTTATCTGCCTATGCATTTGTGACGTCGTCATTTAATAACGTCTTCTGCTGCAGAGGAAGCAACAAAATATCGTCTGTGCCAGAGAAAGAGTAATTAAATGTTGGTGGGTAAATCGTCTTACAACTATACTCTATGTGATGAAAAGTCTTAGCTATAAGCTTGCAGAGGTTACGAGTGTATCAAAAAGCCATAAAAAGGCATTAGATAAACATTAATGTAACCGGTAATCAACAATAAAGTAAATTGAACCTTGTGTCGTAACGAGAAGTACATCAGAGGTGCACGCGGATTTACCCAACACAGTGTGTGTTACCTTATATTTTCTTGAAATGTAAATGTATATTGTAATTATTGAGACGATGAACCGTATGGGTTCAATTCTATGAAGAAAGCATATGTTCCGTTCTGTTCAGTGAAAATAACAAACTGCTGAGTATTTTGTTCGAGTAACAATATCGAGTCAATGAATCGAATGACAGCTTTATGAAAAAACACGAAACATGATTACAACTCAACATAAACTGATTTATATAAGTGTAACTTCTACACAGAGGCTAACATAAACTGATTTGTATAAGGGTAACCACTATACTGAGGCTAACATAAACTGATTTGTATAAGTGTAACCACTATACTGAGGCTTACATAAACTGATTTGTATAAGGGTAACCACTATAATGAGGCTAACATAAACTGATTTGTATAAGGGTAACCACTATACTGAGGCTTACATAAACTGATTTGTATAAGGGTAACCACTATACTGAGGCTAACATAAACTGATTTGTATAAGGGTAACCACTATACTGAGGCTAACATAAACTGATTTGTATAAGGGTAACCACTATACTGAGGCTAACATAAACTGATTTGTATAAGGGTAACCACTATACTGAGGCTAACATAAACTGATTTGTATAAGGGTAACCACTATACTGAGGCTAACATAAACTGATTTGTATAAGGGTAACCACTATACTGAGGCTAACATAAACTGATTTGTATAAGGGTAACCACTATACCGAGGCTAACATAAACTGATTTGTATAAGGGTAACCACTATACCGAGGCTAGCATAAACTGATTTGTATAAGTGTAACCACTATACCGAGGCTAACATAAACTGATTTGTATAAGTGTAACCACTACACCGAGGCTAACATAAACTGATATGTATAAGTGTAACGTCTACACAGAGGCTAACATAAACTGATATGTATAAGTGTAACGTCTACACAAAGGCTAACATAAACTGATATGTATAAGTGTAACGTCTACACAGAGGCTAACATAAACTGATATGTATAAGTGTAACGTCTACACAAAGGCTAACATAAACTGATATGTATAAGTGTAACGTCTACACAGAGGCTAACATAAACTGATATGTATAAGTGTAACCACTACACAGAGGCTAACATAAACTGATATGTATAAGTGTAAAGTCTACACAGAGGCTAACATAAACTGATATGTATAAGTGTTACACTACACAGAGGCTAACATAAACTGATTTATATAAGTGTTACAGTACACAGAGGCTAACATAAACTGATTTATATAAGTGTTACACTACACAGAGGCTAACATAAACTGATTTATATAAGTGTTACACTACACAGAGGCTAACATAAACTGTGATAACATGTTTGAACAGCCTCTGGTGCGAGAGGTCGCCTTTCGATTCTCGACCAGGTCATACCAAAGCCTTCAACAATGGTTGAAATGGCTTTGCGTCCTTAGCGCGCAGGATTTTCGGGTAAGATTTCAAACTGACTCGCTGGTGTCAGGATAAATGGACTAGTAGAACTGGTAACTTACCCAGCAAACGCCGTGATATAACTTTAGAATAGTTGAAAGCGGCGTTTAACACCATACAAATAAAAATAATAATAAAAAAGAGAAAGAACTAACAATTTGTTTGTTTGTTTGTTTGGAGTTTAACGCCGCTTTCAACAACTTTGGTCATATCACGGCGGTCAGTGCACCTACCCATGTTTTCCAGGCTTTCACACACCAGTACTTACACAACATTCTTTCGAAGCCACTGACTACAAAGAACTAACAAACGTTCGAGCGACTGCAGATACTGTGACAAATAAAACCAAGTAAACTTTGATAATTTTGCTCCACCCGAAAGGAATCAAACATGATATATCAACAACGCATGAATGAAAAAGCAAATTATCTTTTTTTTTTTAAAAATGTTCTAAAATGAATGACAGCTAATCCTTCTTGAGATGTAACAGGGAAATATTCTGGGAAAGTTGATCGATGCACCAAATGTGTAAACTGCATCAGTATGTGCACAGGAAATGAATGAATGAAATGCCATAATATTGACTGAATTGTTAAAGCAGACTTGTAAAGATCTTATTCGGTTAACCATTTTCCACACACACTATATATACACATCTGCAGTAAGCAACGAGAAAATCATCGTGGTAAAACATAAGGAAAATCTCTATAAATCAAAATTTAATTATAGAACCGAGTTGCATCATTATGAACAGGTTTTCCTTTTGTCACACTGTTTGTAAAAGTGGTTTTCTTCAGGTGCATGTGGTAAAATCGAACATACGCGATTTGGCGAACAAATCAGACGTGCTTTAGAACATAATATGGCCATCTATGCCTATTTTAATATTCATTTCCCCTTACATAATAATGTGTCTAATTGATAACACCTCTTCCCTTAGGATATCACATATAAAAAGGTTTAATCCAGTGGTGCTATAATAAGAGGTTTGCTCCTGAAGCTGACTCTTGAAAACATTGTGGCAAAAGGAGAAATTACTCGCAGACTTTATCAACTCATTCAATGTCAAGTGATTTACCGAGATTTACCGAGATTTACCACCGAGATTTACCGAAATTTATCGAGAAAACTGCCTGAAAAATCTCCTGAGCGCGATGTAGCAGAAAATTGAATTTTGATTTTTAGCCGAAAGGTAGGTATTTGATTTTGTCTGGTGTATTGGTAAACGAATTTCTGCTGATTTGGATTTTTGACGAGTTGATTTCGGGAATTTCCTCTTTGAGCTAGTAGGAACCAACACGCTGGAAAAAATACTAAATACTTACTATCCAACTAAAGAATCTAAACGATTTAAAACTAGAACTAGATTTCAATTTCTTTGTTTCTGCCAATTTGTACACGGTACAAACTTTTGCGGTACTTAAAATTTAGCAACATACATTGTGAAATAAGATGGCATATATACATACATATACATATCCGAATATATACAAATATAATATATAGATCATCCTAATATTCTACGAGAAATGTAATTCAGTTTCTATCGAGTTAAATGTTTAAGATAGCCTAGTAAAACTATAATTGAGCCGTCCCGTGAGAAAACCAATTATGGCCTCTGAGTAAATGTATCGTCCCAGATCGGCATGCGAATTCCGTGCAGATTGATCCGGGCCGACACAGTCCGTCTCAGGGGGGTGGGGGGGGGGGGGGTGGGGTGGGGGGTAGAGGTATAGAGTAAGGATTCCTGAAACAGAAAATCCACACAAGGCGAAAAGTGTCTGTCCGGATTATCCTGCGCGGCTCATATCAATATATCTGCGTAATGTATCGACCAGATCAGCCTGCGCTATCCGCGCAGACTGATCCGGCCGACACATTCCGTCTTAGGGGGATAGATGTATAGAGTAGTGATTCCTGAAACAGAAAATCTATAGGAAGCGAAAAGTGTCGGTCCGGATTATCCTGCGCGGCTTGACTAGGCTGATCCGGGTCGATACTTAACGCGGATTCCACGTTGGTTTTTTCGCGGGACGGCTCAATGATTAGTTTGTGGATGCGTGTGGTTTAATATTGGTCGCTTCCAGTTTACCTGAACGATCGATAACAAAACCAATTAAGACTAATTAAGAGACTTTTGTTCACAGATAATGAACAGTTACTTATTTATATAGGTATATATCATAAGGTTAGGAGCTTAATCCATTCCAAAATAAAACAAAATTGCAGCAGACAACTTTGATATATTTTGGAGAAAAAAAAAGGAAAATCTCTTTAAACAAATGTTTAGATAACGTACAAAGTTGACAACAGTGTTGCTAATGTAAAGATTGCACATAATGTAAAAATCACACATAATGAGCAATTTTTTCATTTGTCAAAAGTTTTTCAAAAGACTGAGTTCGATGCAGAGGCGTCAGAAAGCGTACGCATGTTGAAAAGGGATAACTTCATCTGTGCCCAGTAAAATCATCACAACTGAAGTTATGCCCGTGATTTAGAATATGTCAACAACCTTTTGTACTGTAGTTGTTATCCTTTTTAATATTCACGAATAGCCTGACTTTAATTTCCGTTCTCGCACGGTGTTCTTAACACCCTTTCCCACATACATCACATATGCAGCAGACGAAATTGAAAACAGTTGTGCAAAATACATATATGGAAAATCTCTATAAATGAATGTATAATTACTGAAAAAACATAATGGCAAAAAGGTGAAATTGCTCGTTTTGAGCAATTTCACCTTTTATCACAATGTTTTCAAAAGTCGTCTGCTGCAGATAAGTCAGCATGCGTCTATAGGTGGGAAAGGGTTTATAGAACCCAGTAATCGAATTTACAGAAGTCATATTGTTTATATAACCTGTTGTGAGCGGTCATGCGATTCAACAACAGTAAAACCCGTCCTACGTCCTACTGACACCATCATTGCAACATGTCTCAAGAAACCTCCAGGTTGTTTCGGTGCATTTACTAAGGATGTACATTCAAACTTGTGTTAGTGGCTACCTCTGTAAAACAGCCTACTTGTATTAAGCAGCCACTCGAATATTAACAAAAACAGCATATTCTACTTTATATATTCAGCAGCCAAACTTTGATTCTCTCCTTGATGGCTGCTTAAATCAAGTTTGACTGTATATAAGTCGCTCCAAGATATTTTGGAAATAAACCCTTTCTCACATATTACAAATCTGCAACATGATTAAAGCAATTAGCTATTTCATATAGTTTCTTTTGAACTTATTAATTTAACGTCGATTGTGAAACTAGATTTCAGTTTTCGTTAATCATGTTCCTGCCAGGGGCGTAGCTTTGCAATAATCAATGTGAAGGCCGTCTCATGAGAAAATCAACATTGTGGTCTCAGCGTAAAGTATCGACCCGGATCAGTCTAAGCATGCCACACAGGCCTACCCGGATAGACACTTTTCGCTTCCTGTGGATTTTCTGTTTCAGGAATAACTACTCTATACATATATCCCCCTAAGACGGAATGTGTCGGCCGGATCAGTCTGCGCGGTCAGCGCAGGCTGATCTGGTCGATACATTACGCATATGTCTATCGCCGCAGATGCATTTTTGGGGGCATTTTGAGAAAAAATGTGTAGGCACGTGCCTACACTGCCTAAGAGAGCTACGCCCCTGCCTGCTTCCTGGAGACATATCTGGTACTTGCGTCGTTTGTGTGGGGAAAAAAATCAAATGTATAACCCGATCATCTCAAAGTCGGGACCTCTAATATGAAAGAATGACGCTCCACAACTGATTAATTTGATAGATTACGATTCGTTATAATGCGAAATAAATTGCTAACTTTTGAAAATTACTTTCTGTCTACTTTCCTGCTGTGCTTGGATTTAATCGTTCTACAAAGACGACTTTCTTTAAACAACAAAGATACTTTAGAACCTGCGTATCATAATGAATATCATTGATTTGCCGCCTGTAAGAGTAACATCAAGACCCATTCCACGCTAAGCACATACCAATTAACGTAGACGTATATAATGGGACATGGACAAGCTATGCCAGCACCTGTTTAATTACATATCATTGGTTACAGGTATGCGAAATAAATTAGGATATACTACTAACAATACGGCTTTGACTGACCGCACGAATTGACCTTCAAGACGTATACATAGTACGAGCGTGTTTCAGAGTATGCATTGGGACTAATTGATTGATTGATTGATTGGGGTTTAACGCCGTTTTTAACAATTTATCAGTTATATCACGGCGGCCAGTTCACCTACTCACGTCTTTCCTGGTTTTCTCACACCAGTACTCCACACAACAATCTTCCCAAGCAACTGGCTGCTTTTCCACGTATACTTACTGGACCGGTGGTCTTAATGCATCTGAGTACAGTGAAGAATAAGACGAGCCTGTGTATACACTAGCTTAAACGTCATTCTATATTTAATGTAGAAGCATATTTTGACAAAATACTAGAACTAAAGCCCCATTAGTTCGACTACAAACCGAGGGCTTGGTGTGAAATGGTTGTAACTAAAAACCTATCTTGAAAACCCTGGTTTAGGAGCAATTTTGACCCCTTTGTAAACAATGCAAATTTAGGTGCCATTGCTCAGAACGAGCAATGGCATCTAAATTTCCATTGTTTACCAAGAAAAATGATTTAACGCTTTTAAAGATTTAACCTTGGTAAAAATCATACCAAGTAAAAATCATACCAATTTTAGTTACAACTGTTTCACGCCAAGCCCTCGAAACGTACCTTTATAATTATGATCTCTCTATGGAGAGTAAAAACTCAGTTATATCACGGCTTTCCTTTGCTACCTTTAATAACTACTGGGACCATTTATCCTGAGTCTTAATGCTACACTCCGAGCACTAAGGACGTTAAGCCATTATAACTATTTTATAGTCTTTGGCATGTCGCGGTCGGGGATCGAACCATGGAACTCCCGCATCTGAGGCGGACTCTCTACCAACACAACACAGAGGAAGTTATACAGGCAGTCTTGGACTAGTTGGCTTACACTGTAGTCTGATTTGAGTATACTTCTTTGGATGTATTTTTGTAGCACTGCTTTTAGTTACCTATTCAATTTGGACGACCCTAACCCTGTGATACATTAATCCTTTAAATTAATAAATTTCGCCAATTATACGAAAATGAATTCGTATATAATATAGTGATCTTTCATTTATAATAATTAAATAATATAATTAATTTTCAATTGCAAATGTCGACTAACTTTCTGTTTGGAATAAGGCCTACTACTTAATCACACACGGCACCCAGTTTCAGAATGCAATAGCTCTAGATAACTGTACTATTTGAATGCAAACAACAAATTGAGAACAAATCATATAAATATACCGTATCTAAACGTCTAGGGATATAAAAGGCACATGTAAATAAATTCCGAGAAAAAAATCATCTAGATGCCTGAGAGATCTGATTGCTTTCTGCGAATGCTATTACAAATCATGGAAAAGCATTTTATCAAACAGCGTTTTTGTCTTTCATGTTCTTTAATTTTTTTGCAGGTAAACCGCATTTCAAAAAGACTACCCAGCTGGAGTCGAACGGAACACAAATGTCGTAGAGGACTCGACCTTAGCCACCAGACAAGGTCGTCATGATGACGCCATGCTTGTAATTACATTTTCCCGTTTTTACAAACAAGTTTTAATATTATACTTATTCTAATTTTTATATTCTAAATGCACAAAGTAATAAAGTTTAAGATCTGCTTAACCTTATAACAAAAAGAAACACCTGGAATATTTAGATCAGGGGCGTAGCTTGGCAGTAATCAATGTGTAGGCCGTCACGTGAGAAAATCAACATTGTGGGCACTGCGTAAAGTATCGACCCGGATAAGCCTAAGCATGCCACACAGGCGTACCCGGATATACACTGTTGGCCTCCTGTGAATTTTCTGTTTCAGGAATCACTACTCTATCTATCCCCCCTTAGACGGAATGTGTCGGTTGGATCAGTCTGCGCGGACAGCGCAGGCTGATCTGGTCGATACATTACGCAGATGTGTATCGCCGCAGTTGCATTTTGGGGCATTTTTAGAAAAAATGTGTAGGCACGTGCCTACAGTGCCTAAGGGAGCTACGCCCCTACAGATACTTGAACCACATCTACCAATTTCTTAAAAATAAGACCAAAGTACTTCGCTGTACGTATATTGGATCTGACGACACCGCGTAAAAGATCGCCTCGAATTGACCCTATTCTTTTAACTATTCCATACAAACACCGCTTCTCCATCTCGTTTATTTATGTATTGTTCAAGGAAATATTCCACTTCAAGGGTTGGACCGAGGGCAGAGGAGGACTAGTATGCCATGTATAAAAAACTAAGAATGAGTTTATTAATGCCAAAACAATAATATATGCTTACAGATCAGTATATACAATATACATAAACTTAAATATGTGACATATCAAGAGGACAAATACAGCCGCCATATGCGAAGCCCGCCCAAAGACAGCCTGCCCAAAGGAGATTATGCGCTAGGAGCCACACATGAGAAAACTCATGAAAAAAAGTAAAACATAAAATATAAAACACGTTTATTTATTTATATGGCTTTATCTCCTGGGTTGTTTGCAAAAACCTCAATATTGCCATTAGCGCTGAAGGAGATAAATACAACACAAACTCGTAGCAGTTATGAAGTTAACTCTTTCCGCGCCAAAGGCAATTTCTAGGGTTTTGCAACCAATACAGATTCAGGTGAGTCAGCTCGTAACGAGCTGTCTCACCTGAAATCAGCATTGTTTGCCTTTTATTCATCAAAATAGTACAACGCTTTTGTTTACATGAGAAATGAAGACGCCCGATTTTAAACATGGAAGAGTCTACTTTAAACAATTCGTCGCTGAAAGAGTTAATGCATCTGATATTCTGATGCGTGTTATCTCATTACAGAAAAACAGATAATTACTTTAAAAATGGTAGTAATTACATCCCTCCTTGGTCCTCCGGATTGCGGGGATATCATCAGAACTGCTGGAACGGTGTCAGGATAAAACATACCGGTACAGAAGAACTGATCAATTTCCAAGGAATGGCAATGAAATATCTGAAATAATGCTCAAAGCGGCGAAAAGACTTAGATATCGGGAATAAAAATCTGCTAATGACGTGAGCAATTAGCTGCTTTCTGGTCCGAGTCAGATCCGAAACTGCTTCACATGCCATCTGGCGATGTATTAAAACTTTTCATTTTAACTGAAGCATACACTGAAAACGCATTTCATACGCATTTCTACATGTTGTTCAGCATCTGAGTTTAAGTAAGTCTGAAAAGTAAATTTGTATAAAAGGGATGCCACTATCGAACACGTATAAATCACATTTCTACTCTTTAGCATCATTTCCCGCATACATCATACATACATCTGCAACAGATGACTTTAAAAACATTTAGGCAAAATTATGGAAACTCTCTAAATTAAATGAATAAAGTTGAAAACTTTGTGACAATGTGAAAAATTGCTCAAAATGATCGAATTTTTCTTTTAGTCACACTATTTTCAAAAGTCGTCTGTTGTTAGGGCGCAAGAAAGCGTATGTTTGTGGTAAATGGTTTATACGGATAGATGTGCAGTGAGTAATTTGAGAACATATTTGTGGTTGTCCTGAAATAACGTTTTAGCACAATATTGACAGTATCTGATACGCAGTTTTTAGACATTTCCACAATGGTTTATGGAATAACTGGTTGGCTTGAATGGAGTTTTAAGTCGCTTTCCACAGTTTTTCAGTTATATTTCAGCTATCCCCACAACCCAATGCCAAGGATGGAATCGCTCACTTCCATTTTTAAAGTATTTGGTATGCCCCAACTAGGGATCAAACCCAGCTCTTCGGCTCTGTAGGCGGTCGGCGTAATTACTACACCACGGGGACGGATATTGTTCTCTCTTTCCCTCATATAGACACTTTCTGACGCCTCTGCAGTAGACGGCGTTTTGAGAACATGGCGACAAAAAAAGATATTGCTCAAAACGAGCAATTTCTCCTTCTGTCACCATGTTTTCATCTCTATTCAATTATTGTACTTTCATTTAAAGGGAGTTTCCAATTTTTTGGGGGTCTGTTTTCAAAGTCGTCTGCTGCAGATTTGTTGTATGTTGTAAAGGGTTAATGACTGCCTGTCATAGAGAAATCAATAGCCGCCGGTACAAGGAAAGGATTTAACTCGTTGCAACTTGCAGACGCACTTTTGAAACATCTACAGCAGACGTCGTTCGAAACACATTTGCTAACGAGTCATTTATCATAATGAGCAATGTCTCGTTTTGTCGTATCCATTCCAGAGGTCCAGATAAGGAGGGGTTATTCAGCTCTTTTTACCACAATTTCTCTCTTATTATTAAAACAATCCCTATATTGTGGGTGCTCAAAAGAATCGTCTCACTGAGACGATTCTTTTGAGTACCCACAACATAGAGTTTAAGGGTCAAATAAGGATTTCAGAACATGCAAAACGCCCCTTATCTAGAGCTCTGCATGATGATTCTATCCATTACTTATCATTTCAATTATAGAGATTTAAAAAATGTATGGCTAGATGTTTTAAAACGTCGTCTGCTGCAGATTTCTTGTATGTGGGAAAGAAAGGGTTAAGATACTTTCAGCCAAACAGATGTTCCTAATGACGGTGCACACGAGTAAGCCATCAGGACATTTTTTTTTTACCTAGCTTTATAAACACACCAAATTGCAAACAGGTAAAACAGACAACACCGTTCACACGTGGTACATTCACACAACGACATACATAGCTAGCGTGTGTGTAATACACTTTCTGAGTCTTGAGATCTTGTCGAGATAACGGTTCATGCTCATTGCTCACATATACAACAAATCAGCCTCAGACGACGTTGAACACATATAGGCAAAACTATGAAAATTTCAAATATGAAAATATTATTGTTGAATAGAGTTGAATCTATTTTGGCCAAGTTTTCCATTTACCTCAATGATTTTTTTTTAAAGTCGTCTGCTTCATATGCTTCAGAATGCGTCTATTTGTAAGAAAGGGATAAATGTATAATTGTCGCGTTTAACCTTTCCCACATACAACAACAAATCAGCAGCAGACGATTTTGAAGACATGTAGGCAAAACTATGGCAAATCTCTCTAAATCAAAGTATAATTAGCTAGGGGTGTTAAAACATCGTTACAAGAGGAGAAATTGGTCGTTTTTGTGAGGGTTATCACCGGTACTTTTAAGTACAAGCGGTCTTGGCATATTGATACACTAGAATGTGTGTAATCATTTCCGGTACATAACACATTTGCAGCAGCTGACATTTGTTGCATCTCAATGTTTTGGCATGAACCCGACCGGGGATCGAACCTGCGATCTCCCGCACCGCGGCGGACGCTCTCCCACTACACACAAACTTTTAAAATTGTTAGTAACTGCTTCCGTCGTAGACGCTCAGGGGTGTCGGCTGAGCATTACGACTGACTTGCCTGTCTCAAGATAAATGGACACACAGTACTATTACATTACGACTGACTTGCTGGTCTCAAGATAAATGGACACACAGTACTATTACATTACGACTGACTTGCTGGTCTCAAGATAAATGGACACACAGTACTATTACATTACGACTGACTTGCTGGTCTCAAGATAAATGGACACACAGTACTATGAAATTACGTCTGACTTGCTGGTCTCAAGATTAATGGACACACAGTACTGTTAACTTACGCAGGAGACGTCATGATATAACAGAACAATTGTTGCACGTGCGCGTAAAACACTAAACAATTTAATACTTCACCATCGAGACGGTCCTTGAGAATAGGATAATCTCTAAATGTGTGCAAATTATACTTACGGAGGTGCAGATAAGTGTTATTATCTATCTCCCTTAGAAGTTTTTGTCTATGAGTGCATCGAAGTTACCTACTTTTCTACTTGCCTGGACCTAAAGAATGTAGGGGTTTTTAGCCATTTCCGACTTGCAAACCGAATTTAAATCATCTGCGGCAGACACATTTTGAAAAAAATATTATGACATAACGAGCAATTTCTCCCCATGACACACTGTTTTCAACCCTACTCAATACTAACAGTGTCCTTTATAGGTATTTTCTAAATTCTCGTCTGCTGCTGATTCTGGTCTATGTATGAAAGGTTTAAATACTTGCACAACTAGATTACCTCAAGTCGGAATGTTGTTCAACTTTGCGACGTAATTATAAAATAGATAGATATATTTTATTCAGGAAAAAAGGAAAAATATGCCCAACATACCACAAACATGATTATAATGCAAATGTTTAACCAAAGTCAAATATATATATCTGGTTCCATTTTTAATGGACCGGAATCGGGCTCTTCAAAACAACCAAATTAAATGGACCAAAATGAGGCGAATGTAAATAACTGTTATGCGTTAGTTAAGTAAGTAGTTTCTATTTGATTTTTTTTTTCGGATACGCTTGACAACGCTATTATATCTGACTCGACTTTAATAGTACTGAAAGTAACTTTAAACATGCCGCAATGTATGCCTTTAAACTATTTTGTCGTATGCCGCAATGAATGCCTTGAAATTAACTACATGTATCTATGCCGCAATGCATAAACTACAATGCCGTATGTCACAATGCATGAATTTAAACTACATTCACGTATGCAACCGCAATGCATGACTATAAACGTTATTTACGTATGCCACAATGCATGACTTTAAACTACATTTAAGTATGTCACAATGCATGACTTTAAACTACATTCACGTATGCAACCGCAATGCATGACTATAAACTGTATTTACGTATGCAACAATGCATGACTTTAAACTGCAGGGACGTTTGCCGAATTGCATGGCTGCGACTTTAAACTACATTCACGTATGCAACCGCAATGCATGACTATAAACTGTGTTTACGTATGCCACAATACACGACTTTAAATTGCAATGCGCACAATTTACACCAAGCGAAAGAAGAGCCCTATTTTTTTCAGCTTTTAAGAATAGCTAAAATACCAATATCTGTACATAGTTAATAATTTGGGAATAAACAATTCTAAGAATTTGCTGGTACTGTTTAATCAGCAAAAAACTGTATTCTAATCTTATCATTACATACGAACTTGATAAAACTATGGTATAATAATTGGAAACACTTTCGCCGTGGAAATATTTTTTCCGTTTTCAGGTTTTATGCAGGTGTCTGTTGTTTGACGCTGTAAAAAGAAGTAACACGCCTAGGTAGCATACTCTTCTATTATGAACTGTTACTGTAATTGCAGAAAATAAAAATAAATGAATAAACTTATAGTTGTTTATGCTGGTATGCAACTTTGAATTCCAATAAATAATTCTCTTCTTGTGTTTCTAATTGACTGAACTTATTCCAGCATACAGACTACATTGGGCGCCTTCTATGAATGCAGAACAATGAGAAATTACTAAAAACCGGCAAATTCTCATTTTTCACACGCTTTTAACTCTGATTCGAAATTGACCTCCTATTGTCAGATACTTTCAAAGCAGAATACTGTAAAATACAATATGTGATAAACTGTTAAGGGTTAACGTAATTACGAAGACAGACTGGGAGTTATCAAGGTTATTTTTTTATTCAGCAAGTTTTCTTATTCTTGCGCTCTGTTTCCTTGATAAATTAATCAGAGGTCGGATAAAAATCTCATCCAGTTGAACAATGAAATTATCAGCCACTTAGAAATACCTCCTGTTTTCTAGGGGTTATTTTACGAGATGTCTCAAACTGATCGCCTTTGAATACCATAAGAATGTTTGCTTGAATACAAATAGTGATATTCGATTGGGTTGAGAAACGTCAATCTAAAATAATTATAGCAAAACTAATGCATGAACATTTCATTAAAGGATATCAGTATCTTATCCAAAACGCTGTCTTTTTATCTAAAAATTATATCATGATAGCTTTTATTTTGGTTTTGAAATGTCCATGTAACACACTTTCTGATTAGCTAGACCAAATGGTTTAGCAAATCAAAAGTTGTGTTACTTTGCGTGATGGGTCACAGCATGAAACTATTTGATATGTTATATATAATGTGAATGAAAATGATAGCTTAAAGACACATTTAGCTGGTGAGCGAATTTGTTCATATTCCCCGTATAGTTTACATCAAAGAAATGTTGGACCATTTCGTGTAAAACTGTCATTGTATTAAACATCTATTTGTTGCTCTCAATGGTTAACAACGTGCGCATGTCTTGTAGTCACATACATCATTGTAACAGTAGATTAATAGTCGATAAAGAAATACAAAATCGTCACCAAAAAAAATCGCGTTGATTAGGGCTCGGTGTAATTTATAAATTCTTGTAAAAACATAAAAGGTTCTCTTCTATCATAGTAATTTGAACTGGTTGACGTTTCTTTGGCATAGAGAAGTTTTCCTTGGCATCAATAATTTATCATTTCGGAATTCGAATACAAAATGGTGATAAATGAAGATGGGTTCAATGCCCTATCAATTGTGCAGAAACAAGTTCTGATAAATTCCTTGATTACAGTCACAGAGATATATGTTATGATAAGACTTAGCTCGTTTTTTATTTAACCTATATATGAGCCGGTCCGCAAGAAAACCAACATTATGGCCTCTGCGTAATGTTTCAATCCAGATCAGCCTGCGCAGGGGGATAGAGGTATAGAGTAATGATTCCTGAAACAGAAAATCCACAGGAGGCGAAACGTGTCTGTCCGGGTTAGCCTATGCGGCATGCTTAGGCTGATCCGAGTCGATACTTTACGCAGACTCCAAAATGTTGGTTTTCTCGCGGGACGGCTCATATAATTATGTGTGACGCAATAACTTTAAGGAAAATCAGATTATCTAGGACACTGGCTGCTTCTGTTTAACCTTTTTAACATTGAGTTGTCAAGCTTTGCAATTGGAAGAGTCCACATCTAATGTAAGGAATATCAAGACATAAATATTGTGTTGGGCAGCCAACATTAATCTAGCCTGGTCAAACGGGTCCAGATCGAGGGCTTGGCGTAAAACGGTTGTATCTAAAAACCTATTTTGAAAACCCTGGTTTATGGGCAATTTCGACCCCTTTGTAAACAATGCGAATTTAGGTGCCATTGCTCAGAACGAGCAATGGCACCTAAATTTCCATTGTTTACCAAGAAAAATAATTTAACGCTTATAAAGACTTTATGGCGAGGTGATTAACCTTGGTAAAGAAATACCGATTTTAGTTACAACCGTTTCACGCCAAGCCCTCGAGATAGTGTATGCTGGTGGCAAAGGCTTGAAACAAGCTGTTCAGGCAATCAAAGGGTTATTATCAATGCTGATTAGAGAATATGCAGGTATGCTTTACTTCCTTAAAGGTGCTAAACTCAAGAAAATAAATATTACAGTCAAAAGTTTTAAAACTGTTCAAAAGTTGTCTTGAAATATTAAAATCATAATTCTAGGATTAGATTAGAGTAACAATTTCACTTTCCAGTACCATAAACATCTAAATATTGATCGTTTATGCTTCATTTTTACTGAGTAGACATACCCAGTAAGGCAAATTTTGGACATTTTCGTGACTTTCAATTGACAGTTTTTCAACATTTACTGCCAAAATAGTTTTGAACTACTCATAACTTACTTTGATATCACTATTAGCAATATTTGCCGAACTTTAAATATTTCAAAATTGTGATATCCATCTGGATTAAGCATCTTTAAACCTTATCCCGCTGGAGTCCTGCAACTGATGTAGTAATTACTTTTTTGTTAGTCATTGTGAGGGCTTTCAACAATGTGTGAAATTACGGTTTTTAAAATCTTGTCCACACCAGTATACGCACACATTGTATGAAGTTGCGTACAACTAAACACGGGTTAAAACAAAGATTGTCACATTACCCTATTCCCCTCCCCCGAAATAAACAAAGAAACAACAACAACATGCAACTATACATCATATTATGTTAAGGGTATAATGGCTTATTTAAGTGACGTTTCTGGTGAAATATAACATCGACATGAGGTGATGCCGAACTGTTATCTGGTAAAGTGACCGATTATCAGAAGAAATTTGGACATGAAGCCAAGGTTGATGTAATATATGACATGGAACTGTCTATAACAACGCAACGCCCTAATTCATACGAAGAATTCGTTTACCCAACATTCTTACTAAAGTACAAAAGTGTCGTAAATCATGGCGATATTGCAGATAAACCAGCAATCAGATTGCCTTTACCTTTATTATCAATGAGACGATTGTTGTTCATGGCAAGACAAACGGTTCCGTGAACTTTTATGCAAATGAAGTCCTTGAATGTGTGCAAAAGAACTAGTCATACACAGAAAGATTAGTAACAACAACAACTTAACATTGCTTTTAAGAAAGACAACGAAAATCTAGTTACTTGATATTGCTTAAGATCCTTATTAAACATCAACACTGTATATGTTCATACATTGAACACATTGCATAACGCCGAAAATCAGCGTATGTTAAATTCACAACAATACAGAATAGTAGAACTCTAGATAAGGGGCATTTTTCATATTCTAAAATTCTTTCGAGTCTCCATAACGCCGGATTCAGTTTAGTAATATGAGTAATATTGCAGTTTACTCCCCTTATGTAGTCCTTCGTTAACTCTTTCAGCGCCAAAGGCAATATTCAGGTTGTTTCAAACAATACTGATTCAGGCGAGTCAGCTCGTAACGAGCTGTCTCACCTAAAATCAGCATTGTTTGCCTGTTAGTTATCAACATTTTCCAAAAGTGTATTATATGAGAAATGGAGACGTCTGATTTTGAACATGGAAGAGTCTACTTTAAACAATTCGGCGCTGAAAGAGTTAAATAAATCTAAGAATTACAAGCCATATAGCACGAACAGTGGGACGTTGCAACCAGCAAAGATCAAGACCAGTCTGTTATTCTCACAATCTGATGATGTCATTCGGTGTTCGACATCTAATTCTTCAAGTAGCCTGGAAACCGATTGGGAACGGTTTTTGGCCTGAAGACCCGTCATACAAGTACAGAACTGTATGGATGCACTTTGATCGTTCTTGGTCAGAACACCCGCCATAAAAGTACAGAACTGGATGGATGCACTTTGATCGTTCTTGATCAGAACACCCGCCATGCAAGTACAGAACTATATGGATGCACTTTGATCGTTCTTGGTCAGAACACCCGCCATACAAGTACAGAACTATATGGATTCACTTTGATCGTTATTGTCAAACATTTAAGAACCACACCGGTTGTGTAGTGATAAGCATCTGCCTCGGGTACGGGCGATCAAGGCTTGATCCCCTGTCTGATCATACCCTAAACAAGTTGAAAGCTGCCTAAACACCATACAAACAGGCACACTTCATAGCCATTGCCCTGATACATACGACATATGACGCCTTTGCAGCAGACGTCTTTTGAAATATGTGCGGCCAAAAGCGGAATTGCTCATAAACAGCAATTTGTCCTTTTGTCACAATTGTTTCAACTCTATTCAATTTATTCAACTTTCATTTATTAAGATATCAATATGGCTGCCTATATGTCTTATAAGTCGTTTATTTATTTTTTCATAAACATGTTTTACTTTCTCCGTTAATTATATTTTATATGTCCATGTTATAAGGGAAAACCGATGGATATTTACTTATCATTGAATAAGATTTATTACCATACCCTGTTCAAAGATAGATTAATGTACAACCTTTGTACGTTTTTTTTGTACATGCACAGATGTTCGTTTTCCCCTAGTGACCTGTACACATAGATTAGTCAACTTTGTTTTGCTTGTGATGAGTAATTCGTAATTCTTATAGGTCTGTCTTACACCAAATTTAACAACAGTTCTACTTGATGAAGGAGACATTGTAGAATAATTTGCTTGATATCATCGTCCAATCGAGTTCGATGAAGTGCTTAATATAAATTAACAATCACTCATATGACATACAAATAGATTTGTTCAATAAATCAATACTTCTATATGGAGCTGAAATAAGGGGTTATGGACATCTGGATATGATGGAAAAGGAACAGTTAACTATTTCAAGTTTATATTCAAAATGAAACGGTCAACTCCTTCTTATATGAAATACGATGCGCTAGGTATTACAGTCTTTCAATTGTCAAGTTCCTTAATGAGTTTGTAGACAAATAGTTATGTTATAAAATGTGCAAAAATCCTACATACACTTGCCAGATCGTGAGTACGTGTAGACGAACTCGGGAAACGCATTGTATAAAAAGTGCATGAATACACAAAAGTCTACATTTTATTTCATCTATGATAAAGACAGCATGTCTGACACATGATAACATAAGTAATGGTACCCTTAGTCTTCCATACACTATTTAAAACAGCCCGTTTGAACGACTCGATCCTGAGTTTTCAACATACATGTTTGACTCGTATTTGTCTACATTGTAAGCATTTAATTTACTACTACTTAATAAAAGCAAAAAATGCCTTGGCTTAGCAATAACTATTGGAAAATACGAGTTAATGGACTCGTTCGCATAAAAGAGAAAAACGTTTACCCTTCCACTAATACAGACGCTTTCTGGTACCTCTGCAGCAGATGACTTTTAAAAGCATCGTGTAGAAAGGATAAATGGCTCGTTATGATCAATTTCTCCTTTCCAAATTCCAATGTTTTCATCTATATTAAAAGTATATTTTCATTTATAGATAGTATCCTATTTCAGTCTATATACTTTGAAAGTCGTCTGCTGCAGATTTGTTGTATTTGGGAAAAGGGTTTATATGGGTTGCTCACACTGTAGTGAGTCAATAGACATGTACCTGTGAGGTATAACGTGTCAGTAGCACATCATGATAATTATCTAACTGAACCTACGAGTATTACCTGATATAACAAGTATCGCAAGTATACTGGATTAATCACGTTCCGTTGCCTCTACTGCAGACGCCTTTTCTAAACAGACATTGTGCCAAAATGAGAGGTTTCTGATAATAAGAAATTTTCCTTTTGGTACAAAGTTTTCGACTATATTCAATTTTTTTTTAAATTTATACAGAGTTTTTCATTTTTTACTTAGTGCTTTCAAAGTCGTCTGCTGCCGATTTGTCGTATGTGGGGAAGGGTTAAATAACTCGAGTTTCATTGAAGTTTCTGGTGTGAGAACTAAGTCATGTATTATACACCATGTCTGTCAATTTGACGCATTTACAGCAGACGACTTTTGTTGAACATTGTGACAAAAGTAGAAATTACTTTAAATGAACACTTTCTTCTTCTGCCATGTTATTTTCAACACTATGCACGAGTGTGTATATTTTCCAAATGTTTGCCTATATTGTTTCAAGAAACTTCTGTTAGCACGTCCGCCTCGAATGCGGGCTAGATCCCCGGCCGGGTGTTAGCAATGAATTTTACACATAGACTGTTAGCCCATTGGTGGAAGACGAATGACGCTTGCCACATAGACTTTTGTCAAACGTCGGAAATAATGTTGGCCGAGCTTGGGTTCGAGGCCACATCCCCTGTATTGAGAGCCGGTGTTGCTACGGACTGAGCTACCGGTGTTCGGTCTTTTTCTGTATCGTTTGAATCAAAGTTGAAGCATTCTATACGAAAGACAAACACATAACACTACATTTCTCGAATATGAATAGCCATCGTATGCATTACTGATTGCAAATAGCACCTTTATTAAGGCCGTGTTCACCCAGACCAGCGTAAGATGCACTTAACGTATAGACTAAATAACACACGTCTGGTGCACATTGTGAAGCCTTTATTGTTCAATACCAGATTAGCGTAGGTGGAACGTACTTGGGTATAGTCTAAACGTTGTCCAATAAATAGTAAAAAATCAGGTGATTGAAGGGGAAAATTCGTCTTAAACACGTCATTGTAACTGTCAAGGTTGCCAACTATCTTACAACTATTTATAATTTGAACCAAGTAGATGTATAATGTAAAAATCTAGATACTACACATTTAAACGCGAACAGAAATTATTCTCATGTATTTGTTCTTGAATTATAGGCAAACTACAAAGTTGTGTCTAAAGTTATCGTATTCGTAATAATGTGAGAAGAAATAATTATCAGGATAGAATTGAACAATTGTGAATCAAGAAAAACATACATTCATCATCTTTGTACAAAATTTACAACGATATACGTGATTGCACACCTCATTATACGAGCTAGTTTATCAAGAATAAACATAAATACTGATTGATATTGAATTAAATTTAAGCGGAAGTGAAAGATAACGTACCCATTTATTTTACAATGACAAACAATATTGTTATTCTTCACGTGTTATCAAGAATGCCTTGAATAAGACTGAAAATACAAATCACCATTATAAACACGATTATGACAGTGAATGGTTGTCTAATCTAGAAATGAGGACTCCGCTGAGACCGACTGGTAAGCGTTGGGGATTTTCAAAATGATGCTCATTATGCAATACAAGGTTATCTGATTCATACGTTTAATATATGTAATGTTAAAAATAGAATTACACGCCGGGATAACTGTTTTGCAAATGAATCGCTTTCTCGGTGAGACAAAGAAAGGAACATTAGAAGAAATGATATTCGGCCTCTTAGTTAAATGAATAACAATGTGGGTAGCCGGAGGTTTTTGTATATCATATAACTTTAATAGTTTTATATGCCTACATTTACAATTAAGAAAATAGCATAAGCTGATTTAAAACATGTACATATAATAACATGAAGTCACAGTGATACAAAATCATAGGATAGAAAGAGAGACTGCGCGCTGGTATATTGCTTCATTAATTCTTGTTTTCAAAGAGTTCGTTAATTTTCATACTTTCTTATCGATCCCTATTGTCATCGCTTTGTTTCAATTGTTCACTGATGGGAGAACGTACGGTGTAACTTTGCAATACTGCTTTTGTATTTTATAGAACTTCTTATTACATAGATTTTCGTCAATGATGATACCGTTAATTGCAAATGGTACTTCAGTTTATGTGCTGGTCGTAAGTGTAATGTAATAAATAAAGGTAATCCGCAGATAACTAACTAACAAGGAATACTATTGCAATAACACACACAGGTGTTTGGACACATCATTATATATTTACATTCCATCGAGGATAATTACTGATCCACGGGTATTCAGAGGTCAAACAATTGCTCATGGTCATTTCACTTGAACTTGGTTTAACATTTTGAAAAAAGCTTCTTGAGAAAATTGAAATGGATCTACTTTATCGCGAAGTTTTTGTTCAGAGGTTAACAAAAAGAAACAAAGAGTCGCGTGGCAAGACAATTAATTCAAACGATTATAAAGGCGATGTGATGAACGAAAATAAATCAGCAGTAGTACTATGTATTCATGTAGACGTCATAAGTAATGATGCTTGTATTGTACACACGTTATAATCAATCTGTTGCACAGACAAAACACAAATTCCACGGTAGGTGCGAGAAAAAGTGCTTCTAAAACATCACCGGTTTCCAGTCGTTCTTGCAGCATAATTAACGGCAGAATATTTATATCCCACCTCAAGTGGTCCAATATTAAATATTTTGACTAGTCTACATCAATGAATACATTAACAGGTACTCTGCGATAATGGCTTCCATATGGTTACCCATAACCTGTATAAGTTTGTGTAAACCATCTTTAAGTTGTCCCTCCCGTACTAAGAAAGGATGTAGATGGAAAGCAGAAACATGCAGTAAGTACAAATTAAAAATCAACAAAGATTTTTTCCAGATTGATTAGACTTTTATTGTTTTACTTTGGACATCGTCAATAAGGGTATGCGTGTGTGTGAAGGAAAATAATCTATTTGTTGAAAGCTCTTTGAGCACTGTTCAGAAACTATAGAATTGGCATTGTTAGGACAATTTTGATGAAGCAAAGTTCAGTCGTCTTTTCTTACGGAATATAAGCTAATGTCATTACACATGGTCTACCAGTCTGTTTATATCACATAAGTGGCGTTCAGTGATTGAGGCACTTACACTTAATGTACCAGCGATCAATGCAGAATCAACTTAGCCTGTGCATCTACAAACTTGTTTATGATCTTTTGAAAAGTAAAAAAATAAATATATTCTTGGTTTGGACATGTCTTTGACCAGGGTACTCCACCATGACCATGGGTGAAGCCCGGCCTCAACTTACCAACGCTGAGTCGTCATTTCTATATTAGACAATTGTCATAATTGTGTTTATCATGGTGATTTGGATTTTCAGTCTTATACAAGGCATTCATGATAAGACCAAATGGCATTAATGTCGAGCGCGAGGGTAAACAACGCCAACTAACAACAAATAAGACGAAACGTGCGGTTACACACGTAAGCATCTTCTTAAGCCCTTTGCCACATACAACACATTTACAGCAGCCGACTTTGAAAACAGACAAGAAAAAAATATTGAATATATATTCAAATGAAAGTTTAATTATAACAAAATAGAGTTGAAAACATTGTGGCAAATGGAGGAAATGCTTATTATGAGCAGTTTCTCCATTTGCCACTATGTATTTGAAAGTCGTCTGCTTCAGAAATCGTCTTCATGTGGGAAAAAGGTTAAAAGAAGTTATCACCATTAAATGGATTTTATAGACTGTGTTATGATCTCATTAATGATACACCATATTTAATTGAACATGTTCAAAAATGTTGTTACCACTTACAGGTACTGCAATAGTTCATAACTCTCATCGTCTACTTTCTAAAAACCTCAGAACTTCTCAATGTGAGAATGCGGATAATTCCTAGAGATGATCAATCTCATCACTGATTAGTTCACAGATATATTATACGTCTATTGTAGGTGGTAAATAATTAGAGTTCAATAGAATGTTTATTTAGGTTTTTTTAAACGGACATGCAAGTCTTGGTATTAAGGTATGCTTAGAACCAAGAAAACGGCTTTATTATAGGAGGAATTCATCAGAAATGTTTCAAATCTATTTTCCCTTCCACTTTCGAATTCAGATTTGCATTGATCAATCGACTTCTAAACAATAATAGATGTCTTAATAAAGGTATCATAATTTTTACATCAAGCAGTAATAGAGCAATGTAACTTTAGACACATATTTTCCTAGCATTCTTGACTTGATGAAAGGCTAAAGTGACTGTTAACTTTTATTAATGCCATTGTGTAGCGGTTGTGTATATAGATGCGATGCAAGGTCTGGCTTTTACTGAGTTTTAGATGTATTCTACTACATTTTTATCGTGAGTTGTTCTTTAGAAATAGACAATGTATTGTAATAAATCATCGAACCCCCTCTTCAATTACCACTTAGATTGTTCGTAGTGTTCCGTCAGTGAAACACAGTTGCTTTGTCTGAACCACTTTTATGCGCTGTATAATTTATACAATTGGACTCTGCGTATACGACCCGGATAAGCCTGAGCATTCCACGCAGGCTTACAGTAATACTTTTCGCCTCCTGTGGATTTTCTGTTTCAGGAATCATTACCCTATAGCTCTATCACCCTGGCACGGAATGTGTCGGCCCGGATAAGTCTGCGCGGACTGCGCAGGCTGATCTGGGTCGATGCATTACGCAGAGGCCATTATGTTGGTTTTCTCGCGGAGCGGCTCATTTGTTGATTCGTGATAGCTTAGTCCTGAGCCCTAGATGAAGGGCGTTTCATCTGGTTGTTGTGGGTACCCAATATAATCGTCTATGTGAAACGATTATGTTGAGAACCCACAGCATAGGTTTAATTGAGCAAAAAGAGAAATATTGTTGAGCTGTTAACTTATCCTTACTTAGGTCTGTGTTAGAAGGTAACAACATGCGTTCGAATCCGGGGTTGGTCAACCGTCATCATTCGTATTTCCCAAAAAAGGCTAAAAGTCAAATTACATTACCAATACAATAGTATACCAGCCTAAACCTTTCTAATTAGAAAATGATCAAACAGCTGTTCATGAGTATACACAGTATGCATAAATAATATGATTACTGCATGCCAGAATTAAAAATATTGTGCAAATATATGAAGCTGTTTGTCATGTTTTTCAAAGATGTATGCTGCAGAAGTATCGAAAGTTGTCTGTATCATTGGAGGGATTTAACAACCACCTTGGGCCAACTCCGACAATCGCCATTTATCGAGCCACGTTCAGTGAAACAGGGGGCGGGGTTGTCTTACGATGTCTCCTTTACGGTATCATACTTTTGAGGATGGAGTGTTATTATGAACACAATTGTAGGTTTTTATCAAGAGCAATATCCATGTAGGAGGATATTGTGGACATTGAGCACTCTAGTGGGGTCTGTTTGGATTCACAGCCTAATCTGATCCTTCACTTTACGCAGATGTAACCATACACCAAATTGCTAGACGAGGCTGAAATGTTTGCCAGGGTGTTATTCCAAGTGGTCTTATGAAATGGTGCCAAGAATGTCCAGAAATATTTAACAGCATATCGAACAGAGAATACGATAACACAATGATCAAAACATTTAGAGAAATATAAGTTTCAAGAAGAATACAAGCAACATATTTGATAGGGATATTACTTGGTCATTGTGAACAAGTATGCCAACAATATGATTACCCGTCCAATAGAAAGTAATGACTTTAACCCTGGGAAAACAATTTGCACTTGGTGTACAACCAGGGAGATCTTAACAAAATGCCGGACTTATCTCAATCAAAATCGGTCATATATCCTCTTAGACGTTTGCTTAAGATGAAGACCAGCATTTACTTAGTCAAACCTTGAACAAATTTGCGAACGTATGCGAACGTTCAATTGTATACTCTAACTTACTTCTGAAACAGCTTGAAATACTGTTAAAGAGTTTTAGCAACATGTAAAACCATAAAGGTATGATAAATGACTTCAATTTAATACAGTCAAACGCATGTTAGTGGCCACTTCTGTTAAAAGGCCAACTTGTATTAGGCATTCAGTTGAACATTTACAAATAATATTATACATTTGACTAGTTTCAAGGCGTCAAAGTTTGACTTTCCCATTGGTGGATGGCTAAGACAGATTTGACTGTTGATATACCCATAGGACACATAAAATACCACTGAGTAATTATAAACATGATTCAAATAGCACTCATTTCAGAAATGACAACCAATAATATGCTAGTAAGACAAACCAGACAGACATAAGGGCTAAAACCTGTGTGAACTGGGCAGTAATAGCTTCAGACAAGGTATAACTGACAACAGAGACAATTAAACAGCAATCATACTCGAGGGTAATGGTCATATTATCAGCCACTTTCTTCACAAGTTCATGTCAATCATACTGTTTTGCGTTCCTTACATTCTCGCGAGATTTCGCATTGTTAGAATGTTTCTTTGAAGGGTGACGAGGTGAAGTTAGTTAAATGGACCAGGAGGTCAAAGTGTACATTGTTGTTCCATAGTTTTACCTAACATGTAGGCAATGGAATGCAAACGTCTTTCTCGTCTTGAAAGCAACGGCACAAGGGCAGAATGTTAATGTTAACATTATCCTTTTTGAGTGTTAGCCAAATATAAACGTCTATGCACTGTCCTGCAATGCTCCCGTAAGCAATAGTAAACCTCAGTGATTAGAGTTTAACATCGACTTCAATAGGACATAAGTTACATCACGGCGGTCAGTTCACATAACCATGTGTTACCTGGATTTCCCACATAAATTTCTTCCCAGGCAACAGGCCACTTAAACATGAATACTGTGCAGTCCATCAGTGGAAGACGAATTAAGCTTGTCAATTGGACTTGCAACATTCGTGTTTCAACAAAGGGCTTCAAACAGAGGAATCGTCTCACTGCCAAATAAGCATTTTAGAACATGAAAGATGCCCCTTATCTAGAGTTTTGACATCCTCGGTACCCAGGCTATTCATAAAATATATGATACCCTGGGCAAATTGGCTGTAAAAATCATGTACTCATGAATACTTTATGAGGTGAAATGCAGCCGCTTGATTGGCCGCATGACACAAACCTCATGCGATACGAAAATTACAGTGTAGTTACGGGGGGAAATCGTAGTGCATGCTTTACGAAGTGTCGCTAGCCAATTTGCCCAGGGTATCATATATTTTATGGATAGCCTGGGTACCGAGGATTGAGTATATATGGCAAACGCATAATATAATATCAAATACATCTGAGCCACACAAGGTTATAATTATCGTTTTGAAGGGTGGGCTCGACCGAGCCTATACAATGTTCAGTCTCACGAGATACATTTTTCCCCACTACATTTACAAAGGTTTATTGCTCAAAAGACATATAGCGAGTGTGAGTGGTGCTCTGTGAATATAAACCGTAGGGCATCTGCGCAGCTTGGTTGGGATATACACTGTTCGCTACAATAAATCTGGAATGAACATCGCCCCAGTGTTGTTTCTAACATAATTGTTTCTTTATGCAGAACTATAAAAAGGGGGCAATTGTCATGTTCCAAAATCCTTATCTGACATTAAAAACCTACATTGTAAGTACTCAAAAGAATCGTCTCACAGACGTTGTTTTTTTGTATATCCAAAAGATAGGGCTTGGCTGAGAAATTAGATCGACTTTGAGGGAAAAACTGCGTATCTGGTCCTCTGTTTATGTGACGTCGAAACAGAAATGCAGCCACTACTTTCGTTCTCTCAGACTAACCAGTAGAATATCTAATACGAAGAGTTATATGTATAAGTTAATAATAATTATTTTGTTATTCAAACATATAAAACATGTAGCAAAGTTTCTAGAAATCTTATAATCCGCCTCTTAATCGTGACATATAATGACATAAGGATGCATTCTGGTGTAAATCGAAGGGAAATGCCAGTTCAAAAGACCACGTTTCTATGGTCTCCATTTGACCATCCTCGGTACCCATGCTAAACATGGAAATATGCCTTCACCCTGTGACAGCCGCGAGCGTGGATCGAATAAGGCACCCCGCGCAAAATTCGTACACGCTTACAAATCAGCCAGGGCGGTTTCCACGGTAAATACAACCCTAGAAGGTCGGTTCGTATAGGGCATGACCGTAATTCTATAAAAAAAAAAGAAATAAATCGAATTACTAGACTTCTTTACTGCTTATATCATAAAGTTATATACTATAACGACTTTCTCTTAGGTTCTACATTTAAGAGATCAATAAAAAAGCCAGAGCTATCTTGAAATAGGTATTAACGGTTTAATGAAATGTGGCTTGTCACGCGAAAACAGCGCTTCGCAGCTATTGGCATGAATCGTATATACCATCAAATAACATACTGGCATTGTCAAATGACTGGCAATAACGCTTCTCGATAGGCCTCAATTAGGTTTGTAACATTAGTTGACGAACGAACAGCGAAGATACTGATCTGACGATGCGAGGGTGCAGGCCGATCTGGTTCATTCTTGTACGCAATACCCCGAGGGTCGGGTTTCGTTCGACGTGGCTCAAATGGCATTTAAGCAGACACAGTCAAGAGTTATAGTCAACAAAGGAATAAATCAAAAGTGTTATTTCATTTTTTCTAACCATCAAGTGGATACCGATGAGAAACATCGTTTGTAAATGGCAATTACGTTATGTTATTTATTTCGTCTTTAAAAATAGAAATTTCCTTAAAACGAAATTACCAAATTCTGTTACTATTTATATCAACATTTGACTATATATACGTTTCTCTCGTAATCTTTTCCAGCATCCAAAACATTTGCAGTAGACGAATTTTTAAAAGATGTCGAATCGGGTTCAATAAAGCATGTTCCTTCGATCAGAATGAAATGTCTCAACTTCACTTGTAAGAGCACCGACACGCGGATACTTTGAAATTAATAGCGATGACGATTATAATTCCTTGTTGGTATTTTATAGCCATCTTTAAAATACTTTTAGGATGATTGCACGACTAGATCACGAACAGGGACAATTTGGATATGTGTTGGTCCCCACGCTCCAAGGGACGGATTGTGTGAGACGTGTTCGAAATTCATTGCCACTTTCACTTATGCATATCCCGTTCAGTTGACGATCGATTGTCATAAAACGGGAACTTGTCGTCATACAGGATTTGCTGACAATTGTTCAGATTGTGTTCACATTACACAGCCTAATTCTGATATGGCACACCAGAGCTCTAGATAAGGGGCCTTTTCATGATCTTAAATCCTTATTTGATATTGAAACCCTATGTTGTGGGTACTCAAAAGAATCGTCTCAGTGAGACGATTCTTTTGAGTACCCACACCATTAGGATGGATTCACTAATAAGATAATTATGGTTCACTCCCTCTTATCTTGTTCTCTGGCACATCAGTATGAAATAAAAGCACATTCTTTCAATGACGTTAACATCTATTAAACATGCACAAACACAATCTTTAGTTATTAAATGTATCAGTTTTATTGATTCCGGACTACATTTGCATTCTTGCAACGTTTAAAAGTAATTACAAGTATATGTAATGCTTTAAGATGATGTTTGCGTTCTGGTTTTAAGTTATGCCAACTCAGTGTTGTTCTAACTATTTCAGCAGCAATATTGAGATTTTTGCAAAAAATACAGATTTAGGTGAGTGAGCTGTTAAAATCGAATCGTCCGATTTTAAACATGGAAAAGTCTACTTGAGGCAATTTGGCGCTGTAAGAGTCATTTTCTTTCCTATTCGATGGTTATCAAGAATTTACAAAATCTATGTTACAAAATGTTCTCAAAAATTCGAACGCCTCTAATCGAAAAAGATAAATAATCCAAACGACACATTAAGCAAAACACCCATAACTTGAACAATATTACGATACATGTATATATGATCAAGCGTTAAGTTCTATATTTAGACTCACGTATTATCAATGGTAGGGTTTGCGTATTGTAGCTTAGGATTAATTAAGAATATATCACTTCTTCCCCTTTGAAGATTTATATCGTATTGTATTGTAATTTGCGATTTCATCGAAGCCGAAAATACTAGGGCGTAAAACTAGCAGTTATTTTGGCCATTAGTGAGTTTTCTTCCCTTATACGAGTAAAGCCGCAGAGTAAATTTGAAGTAAATCATGCGTGTATATCATTAACTATTCAATAGAGAGGCTTATGCTTGTAGATTAATTGCGTTTTGATATTTATATTTATAAAACAAAGATGACATTATTGCTTTGAATTAATGCTTCCAACATGAAAGTCTTGTGTTTCTCAGATATATTTTACCCCGAGACGATAATTCTAAGCTATGTTCCAGGATTTTCACAAGATACAAGTTAAGAATAATGACGTACACAATCGTGCGTTGTTCTATGTGATACAAGGCTGATTACAGGGAACAATGACTCCAGCGCGGTAAAACACCCAACCGACAAGTCAATTCAATGCACACACATAAACACGTTTAAAATCATTTAGCAGGTACCTGCATATCTTGGCATGTTTTCAAGCTTGCGCTGTTCGTTTACTTAGGTTCGAAAACGCGTATCTACGTCTCTGTACTAGACGAAGTTAGGTCACATATGAATTAGACCATAATTTGAACCCGTCCATGGGAAAAGGTACAATTTTGCCTTTGTACACAGTGAAGATCCCGCTCAGCCTGTGCATCGGCAAAGTTTGATCAAGATCTACAATGTTCAATTATTGCTTACATAAGTGCATTAGAAGATTATGTCAACTTTTGTAGATTCTGACAAGACTGAACAGATGAACCTTAACACTCCAAAACTACCCTCTTGTACATTTTCCATGTAAAACCACGTCACAAGAAATCTGACCTAATGAGGTTTTCAAAGTACTCACAACTATGGTAAAAACACCTATCCGTGTATGTTTCTTTGTTGGTTTACGCCACTTAGCAGCAAGCGACTTTTGAAAACATTACGGCCAAATGTGAAATTTATCTTTATGAGCAATTTTTCCTTCGGCCACAATGTCTTTAAACTTGAACAATTAAGCTATCTTTCATGTCGATTTTTCAGGTTTTTGTCACTATGTTTTCAAAGTCGTCTGCTGCAGATTGTTTGTATGTGGGAAAGGGTTAATAACCTGTCACTGATATACCACTCGTGATAATACCCACCGCAGGAGGGAAATCATTTCAACCATGTGTGACTCGACCGGGGATCGCAGCCTGGTCATCCGTTCATGAGACGGATGCTTTTACCAATAAAACCACTAAACCACTATTTATATAGTTCTTTTCTTGTCCAGGTTTCGAGAATTTAACAAATATGCAGCAGACCACTTTGAAGACATTTAGTAAAAAAAAATGGAAACTATAAAAAACATAGTGACTAATGGAGAAATTGCTCATCATCAATGTTTCAGAAGTCGTCTGCTGCAGAGGCGTCATAAAGAGACTGACTGTTGGAAAGTGTTCAGGCGATTGTTTAACAATACGTAACACGCTCAGCTGAGTGCATGTTTAACCCCTTCCAACATACAGACTCATGTTGACTCATCTGCACCAGACGATACTTAAAAAAACTTAATGTCCACATAAAGCAATTTCTAATTTAGCCACTATGTCGTAAACTATATTTCAGTGATAATTACCATTTCGTCTATGGATTGTTTACATATTGTTACATAGATGGGTTCAAAGTCATCTGATGCAGCTGTTGTTGTATGTGGTGTGAAAGGGAACATGGAGCCTGGTCTTAAACGTTCTCAAAGGGTTTCGTACAGTCACATATCGACCTTCGTTTATCGCTTTTCGCATAGTCGTGAACGAACGTTTATTTGTATGCGACGTGGCGCATACTGTTAAGAAAACAATTTGAATAAAAAAAATGAAGACAACACATAATTTGTAATGGCGCGTGATGAAAGGGGTGGCAGGCGTTGACAAGGTTATCGAATGCCAGTATGAACAGCTATAAATCTGGATAAAAGGCAACATAATTCATGCCTATAAATCATTAATGTTCCTCTCTCAGAGAAACTAGTGGTACCATCTCACCTATTTGTTGGCTAATGAACAACATTTCAAAGAAATATAGAACTATTTGTTCAGTAGAGTTCTGGCTTGAATATCAGCAATGATACACAGGCTTATATCAAAGTTATCGCATAGTCTACTTCACGAAGCATCAGTTGCAGTAAACCAATCAAGATTTGATAGAATTAACAATTAACTCTTTCAGCGCCAATAGCAATATTGAGGTTTTTGCCAACAATACAGATTCATGTGAGTCAGCTCGTAACGAGCTGTTTCACCTGAAATCAGCATTGTTTGCCTTTTAGTTATAAAAATATTCCAAAACTCTTATTATATGAGAAATGGAGAGGCCCGATTTTGTACATGGAAGAGTCTATTTTAAACAATTTGGCGCTATAAGCCTAATGGAAGATCTTAGTGGAGGATAGACGAACAATTTGTTTTTGACTACGTTTTACTTGTGTTTCTTTTTTCTGTTTAGGTTTTTATTTTGTTTCATTTAGTAAATCTTCAAACTTAAAAAAGTTAACTCTTGGAATGCGTGTGGCATACAGCAAACATTAGTATTTAATGAGCGCAAGATTTCTGAGAATTGTAACTGGTTTTTCCCTTCTTAGTACTATATTAGTTCGTTGTAAAACAACAAACGTTAACAAAAAAAAAAAAGATTAAATGGAATGAGAGTGGCATACCACACACCTTAATATGGACTTATTTCAAAATTGGCCCAAAGACAGCAAATATGCTGCAGATGACTTAGCAAACATCAAGACAACACACACATGCACAAACACGTCCATGGTGAGCAATTTGTCCTTTTTTTCACAATGTTTACAACACTTTTCTGTAATTATTCTTTAGTTAATAGAGATTTTCCATAATTGAGCATATATGTCTGATGCTGATTTGTTTTATGTGGGAAAGGGGTTAAATGGATACTTTAAGAACTAAAGATGTAATTCCACTAGACTGATTGAGATTAATACACCATGACAGGTTTGTTTTTCAGGTGTGAGAATAAGATGTAAACATACATGTACTTCGGTCCGTATCATTTCGAAAGCAAACTAAGTCGTAAATAAGTCAGTCGAGTGTGAGTATAACCTTTTCTCCTCTCTCAGGAATTTCGTCCTTGAAATATTCCTGTGTTCTCTCTAAAGATCTCTAAAGATCGCCGGCCTTTCCAGATGTTTACATCTTGTTAATGGTACAGGTGAAGGATGTCTTGATTGACTTTGTGAAACAGTAGCGACGTACAAGGTACATATTTTTACACAGTTTTACTTTCCTGTAGTAAACATGATACCGTATCAATCAACAGTAAAAAATCTGCCTTGAATTATTTGAGCCGCAATCAATGTGTACTCCAGGAAAACCAACCTTAATCCTTGCCAACTTTCAAGCGCATTTCGACGCCTCTGCAACAGATTGCTTTTGAAAACATTGTGATAGAAGAAGTAATTGCTCTTAATCAGCAATTCCTCTTTCCCAACAATGTTTTTTAACTTTTTTCAATAATTATACTTGCATTTATAGAGATTTGTTATTGTTGTGCCTTGGTGATTTCAAAGCCGGTCGCTGCAGATTTGTTGTATTTGGGAAAAGGTTAATGTATTTATAAAGATATGCCTGTGCTTCCCTGTTGTTTGTTCTACAATGTACAATACTTGTCAGATATTTCTTAAATCCTTTAATGATATATTGGCGAACAGAGCAATGTCAGATCAATCTGCTCATATTTGCAGGTTGATTTTGGATCTTCAGTTGACAGAGATTGGTTCGTTTATTGCCTTTTTCTGTTTTTATTCTTGGCCATATGTTGTTGTTTTTTCCAGAGAATGGTTCGTTTATTTTCTTATTATTGCCGTTTTCTATTTTTGTTGTTTTGCCATTCCACGAGAAAACCAACATTGTGGACTTTGCGTAAAGTAACAACCTGTATCAGCCTAAGCGTGCCGTGCAGGAGAACCCGGCCAGACACTTTTCATCTCCTGTGGATGTTCTGTTTCAGGAATCATTACTCTAACCCCTGAGACGGAATGTGTCGGCCCGGATTAGTCTGCGCAGACTGCGCATGCTGATCTTGATCGATACATTACGCAGAGTCCATAATGTTGGATTTATCGTGGAATTTAACATGCAGCTAAGATTCTCTGGCATAAATAAGATCGCTACAAAAGTAAACAATCCTGCAACATTTACGATGTTTAATTTCACATACTAATGTAAAATCATATTGCTAGTGATACCTTTCCCACACTTATATTAACTTAATTAATATCTCCCTTGTAGCTCAATGCGAAGTTGATAGTTGACACGTCAGGGTCACAAATGAAGCTAGTTATGCCTTTGATGACATGTGTACCACGATATTCAAGACAATTGAGATAAAAGTAAATATTTAACATATAAATCATGTGAATATCTATGTTACATTTTATGATAATCCATGATATTCAAAATGACAACCATTTGTATTCTGCACTGCAGGCCTTATATTACAATAAAATTCATTTATGTTTATTTATGTCTAGAATTTAAATTGAATAAGTGACAATATAATAAGGAACAAGAAGTTTTCGAACATGACGAGGGGTTGGCGTGAAACGGTTGTAACTAAAATTTGTATTTTTTTTTACCAAGGTTAATCACCTCGCCATGAAGTCTTTATAAGCGTTAAATCATTTTTCTTGGTAAACAGTGGAAATTTAGGTGCCATTGCTCGTTCTGAGCAATGGCACCTAAATTTGCATTGTTTACAAAGGGGTTAAAATTGCCCCTAAACCAGGGATTTCAAAATAGGTTTTAAGTTACAACTGTTTCACGCCAAGCCCTCGATGAAGTACTAGACATTTCAGAATGACATAAACAAATACAAGCTAGTTGAAGTAAGTGAGTGATTAGCTAAAGAAGAAAGGGAAGTTATTGGCGATTACAATTACAAGAAGTGGCTGTCCTTTGGTACACTAATTGAATACTGTAAAACCGTAATCCTCTTCCACAAATTGAAGATTCGTAAATTAATGAAAACAATCCTGCTAAGTTCGAATTGATTTACAAAATAATACAGATGCTCTCGTCTTTTATATATCACGTATGGAAATTTGTCCAAGAATATAAATATATCTAAATGTTTTTAATCAAATTAAAAAGGTAAACAATATTGTTTGCCAAGACCTCAATATCTCTATTGGCGCTGAAACAGTTAAAAATACTGCTGAGCTAGCATGTTCAAAGCTTCAACTTAAGTGATATATCTTTTTTATTCATTGTCTCGTCATTCTTATTACGTTTTTTATTTCAATAGAAAATAACGATATTGCAAAAACTAGGCAATCTGAAATGGAATTCCATTCATAATAATACGAAGAAAAAAACACACGCCTGCTTCAGTATTCTCAGTACTTTGATAATGATGAAGCGGTAACATTTGATCTTCCATATCAGAAAAAATCATTTTTGACCACGAAACTGTCTGCCGTCTGACATGGTTAATGTTCCATTGAAATCTTCAACCGGTCTGAGATGAGATAAGCATCCCTACAAAACTATTCTCCTTGGATGGCGGCTATCAAAAAGTAATCGTGAAAAATAAATTATCCCCGATATTTCTGTCTAATAATAGTGCCCTCTGTACTTTTATAGTATATTGACACCTATTGTGCTTCGAAAGTGAAAGCACAAAGAAATTGGCGTCAGAGAAAAAGTTGTAAGCAATAAAAGTCCCGAGCCACTAAAAACGGACATTCGCATGTTTTGAAAGTAATGCTCATTACGATGTAACTGCATACATGTTTATATGTTGTTTTTTTATAAAACTTTTCTGCAATGCACAACGTCCTTAAGGTCGGTTTTCGCGTGTCGTTGCCCAATTAGACGTTGACCATACTGGAAAGATGTATCGACTGATCACAGGATCCATAATTAGCTGATACACTTTTGATCAGTTTTAAAAAATCTGTTTCGAGGGGCACGTGTAAAGACCAATCAGATTGCAAGTTCGCAGTCTGATGAAAGATCGATACTGATCACGCACACTTTTATTCAGTTTGAATAACTGTTATGAGGCCAGGACATGTGTTTAGACCAATCAGATTGCAATATCGCAGTATGATCAAGGTATTCAGTGTTCGCCACAGCTCTAAGGCAAGTGTTTCTGTACCGCGACACAAATGGCTTATCAAAATAATGATGTACATATGCTAGCCCTCATCCAAAAGTATGGTTATACTTCGCTGCGAACCTAGGTCGTTCTTTTCATTGAAAATGCATTTATGCATAGTCAAGGAAAACGTAAAATTAAATCGACAGCAAAGCATTGCTGGTGAATGAAGCATAATTTAAGGAAATACATTTTCTCACTTATTTTCCATATGAAGGTAGGTTGCCGTTGGTGCACGCATGTCGAAACACTGGATTATAATATAAAGGGTTAATTGATTTTCTTTTTTTTTATCTAAAATAATACGGTTATTAACAAAGTTGACGAGCCGTCAAATCTATTGCGATGATGGTGTTTCAATTAACTTTTACGAAAGTCGTTTCGGACTTTGAAATGAGTTCTAGTATTGTTTTTTTCTTTCAAGTAACAGTCGAGTGTACTCAAATGTCTGCTATGGATTACCCGATTAGGGTACTTTTTACGAGTGTAGATGAAAACAATGGTTTTGCAGCCATACACCCTGATCCAAATATACACTACATTGCAGAATGTTCTTGACTGCGGAGTCTGTGCAGTATAAACTTTTATTATTGATGCATTGATGTGAGTTAGACTGGTCGAACTTTCTTTATTGTTTATTTCTATGTAGCTTGACTCTTGTGCACTGTATGAAACATAAACACAAACATACTGCTCTTGTATTTCTCTGTTTTGTACACAGCCATAAATGAGAAATCAAATCACCATTAATATTTCAGTAGCGCAGGTTACTTGGATTGCTTTTTAATGTTTTCGTCTAGAGTTAAAGACATTCATTGCATATGTGCATTCCGCATGCAATCTACAGTTTAAGTTCATGGGTTACGACTTATTTACACTTACAACTTCGCCTTATTTATAATGTATATATCGTCATAAACACAAGTCAAAATTAGGTCAAGGAAACTGGCCACGTGGGTAAACGTTCCAAGATGATGTGTCACACGCGTTGCATAATTACGTATCATCATAATATGGGCCGAGTTATTCGGATTCCTACATCCGGGACTTTGCCACCAGTGAAGATTCTGACAGACCTGTGATTCAGTGCAGTCTGATAGAGATATTCACTGGTAGCCATTGAATCATAGATGCTTTCCTGGAGTACGTGTGAACAGTTAAAGTTTATGGTCATGTCACAGTAACTTTACAAGCGTCAAAAGTATGTTTCAATCTGGCGTGGCTCGTTACATAATACCACCGTGGTGCCTGGTTGTACACGAAGAGACACTTAGTAACAGATTCAGTATGTCGTCTATGGCGTTCTTCTAAAAGCTCGGTCTTTATGCCATGGAATGGTATTCCCGGAATCTTCCCGTATTTACTCCCGTAGTAAATTCCAATCTGTCCCAATTAAAATCAACCATACGCGTGTGTCCTTACCTATCGACGGCTAAATACAAACTGACTTAACTACATGTCACTAGCATATATCGTTAAGTCGTTTAGGAGGAAGGTAAATATTCATCGAGTAACTGGTCCAGACTAAATATATGTACCTGTCCGTCTCGTTCAAACATATCAATATAAGAACCTGCCATGCTTGGTCGTTACACGACACGGTCTAATTGAAAAAAGTCACTTTATATTTAACAGTTATTGCACGACCCTATATCAGTCATATGCACACTTTGGCTTTGGATTATAAGGATCTATTGACTCATCCGATATGAGTCGTTTCCAGAGAAAACCAACATTATGGACTCTACGTAAAGTATTGACACAGATCAGCCTTCGCAGTCCGCGCAGGCTAATCTGGGTCGACACATTCCGTCCCAGGTGGGTGGATGTATAGAGTTATGATTCCTGCAACAGAAAATCCATAGGAGGCGAAAAGCGTCTGTCCGGATTAGCCTGCGCGGCATGCTTAGGCTGATCCGGGTCGATATGTTACGCATAGTCAACAATGTTGGTTTTCTCATGGAACGGCTCATATGTTTTTAAAAATTCGCAAAGTCCATGGCAGCCGTAACGTTTGACATATCAACATGAACCCCCATATAGACGCTTTCTGACGCCTCTGCAGCAGACGGCTTTTTGAAAACATAGAGACAAAAGAAGAAATTGCACAAAACGTGCAATTTCTCCTTTTGCCACAATGTTTTCCACTTTTTGTCATTTAGTCACTTTAAGCTTAAGACACATTAGAGGGAAAGTGTGTTGAAAGTGTCCTGTAATGTAACTACAACTATTCCCGCCTATATCAATGTAATGTAACTACAACTATACCCGCCTATATCAATGTAATGTAACTACAACTATACCCGCCTATATCAATGTAATGTAACTACAACTATACCCGCCTATATCAATGTAATGTAACTACAACTATACCCGCCTATATCAATGTAATGTAACTACAACTATACCCGCCTATATCAATGTAATGTAACTACAACTATACCCGCCTATATCAATGTAATGTAACTACAACTATACCCGCCTATATCAATGTAATGTAACTACAACTATACCCGCCTATGCGTTTATCAAATCAACTTCAACACCATTTTCAACTCCAATGAAACATTTCGTGTTTGCAGTGGTTCTGGCATCCCGAATATTTCTCGTCCATGAGCTATCAGTGAATTTGGGTCTGTACCAATAACAATAAACAATAACAATAAACATGTTCTTACGACACATCTGCAGCAGGCGACTTTGCAAACAGCCGGGCAAAAAATAGGAAAATCTTTAAATCGTTGAAAACATTGTGGCGAAACTGAAAATTGCACATGGTGTTTTCAAATGACGAAAGCTGCAGATGCGTCAAAGTGCACCCGCTTCAGACGTTGTTTATTCGTATGTTTTTTTTACGCCGCTTTCAACAATTTTTCAGTGAGTTCACGTTGTAGTTTGGGTAAGTTACCAGTACTACTGCAGCATCTATCCTATCCGCCAGCAGGTTAACCGAAATGCATTTGCACTCGTTTTAAATATTTCCCACATATGAACACATTCTGTTGCCTCTGCAGCAGACGACTTTTGAAAGCATTTTTTTCCATTATCACCATAACGTTTCCAACTCGATTCAATAATGAAACTTCAGTCATTTCGATTGTTCATATTTTGGCCGAAATATTTTCAAAGTCGTCTGCTACAGATGTGTTTTATGTGGGAAAGGGTAAGTATGAAAGAAAATGATAGAAACTGTACATTATAAGCGAATACATATGTAACTGTGTTCCGTTTGTAAATAATATGTTTCCACAAGGGGTACCCTTCCACAAGAGAGAAAAACAGGCAGGTTCTGCAAAAATGTAAGTACATAATATGTAATCATTATATTAAATTAATTACATAATCGCTTTTTGGAATGCTGTCAATGATGTTCAATTAAAGTGCAACAAAAGATAAATACTAGGAATTATTTGACGATGAAAGAAAGTTAGCCAACGGTTATAATCTTATTTACAGAATTTGTGTTCAACAATGCAACTGGTGTTTGAAATGGATACGAATCCTTCCTGAATCTTTGTTTGAGTGTAGCCTTGTGAAAACCAATCTTAGGGCGTGTGCAGAAAGATCCTGATAAACCAGCACAGAGTAATACAGATCTGCACTGTACACTAATACTAATAATTCATAGACGGATTCAAGACACATGAATCCTGGCTTTCTCCCACCAGTATTCCAAACAACAGTCTTTCCAAGCAACTGGCTGCATGGCCACAATTAGTTGATGGCGAATGACCCGTATTGCATTGACTTTTGTCGAACGTCGGTAAGAATGTTGGTCGAGCTGGGGTTCGATATCACAACACCTGGATTGAAAACCCACCCGCGTCTCCATCGGTCGCTTATTTATAGAGGTAGTACAGCACATCACACTACCAGGTAGAAGTGAACTAATGGCGACTGACACTTATTGGTATGTAGCCTGGCAAACACCATGTCAGAACATGATGCATAGTTTGTAAGCAAGCTTACATGTTGCACCATTCGATCTACTTGACCTTTTCCCACATTCAACACATCTAAACGACTATGAAAAGATCTTTGCAGATATATGAAAACGTATGGTAATTGATTAGTGTTGAAAACATTGTCTGCAAATCTCAAAATGAACAATGTTCCCTTTTGTCGTCTGCTGTAGAGGCGTCAACATTCGTAGGTATGAGGAAAAAGGGATATCCTGTATCGCATGTACATACAAAGGAAACTACATTTGCGAACAATGTAGATCAAGATCAGTCTTAAAGTTCGCTACTCAATTAGTATAAGGTAGCAAGGTCGACTCAATGAATACGTAAGCACTTATATAATAACAATGGGGATTTCTTTCGTTTAAACATATGAGCCGTTCCACGAGAAAACCAACATTATTGACTGCGTAATGTATTGACACGGATCAGCCTAAGCATGCCGCGCAGGCTTACCCGGATACATACGTTTCGCCTCCTGTGGATTTTCTGTTTCAGGAATCATTACTCTTTACCTCTATCGCCCTGAGACGGAATGTGTCGGCCCGGATTAGTCTGCGCAGATTGCGCAGGCTGATCTGAGTCGATACATTACGCAGAGTCAATAATGTTGGTTTTCTCGTGGATCGGCTCAATTATCTATTTGACATCGATTGCGAAACAAGCTTTCAGTACATATCAATCACGGTCGATGTCCGCTTCCGGGAGACCTAACCAGTGCTCGATCAGTTTTTGTGGAAAAATGCCAAAAGGCAGGTCCGTTTCATCAAGAGTTTCGTACCCGGGACCTTTGTCGACTCTGTGCATCTGCACAAGTGTCTATCAATGGTGCCAATACCAGTTTCGGTAAGTCAGTGGAATAAGATTGATATCGTCCCCAAGTATCTCTTTCAGCGCCGAATTGTTTAAAGTAGAATCTTCTATGTTCAAAATCGGGCGTCTCCATTTCTCACGTAATTAAAGTTTGGACTATTTTGATAACTAAAAGGCAAACAATGCTGATTTCAAGTGAGACAGCGTTACGAGCTGACTCACCTGAATCAGTATTGTTTGCAAAAACCTCAATATTGCCTTTGGCGCTCAATGAACATACCACGGGGAACCCATTTCTAGAAAAGTGAATATGCAAATATGAAATTATGTCCATGTTCGTGGTAGTTGTTGTACATTTTCGCGAAGATGGCTTTCAAAAACAATGAGCTTTTTCATAATATTTACTAATACGTATTCCAATTAATATTTTTGATGGTCAATTTAACCTGATCTTGTATGCCCAAAATTTCGAGCAGGCTAAAGCTATCTAAAGCTAAAGTCCTCGTCACCTGTCTCAGGCTTTATTCCTGTCTGACATGAACACAACACTAATTTTTAAACCTTTGAGGGTTATTACTAACGTCATAAAACTAGGTAGAAACAATGGTGAGACAAGGCTAACCCTTTCCAACATACAACAAATCTGAAGCAGACGATATCGAAAAAAGCTAGGTTAAAAATGAAATATCAAAAAAATGACAGCATAGAGATAACAAATAAAATAAACTCATTATAAGCGAATTCTCCTTTTTGTCACAATGTTCTTCAACACTTCACTGCTGTAAATGCGTCAACACGCGTCAGTTAGTGGGAAAGGGTTCTAGCTCGACCGGAATGCGGTCACTACATGTCTGAACTTTGCAGAGGAATCGGGACATAGTAATACGTGAGTAACACGCCAAGTACATTGTACAGAAGACAGTACCAATTAATGCTACATGCTTGATACCCCGATGGTTATTATATTCGCGAAGACGTTATGTAGCATTTTGCTGTGCCCAAACCTATTCGTATTGTGTATCTTTTCCATTTGATATACCAAATATTATCTATTCAAATATTTACCTGATGTGTTGTATAGATATACATTTATTTACTTTTGTCAAAACCATATTCTTTGTAGATGACCATAGACAAATTGTGTCGATTGTGCCAACACAGAATTGACTAGGATTGAAATTGCTATCTATGTTTATAACCTGGAAGAAAGTGTGGGCATACTCTGTATCCCAGCTTGTTTTACTTGTTCACACTGCGATGCTCGTACTATGTTTGATGTTGAAATGTGTAATTACTCATTTTTGATATTTTAACCTTTGTCCTGCATTTCATTACTTAAATCAATATCTTAATATACCCAAAGGAAAAGGTAAATCTTCAAAATAAATGCACTCTAAAGATGTTGTTCCGATTTATTATACTTTTGTACGATTTAACGATGACCCATTATATACAATCCTACAAAACACATACAAATACATATAACACTAACGTTTAATCTAATAATACAAAAATTAAAACCTATATCGCTTAGCTGATAATATTTCACATACAAATTATTATTTTAATGACTCAACGAACGATTCAAAAAAGATTATGTGCGCACCGTTCTGGGTTCAGCCATTGTTTCTCAGAATCGTTCCTTTGTTGGGTAGGATGATTTCAGAGATTGAGTTGTAATGCATAGCCTATATTCCTGAACGCCAAGGAGGGTAAGTCATTATATCCATCTTAAAGTCTATGGTGTGACCGGTCATGGATCGAACCAGCTTCCAAACCCATTCACCAGTGAGCCGGTACTACATCTAGATAAATACTTAATCAGAATAGTTCATGTTTTACTGTCTGATGGCATGTACATATTGGATAAATACAGACTAAACAGTGACAATTATCACGCGATTAAACTCACTGTTTGATACAGCAAGTTTATCAGGCTATAATCCGCTGTTTATACTCAATAATCCGCTGTAAAACAAATGTTAAACAAAAATGTGTTCTAAACAGACAGAAAACAGCATGACTCTACAGACAGCTGGTTTAATTTCCCCAGTTCTACTTTATGTTGTATAGATCCTACATGTTCGTTATGACGATTGGAATCAACAATCCTTGACGCACACCAAGTATTCTGTATATGTGAGGGTCGGTCATAAACTACGGAAAATAAAACATGTCTGTATGAAAAGGATGTTCAATACATACAATTAACTGAACACAGCTAATCTAAGGTTAGGGGAGTAAACCATAACATATTTGTAACAAATCTAGATCAACTTGTGCATCCGAAATGCTTAATCTGAACCTCCACTGCTTGTCAAAAGGTCATATAACGTTTAATGTACTCCTGTCAAATGCCTTACATTCTGGTGACATGGCTACTTTTGCAATATTCATTCGTATTATTAGCTTAAATGGAAGCAAAATGTTCATTTCACAAGCGTTTTTTTCTAGACATCATTATCACCATATCAAGTCTCAAATGTTTAGACGGAGTTTTAGAAATGTCCAACATTACTGTTGCAGGTGATCGCGCGTTGTTTTAACGGGTTTGGAAGCGGTTTGTCTAACGGTAAATAGGTCAATACCAAACCGTTGCACAAACCCGTTCCAAACCATTCGCATTCCTTTACCATAACAACGGAAGACCATTTGTGAAACGGTCATGTCAAACATTTCCAAAACCTCCGTCTACCGTTATCGAGTTTAGAAAACAATTCGGAAAGAAATCTTCGAACGCCGTATGTATATTTTATGAATTAGTGAAGAACACAATCGCATTGCGATAGAAGCACGTATACTGAATTTTAACACACACTAGTTATAGTGTGTGACTTTTGCGGCGAGTGCGATTAGAAACTGTGGAAGGGCAACCATATCAGTGCATTTACTGGTCCCAAGAACCACTCTGGTTTGGTTTAATGCGTTCCATGGCTCACATACGGTGGCACAGAGGTGACATGTGTATGTTTTTATTTATCTCATGCGTACGACAGACTAAGTCGTGCGCACGAGATACTATGTCCTGCGCACAAGATTATTAAGTCGTGCGCACGAGTTACTAAGTCGTGCGCACGACATAGTATCTCGTGCGCACGACATAGTATCTCGTGCGTACGACTTAGTATGTCGTGCGCACGAGATAAATAAAAACATACACATGTCACCTCTGTGCCACCGTACTCACACGATTGTCCCAAGGCGACGACATTTTGTATTAACGAACAAAGTATACCGTTGTTTTTGTTGTGGTTTTTTTCTGACGTTAATTACATCTGCGGGATTTGTTAGACATCCCTCCAAATGAATTCCCATTCCAGTCATATCAAATAGGATGACACGCCCATTAAGAATTAGTTCATACATTATAGAGAATTTACACGTTCCCTGTTTCTATTTAATCGTAAATCGGTCGTTTATTCTTTTATTTTATTATACCGGTTCACTTAATGTGACTACTGTTTATCTACACCGTTCTTACATAAAGACGTGCGTTGACGCAGCTGCAGCAGACAACTTTTGAAACCATTGTAGAAAAATAAGAAATTGCTAATAATGAGCAATTTCTCCATTTGCCACAGCTTTTTCAACTCTATTGAACAATGACACTTCCATTTGTTGATATTTTCTAATATGGTTCATGTTTTCAAAATTGTCTTCTGACGAGTTGTTGTATGTGGGAAATTAATATATGGCGTTTGTCATGTCGCCCCGGCATAAGGGTTTGCACGAACAATCATATTACACAAAGTACGAAATGCGCACGTGTACTGGTTTATTGTGTACTCAAACTTGGAGTTATGTAAACTGTTTGTAAATCTGGATTATCTATGCTGAAGTTTGTTTATAATCGCAGTGAAAATCTGATTCATGCATCTGTTGCGACAACATTTAAGCATTAAAGAATATATTAGTATGAGTCAATTGTCAGTTACACAACAGCATTTCCTTCTCTGGCCTTGTAATTTACAATCAAATATGTAATTGTGTTCTATCTACGGGTAAGTAGACTGGAAGATTTATGTGAAATACATAGTAACTGAGTCAAGTCATACAAAACCCGACCCTTTCAGGTATCATATGTGTTGATCATTAAAAGCAAAACACATACTTGCATTTATAGAATGTATGAACAAACATGGTGTGGAATAGGGATTGGTTGATTGTTTGGTGTTTAACACCCTTTTCAAAACTTGTTCAATTGTATCAGCGTTTCCTGGGTAAGTTACCAGGACTACTGGTCCATTTATCATGACACTGGCCAGTCAGACGTAATACTAACCCCTCAGCCCTAAGCGCGAAGGAGGGCAGCCATTATTACAGTATTTCGTATGACCGGGCCGCGGATCGAACATCCGAACTCCCGCATCCTAGGTTGGATCAGGGAAGACTCATATCAGACCGCAGCCTTATCTGTGGCTTTCATTATCGCACAATGTGTAGGTCATTTCCAAGATCTTCGTTCCATGTCATCAAGGTCGGGCTACAGACGTTTCAGGAATAGTTGAATGATTAATAAGGGTTAAACGCTGTTTTCAACATTATTATCCCCTCTGCTAACGAAGTTTGCGATGTGGATATAGTAACCGGACTGTCCATTCGTTCGTTCGTTCGTCCGTGCATCCGTCCGTAACAACCGTGTGACCACTCTACACTGAACATCCTTCGACCGACCTAACCTAACTTGATATACAGTTCGTATATGGCAAGGTCTAGAAGCCTATTTATTTTCAAGGTCATTGGTTAAAGGTCAAGGTCAAAATTTTACTTTGAATACCGAGGGGGTGCATCAGCTTTGCGGTGCCCTTGTTTCATTTATATCGCGATGGCCTATTTAACTTGCCATGTACCATGTGTTCTTACCCGTCCTTACTGTCACAACATTCGTCTCAGACGCTCTAACTTCCAACATAGACTGTCTTTTAGACCATTCACGGAAGTGAAATGACGCTAGTCACAATAAACAGTTATCAATCATTTGAAAGAATCAATGGTAGAGTCAATGTTCGAACCCAAGAGTCCTGAATTAATAGACCTTGGCCGTGTATCAACAGTTACTCATTTTTGTCTTGGCAACATTACTCTTATAAAGGCTATAATGGGTGCTTTGCCAAAGGGCAGTAAACCTTGACCGTTGCGAGCGAGGATCGAATACGAGTTGCACGGTCCCAAATCTCCCAGCGGATTCCTTCGTGCAGGCTAAAGTATGGCAATCCTTTTTACTATTTATTAGTTTTAGAGATATCTCTTTATCTTAGAGAGATATAGCTCTAAGCTTTAAGATATATCTTTATAACACAGTGAGATATATATCTAAAATATATAGATGTATTTCTATTTATAAACTATATTCGTCTCAATCAGAGAGATATCTTTTTAACTTTGATCATTCAAAAGAGATATATATATGACTTAGTTAGATATCTTTACATCATGCTTAAAGAAAGATATCTTTCTAAGTTAGCCAGATATCTCTCTGGTCAATGTATAGGCAAATTAGCGTCCGTTGGTCGGTTTGCCAATGACGTGGCAAAAATATTAACCGTAAATAAACCGTAGATATGTAGTAAAACAGGTAAACATCGTTGAGATTTGAATCTCAGAGAAGAATGCCATTATTAACGTTCGCTGTGGGGGTGATCCGCATTGGGTCATAAAGTCTTCGGGCAACAGGGAAATAAAAACAATATTATCACAGTTATTTCGTGCTTATTTATAACATCAACGTGATTTTACTTGCGATTTGATAGGGGGAAAAAAACCGGAAACAAAAACCCGTTTTTTACGTCTTCCAACCACATTGGTATCAGTTTCTCAAGTTGGAATGTAATAACATAATTTGCGTTGTATTACTGCAATCTTTCTTTTCATTAGATTCTTTCCCATATAATGCATTTCAGATTCAGAGAGATGTCTTGATTGTTGCAGATTTGATCATACGTGCAGAGGCCCAGATAAGGAGGAGTATACAGCTCTTTTACCCACAATATCTCACTTATTATCCATCCAAACCCTATACTGTGGGTACTCAAACGAATCGTCTTTTGAGTACACACAACACAGGGTTAGAGGGTTAAAGGAGGATTTTAGAACGTACAAAAGCTCTGATACGTGAATGCCTGTATCTGTAAATTAACAAATGGAATTGTTTCCAGTCTAATTTACTTGCTGAATGAAACTTGTAGTAGGTTTAGTTGAGGAACTTCCATTTTAGTTTTAACAAGAAATGTATTCATTATAATTAATTTGCAACAGATGGACAGTGATTTATTTTATTAGATTTATGACCTACGGTTTTTGTTCTAAATGATTTGCTTTACAGTGCTATTTAAGCAACAACTTGGTTGTTTTGTTTTGAATTTAGAAGAACTGAAATTCAACCTTTTTATAGGTAAAGCAAATCTTCCACTATTGTAAGGACATTGAAACAACAAAAATGATGTCGTAATCCACTCTTGTAAATAAGGAGAACTTTCTGATGATGAGTCTTAACTCTTTCAGCGCCAAAGGCAAAGTTTTTTGCAAACAATACTGATTCAGGCGAGTCAGCCCGTAACGAGCTGTCTCACCTGAAATCAGCATTGTTTGTCTTTTAGTTATCAAAATAGTCCAAACTTTAATTACATAATAAATGGAGACGCCCGATTTTGAACATGGAAGAGTCTACTTTAAACTTCGGCGCTGAAAGAGTTAATGATTTCAACAACTAACTAATTATAATTATAATCTATATGGATAAAAGTGCAATTACTGAAAATATTTGAAAATAGTATGACAAGAGAAGGAATTTCTCAAGACGAACAATTTCCCCTATTACACTCTATCAAAACAATATCCTTTCATGTAAAGAGGTTTTCTAGATATTTTTAGGTCAAATTACGCTAAATACCTGACTTGCTGATCTTTAGTCCCTAAAAAAACCTTTGTTTGTGTAGAAATGAGTGTATACCATCACCAGAATGTATTGAATATATGACATTGAGTTTAAATGCATTGTGAATGTGTATAGGATGCACTGGAAATGATTGATTTGATCACTTCTAGTATTTTGACCTTGTTTGAAAGTGAAAGTAGAGAATACTAAACACCGGTTTTGTCCGGGCCCGATTTGGTCCAAAATGACGGTAACCATTTTCGCCTGGTGAGTTCTTTCTTGCATAATGCATGACCCCACATTTTCTTTGGATTGTTTTAAAGCTAGGACGTATCTCTTTTCAATGATATATGGTGTTCTACATGAGAAACGCTTAGAAAGTGTGACAATTGAGGACTGAAACTGGTCGATTTACAATTAAAACAAAGAAGGATCTTTTTTTGGTGTATTGTAACCTTCAGAGTCGGCTGCTGTGGTTAAATACTATAACAACAACAACATCACACTTTTCTTCACTAAGAGGAAACGTATGTTTTTCAGTTCACGAGATCAGTTATCTCGGAAATCTGTTCAAAACAGGCAGCGTTAATTACACGGTAAGATTGGAACAGATAAGCCAAGAAAACTTTGATCATCTCGTTTCGAAATCTACACATCTTTTTTTTACTCTATAGCTAAGCAGCATTCAGTGACCAATACATACATACATATTCTGAATACTGACTGGTTAAAACGGCTTACTTTTAGGGGTGAATTAGATTTAATTTCATGTATGGTAAAAGATCATTTCAGCGCGCAAACCTATGCACTTACTGTAATCGCAAAAGATAGATAGATGCATGTTCGTAAAGTCCAGTATAGCTGTGTATATGTAAACTGATAACAGTTAGAGATTAGAGATTTGCGTATTTAGCTATAAACCATTTTCCCAAGATAGACGCTATGTGACGCTTCTGCAGCAGAGGACGTTTGAAAATAGTGTAGAAACTTCTCAAAACCAGCAATTTCTCCTTTTACCACAATGTTTCCAACTTGTTCAGTTTTTGTACCTTCATTTATAGTTGTTTGCAATGTTTTTGCATAGATTATTCCAAAGCGGTCTGCTGCAGATGTGTTCGTGTTATATGTGAGAAAATGTTTGCTTACAATTGCAGACCAAGATAAGGCTGCATGTTATTGCAGTTTAACCTTGGTGTAGACTGTTCTCTACACATATGATTCGTTCCGCGAGAAAACCAACATTGCGTAAAGTATCGACCCGGATAAGCCTAAGCATGCCGCGCGGGCTAACCCGGACATACACTTTTCGCCTCCTGTGGATTTTCTGTTTCAGGAGTCATTACTCTATACATCTATCCCCCTGAGACGGAATGTGTCGTCCCGGATTAGCCTGCGCGGACTGCGCAGGCTGATCTGGGTCGACACATTACGCAGAGTCCATAATATTGTTTTTCTCGTGGAACGGCTCATACATCAATATTCAATGATCACTTCTCCATATATATATGTTAGAAGTTGTCAAAATTCATGGGTGATGATGAAGGTCACCTACTCGGTGTCCGTTCAGAGGTTGAACTCTCAAGTCTAGGTATCGGGTCATTCTCTAGTGTGGTATCTTTTGTTAATGGGCTTTTAACTTCCGTAGAAAGGTAATATGATATATAAAACCGCAAAACGCAATCTAAATTTATCAACGAATAAACAGGCCTGTATGCGAATTAGTACAGTTGGGCCGTTTTTTTCTGACCACAAAACGGTAGATAAGATAAACATAGATAATGAAATCGACTGAGTCGTCGAAAATGTAAGCCTTTCGCATAGGAGAGCAGTGAAGACTCATGGGAATCTTCACAGTTCATCCACTTTCTAGAACAGAAATAGCCGTTAGCACCTACGAAAACCTAGAAGTATAGCTCCACTTATCGCATACTAAACTCAATGTTTGCTCCAAAAGCATTAAACCCTTTCGCACATACAAGAAACCTTCTGCAGACATCTTTGAAAACACAAAGGAAAGCATGTGGAATAATCTCTAACAATAAAAGCTGTGGCAAAATGTAAAATAGCTCATCGTGATCAAATATCCCCCCTTTTCCAGATTGTTTATAAATATCGTTAGCTGCAGATGCGTCAAAATGCGTCTGGATGTGGAAAACTCTTATCAAAGGGATATTTGTTTAGACAGGGCTGCAACATATAAGTCTGTGCTTGTACATTGTTTGTACATACAGTAATGCATCGTGGTAATACAGGAGTTGAACAAACTGCAGTTAAAAAGCAAGAACTGTAGACACCCCGCCGCCTGATTATAGTCTCATTTCTATAGAATACAGTCAGTGTTATTCTACAGGGTAATTTTGTCCTGGAGCGACTGATGTAGATAATGTAAGGTGAAAAGGCAGGAAGTTCCGATCATTTCTTGGTATATGTTTGTTAGTTTAACCCCTTAACTGTTAAAAGTTTATCTAATTAATGTCTCTGCTTTGAAGGCTGCTAATGCTACACGAATCTAAGGCCGATATACATGTATACGGTTATTATAATAAGATAATTCAAAGCATATAATTACTTTTTCAGTACAGAATTTCAAACTTTATATGTAAGCACTCACCGATTCAAATTATGAATACATAAGATACTAGTACATCGAAATAATTTGTAAATGTGTATAAATGAATGGATAAGACAATGTTTTAGTTGAGAATAGTTCAATAACAGAGACATTTGATGAAATGATTCGTACTTTCTAAATGCTGGCATATCTTTTCAATACTTTATTCGCCTCTCGAATCGATCCAGTTACAGGGGCGTAGCTTCCTTTAGGCACTGTAGGCATGTGCCTACACATTTTTTCTCAAAATGCCCCAAAATGCAGCTACCGCGATAGACATCTGCGTAATGTATCGACCAGATCAGCCTGCGCTGTCCGCGCAGACTGATCCGGCCGACACATTCCGTCTTATCCGGGGGATAGATGTATAGAGTAGTGATTCCTGAAACAGAAAATCCACAGGAGGCGAAATGTGTCTATCCGGGTAGGCCTGTGTGGCAGGCTTAGACTGATCCGGGTCGATACTTTACGTAGAGTCCACAATATTGATTTTCTCACGAGACGGCCCTACACATTGATTATTGCACAGCTACGCCCCTGAGTCAATCGTCAAACTATTGAACTGTATCATGAAAATACGGGTCAAAGTATACCAAATACATCCGCAGACAGGCTGATATACAGCCCAATAGTCACTCCAACATGTGTTTGCTATTCAGAATTGTATACTTTCACCAGTCTCCATAAAGGGATTTCTTTCTTGCATATTTCATGACCCCCAATCTTTTTTAACGCTTTCTTTTATACAAAAAAATCTGCGGACGACTTTGAAAACATACCCCCAAAACATTGGAAACTTCCTTTAAAAGACAAAAGAAGAAATTGCCATGTTTTGAGCAATTTCTTCTTTTGTTGCCATGTTTTCAAAAAGGCGACTGTTGCAGAGGCGTCAGAAAGCGTCAATATGAGGGAAAGGGATGTACATCTTTCGAATGATATAGAGTGTAACACCTGTAAACATGACTAAAGTTTGACAATTGAGGGTCGAAACTTGATTATTTAGATCGAAATAAAAAAAAGGAATTATATTGATAATCTTTGACCTATTGATACCAAGTTTGAATTTCAAACGAAACGGTGAATGCTTAGCTTAGATGGATAGATTGGTTTTCTTCTATAGACGTGAACCCGCTTTTGAAGTCCGTGCACACATTGAAGACCAAGACAAGCCTGTGACATACACAGTGACAGTCCATAGCCTTCCCATCAACATACCATGGAGATTTAAATACAAAAGAGTCAATTGGTTTACTGCGCAACTGCATCAACGTGGTCATGAAACAGATTTAAGGCTCATTTGATATTGTCGCGGTTGAACGCTTTCACACACACACAGCAAATATACAGCAGATGACTTTAAAACATCTAAACCATCTAGGCGAAACTATTGTAAATATCTATAAATCGTCTCATGCAGAGGCGTCAGAGAGCGTATATCTGTGGGAAAGGGTTAAATACGATACAGGTGGAATGGTCATAACGAAGACACCTATAGCATTCCATTAATTGGCCATAACACCAGGTAAACACCAGGTAAATTCATTACGTATGGGAATCTATAGTTTATTACCATTATTACCATGTCGTGGAAGACAGTGGTACAGTGGAAGACAGTGGTACAGTGGAAGACAGTGGTACAGAGGTAGAGCGTCGGCCTCTTGTACCAAAGGTCCCGGGTTCGAATCCCGTGATGAGCGGGTTCTGCCTTTGGGATTTTTCCACACAAACGGTGCGAGTACTGGTTAAGTATCCAGGAAGCAGACATCGAGCGTGATTAATATAAGCTTAAAGCTTGTTTCGCAATCGATTTAAAATAAATAAGTTTAAACTACCATGATACCTCATTGTTATTGCCCATAAATGCCATTGCTAGTCGAAATAAGACAATAATTGAGATGTTTTCTGATGATAAGGTTTCTAATTGCATTTATAACATGCCGACGGCTTGGACCAACGTATGGTTAGGGTCTACACCGTTTGAAGAAACACCTTATTGTTTCCAAACGATGCTGAACCTTGACCAGATGGTGCTTTGAAACACGATTACAGGTCTCGGTCGACATTATTTTAGTGGGAGACGGGTTTCTTAGAGATACAAGTAGATCAGCGGTCTCATTAATTAACCCTTTCCCACATACAACAAATCTGCAGCAGACGACTTTGAAAACATACCCGAAATTGTTTGGAAACTCCCTTTAAATGAAAGTACAATAATTGAATAGAGTTGAAAACATGGTGACAAAAGGAGAAATTGCTCGTTTTGAGCAATTTCTTCTTCGGTCGGCATTTTTTTCAAAAAGGCCGTCTACTGCAGAGGCGTCAGAAAGTTAACCGTTTCCAACATACAACAAATCTGCAGCAGACGACTTTGAAACCATACCCGACATTTTTTGGAAACTCCCTTTAAATGAAAGTACAATAATTGAATAGTGTTGAAAACATGGTGACAAAAAGAAAATTGCTCAAAACTTTTGAGCAATTTCTTCCTTTGTTGCCATGTTTTTAAAACGCCGTCTGCTGCAGAGACGTCAGAAAGTGGATATCTATGGATGATATCAGTGTTCTATGGTTATATGGTTACTACATGTGTGTTGAAGGTACACGTGACATATTTCAACGTCGAAGCAAACTTCGTTCCTCAAAGTACCAAATAAGGAGACATTGCTTTTTTATGATGGGTACATTTTATTTGGAAAAATATAAAATCACATGATATGTTAAACGCTTTCTACATACAACGTGTTTGCGGCAGACGTCATTTTTGCCTATATATTTAAAAGTTGGCTTTGTTTGGGGGAAAAGGTTAAAAAGCGGCTTGTTGCATTTTGTAAAAAGTAGTAATCTATGTATTTTATAGAGGACATGAGACATAAAATAGGTATATATAACGTTCAAAGAGAACGTCCCAAACTATATAGCACACGAGTTTACACGGATCTGTGTTCCCCATTACGTTACTACATCAGAAGACATCCCATTCCGCAGATATCAATATTTCCGTTTACCTGTCATTTGCGCAAACAGTTTACACGTTGACAGTTCGCGAAAAACTGTTGTATCTAACACTTTGAGAAAAATACCGATGTAATAGTTTTGCATAAGTCATTTTCGAGAAGCGTCAGTAACACTGGGCACATTTTTTTCTCTGTGATTCACAGAAAAGAAAGTGTTTTGTGTAAGCTAGACTTCATAAATCATAGCAAGGCTAAGGAATGACTACAAATCCTTGTTCCACTGACTTCATGCAACTTGTATCAGCAACTTTAATCTTTTGCAAATTCTTGTATACACAGCCTTTCCCACATACATACGCTTTATGACGCCTCTGCAGCAGACATCTTTTGAAATACTGTGATAAAAGGAGAAATTGCTCAAAATTATCAATTTCTCCTTTTGTCAGAAAGTGTTCAACATATTTCATAAATGATACATTCATATATAGAGATTTGCCATGTTTTTGCCATGATGTTTCCAAAGTCGTCTGCTGCAGATTTGTTGTAAGTGGGAAATATTAATGGAATATTCTTTGCTTAATATTGATAGATGTGTTACGAAATATGTAGACAAAGAAAAGACGGTAAAAATGCGCAGTCTGATCTTGATCTACACTTTACGCAATTATAGTTGAAAGTCGCTCATAAACTGTTACGATAAAGTTGTATAAAGTTACGTACGTTAACATAAAATAGAACATTTTAGGTAAACCCTTTCCCACATACAACACATTTGCAGCTAGCGACTTTAAAAACATCAAGGTGGAAATCTGCGAAACCTCAATAAGGAAAGTATAAAGTTATCTAATGGAGTTGAGAACATTGCGGAAAATAGAGAAATGTCACATGAAGAGCAGTTTCTACTTTTGCCACAATGTCTTAAAAACATTGTCTTCTGCAGATTGATCAAAATATGTTTACACGGTGGAAAGGGTGATCAACTGGAAATAGTCTAAAACCACAATTGAGCCGTCCCGCGAGAAAACCAACATTATGGCCTCTGCGTAATGTATCGATCCCGATCAGCCTGCGAAACGTGTCTATTCGGGTAAGCCTGCGCGGCTGATCCGGGTCAATACTTTACGCAGAGTCCACAATGTTGGTTTTCTCGCGGGACGGCTCATATCAATATATCTGCGTAATGTATCGACCAGATCAGCCTGCGCTGTCCGCGCAGACTGATCCGGCCGACATATTCCGTCTAAGGGGGGATAGATAGAGTAATGATTCCTGATACAGAAAATCCACAGGATACGAACAGTGTCGGTCCAGGTAAGCCTGCGTGGCATGTTTAGGCTGATCCGGGTCGATACTTTACGCAGAGTCGGACGGCTCATCTCAGGTTAAAGGTTATGGACCATATCGCATAGAGGTCAGCACTATTATATTTCGAAGTAAGTAGTATAATTAACAAGTGATATCTTTATCGGTGGGAACTTAACAGAGTTAATTAGTTTTCGGGATACATTTTATCTGTCTCTGGGGTGTATATCAGCGATGTTCTCCACAACAACAACAAGAGAATCTTAGCTCTTTTACGACCAGTGTAGTTCAAGAAAAAATGTGTGCATATATGCAGTTGGATTTTTATAAGCACTGTTCACCAATTATTCATTGAAAATTTCAAGAAAAGTCTGTAAAACAGTATCCCTTAGGTTTCTTTAGCATGGATTAGCAACGCATAGTTTTTCCGAAGCATAAATCATTTTGTTGACTCAATACAACGAAAAGACTGTAAGAGATAAAATCCGAATGAAATCTGACAGGTATAGTTTCCAGGACTTCTCAAGGTGATGGTAATGATCATTCAAATGGTATACTGCACATTCAAATTTTTAGTAACCTTTTTTGTAACCGGTATAGAAGTATACGCGATGGCGTTTAAAAAAAAAACACAAAAAAAATCTTTAACCCCTTTCCCCATATGCAATACATCTGCAGCAGACGACTTTAAAAATATTTAGCAAAAAAAAGAAGGATCTCTTTTGTTGAAAACATTGTGGCAAAAGGAGAAATTGCTCATTATGATCAATCTCTCCTTTTGTCACAATGTTTTCAAAAGTTCTCTGAAACACAGGCCTCAAAACTCGTCTGTCTCAGGGAGAGGGTTGAACTACACATTGCTGTCGTATATTTCTTATGTGCTTTAACCCTTTTAGCGCCGAATTGTTTAAAGTAGACGCTTCCATGTTCAAACTCGGACTAATCTATTTTCATGTTATAGGATTTTTGGAATATTTTTATAACTCACAGCCAAACAATGCATATTTCAGGTGAGACAGCTCGTTACGAGCTGACTCACCTGAATCTGTATTGTTTGCAAAAAGCTTAATATTGCCTTTGGCGATATAAGAGTTAAAGGCTTTGATAATCTAGTTTAGTATTGTTTTCAAAACACTCTCAAGTGTTCTCTCTAATCAATAAATTAACGAAAAAGGCGACCATGTGTAGATTTTAAATACTTTTTTCTTTTTCGAAAGACTGTATTTGTTCACACTTTCCTTAACATTGCGAGAGAAATTGCGTTATCGTAAAGACTAAGAATTGTGGGGCTTTGTTGAAATTAAAAAACAATTCACCTACCTAGATCAAAAACGATCACTTTTGGTTTGAGTTGGTCTCGGAGAACTTCTTCAATGTCATCCAACTCGGTGTCCGGCGTCATTGAGCGTTCCTCCGACGTCACGGAACGTCCCTCGGAACGTGACTCCGACATATCCCCGGCGTCCGATCTATTGTCATAAAGATCGGGTAGAGTGTCGCGCTCTTCTTCTTCCCCGTCCAGGACGTCAGGGAAAGTGTCTCTCTCTTCCTCTAACTCTTCTTCGAGAAGATCGCGATCTTCATCCGAATTTGAGGTTGAATTTGTTGAAGCCATTATTTCCAATCAAACTAGTTTATTTATATCAATATGTAAAAAGAAATATAAAGATAACTTTAACTTGATTAATAAATAAATATAATAAATCACAATTCCTTCCTTTAAATATCGATTATGAGTATTAATATACGAAATCCTTTAAAGATTTTCTATTCGTCGTTTGCATTTTACCGAAATAATACAAATATACAAATGTAAACTCAAAACTAAAGTTGCGACCGAATACGTGCAACGTATTCGTAAAAATAAACTCCGCAGACGAGAAGAAACCCAGTTTTGTATGAATGACTCTCACTGTCAATGAAAAATTCTCCAAACGTGCATTCCGACCCCAACTCGGCTTTTTCCGTAGCGTTACGAAAATGCCGCGTGATATGATGCTTCGAATGTCCAATCAGGAACGCCGTTAAGTACCCGGATTGGAATGCGCTCTGGTATTTCCGCCAATAATATTTCCGTTATTTGAAAAACTTGTTTGCTAAACTCGTGAAGTGCGTGATTGTCGGTAGAGTGAAGGTAGTTTTGTAATGCCACTCTCTCTCTCTCTCTCTCAAAAATTCCTCAGGCAGAGCTGATTTCATCAGTAACTCTCAGAGCACCACATTCTACCTGCTCGTTTAAACGTTGTTATACTCCCGCACTGATAAGCATTTTCGGCGTAGGAAATAATTTAATTTTACAGAATCTTCTTTTGAACACTTATTTAACCCTTTCCTACATTTAGACGCTTTCTAACGCCCATGCAGCAGACGACTTTTGAAAACATTGTGGCAAAAGGAGACAATGCTCATAACGAACAATTTCTCCTTATTGACGCATTGTTTTCAACTCTATTCAAAAATTAAACTAACAGTAATAGAAATATTCCCAATGTGTGTCTAGATGATTTCAAAGCCGTTTGCTGCAGATTTGTTGTATGTGGGAAAGGGTTAATCAAGATCCGTGCTCTGTGAAAACCAACATTAAGGCTTTTGCTATCAGTGCAGGTTGATGCGACCCTACACTGTGCGCCAGTCACTCACGAGCGTTTAAAAGGAAAGTTAAACCCTTTCCCACATACAACAAAACTGCAGCAGACGACTTTTAAAATGTCTACTTGGATTGTTTAACCCTCTCTAAAATACCATAAACCTGCAGAAGATTTTTAAAACATCTGAATAGCTCCATAACTGAAAATATGATTTTTGAAGAGAGTTAGAAACATTTTGGCAAAAAGATAAATATTCAACTAAAGTCCTAAAGATGAACCGTAGAACAGGTATTTGTCATTGTCCATATACGAAAAATTACTAAATGAACAAAGTTTAGCGATTTCGGGATTAAAAATTCACTGAACAATAAAGACTCTGGCACGTTTGTATAATAACGATACCACCACTACTATTACTACTACTACTACTACTACTACTACTACTACTACTACTACTACTACTACTACTTTTACTACTACTACTACTACTTCTACTACTACTACTACTACTACTACTACTACTACTACTACTACTACTACTACTACTGGTACTACTACTACTACTACTACTACTACTACTACTACTACTACTACTACTACTACTACTACTACTACTACTACTACTACTACTACTACTGGTACTACTTCTACTACAACTACTGGTACTAGTACTACTACTGGTACTACTACTACTACTACTACTACTACTACTACTACTACTACTACTACTACTACTACTACTACTACTACTACTACTACTACTACTACTACTACTACTACGACTACTACTACTAATACTACTACTGGTACTACTTCTACTACTACTACTATTACTACTGCTACTACTAGTACTACTTCTACTACTACTACTAGTACTACTGGTACTACTACTACTACTACTACTACTACTACTACTACTACTACTGATACTACTACTACTACTACTACTATTGCTACTACTACTACTACTACTACTACTACTACTACTACTACTACTACTACTACTACTACTACTACTACTACTACTACTACTACTACTACTACTACTACTATATGGTACTACTACTACTACTACTACTACTACTACTACTACTACTACTACTACTACTACTACTACTACTACTACTGGTACTACTACTATTAATACTACTATTAATACTACTACTACTACTACTACTACTACTACTACTACTACTACTACTACAAATACTACTACTGGTACTTCTACTACTACTACTACTACTACTACTACTACTACTACTACTACTACTACTACTGGTACTACTACTATTAATACTAATACTACTACTACTACTACTACTACTACTACTACTACAAATACTACTACTGGTACTTCTACTACTACTACTACTGGTACTACTACTACTACTACTACTGGTACTACTATTACTACTGGTACTACTACTGGTACTACTTCTACTACTACTACTATTATTGTTACTACAACTACTACAAAGCACATATCAATGAAGGAAAGCAGCAAATCTCACTATTCAACAGTGTATATATTCCTATTATTATTTGTACATGAACTGCATAACGATGCTCTATATATCCATACTATTTGTTAATTTAACTTAAACTTGTGATTATTTGTTATTTATCAATCTCCACTAGGAGGAATTAAAATGAATAAATAAATAAATACTACTACTACTGGTACTACTACTACTACTGGTACTACTTCTACTACTACTACTACTACTGGTACTACTTCTACTACTACTACTACTACTACTACTTCTACTACTACTACTACTACTGATACTACTTCTAATACTATTACTACTGGTACTATTTCTGGTACTACTACTGGTACTACTACTGGTACTACAAACTCCTATACAAACTTGAATTGCTTTGTCATGGCAAATGGCAATAAATCACTCCCAGTCCCGGTAAAACGCGGCGTACGTCAGGGAGGGGTCGCTTCCACATTTTATTATCTTATCTTTATAAATGACTTACTTAAAGAACTTGAAAATTCAGAGTATAGCCTACGTCTCTATTCGCCAATCCATGCTAACTGTGGGAATCCTGCGTTTGCTGATGATTTATCTGTAATTGCATTAACGCCTATGTATCTGCAAAATTTGCTTGACATTGTGTACAGGTATTCCTTTAGATGGAAATTCGAAGTAAATTGCAAGAAATCCAATGTCGTTGTATTTAACGATAACAAAAAGAAAAATGCCTCTGTCAAGTTTTTACTGGGAGAATCCTACATTCACGAAATTGACAGTGTTGTACATCTCGGAATTCGACAGGATGGATCTCTAAAATTAACAAATCGCATTTCAGAACGCTGTCAGAAAGCAAAAAATGCCTTTTATGCAATGGCTGATCTTGGTATGAGACCTAATGCATTAAATCCATTAACTTCTGTTAAGCTGTATAGCACAATCATTATCCCTATAGCCTTGTATGGGTGTGAGCTATGGAGTAATATAACAAGTTGCGACGTACTCAAGCTCAACCGTTTGCAACATTTTATTGTAAAAACTATTCAGGGATTTAATATCAGAACAAGGTCTGATATGTGCGAATCAATGCTTGGAATTAAGCGAATCACATCATTGATTGACAAAAAGAAGTTAATATTCCTGCACAAACTATTGAGCCTTGAGAATAGCTCTCTTTGCAAAAAGATTTTCATGAGAAAATTTATGCAATTCGTATATAACCCGACAAAATCAATACGTGGTTACATTCCAGATATATGTTCATTGTTGAATAAATACAACTTGAATTTTCTTATGAATATGTATGTAAATGACGGTTGCTTCCTGCCACATAAACCAGTATGGAAGCAATGTATAAATAATGCTGTTGACCAGTTGGAAACTAATGAGTGGTTAATGAGGATGCAATCGACTGATTTCGTCAGGTTCAGTCGATTGCATACATCAATCACAGCCTGCAACCTGTATAATCTCTATGGTACAAGAATAGCTGCACATAAAATAGCCTTTATGGCTAAATTGTGGGTGACTGTTGCTTCAGAAAAACCTTCGTCATGTGATCTGTGTGGCCGTATACATTTAGATGTTATCAAACATAGAATAACAGAATGTAGCGCAACATATGATAAGAAACGATTATTTCTTAGTGGCATATACACCAATATTGGCCATGAAGTATATACTGAGCTAATGCTTGCAACCAGTGAAACGTTTTTGATAATGGTTTTAGGTGCAAGCCCTACATCAGTCACCACTGATTCAGAGTATTACTTTCGCTGCGAAGCTATATTATTCGCATACAAATGTTTCAACGGCCCATCTTAGACGATACAATGACTCTGTGTATGTGTGAATACGTGGGTATATGTGTATATGTGTGTGTGAATATGTATATGTATATGTATGTGTATATGTGTGTGTGTGTGTGTGTGTGTGTAAATATATGCATATATACATATTGTGACTACTATTTACAATCTGAGTACTATTATGTAAAGATTGATTTTCAATTTCCATATCATTTTATGTATAGAAACTAGTCCAATTACTTGTTGTTAACAGTTGATATAATGAATGTATTCAATTAATCTCCGAACGGAGGAAATAAAGAGAATGAATGAATGAATACTACTAATGGTACTACTACTTCTATTGGTACTACTACTACTAATACTACTGTTAATACTACTATTAATACTACTACTACTACTACTACTCGCCTACTGGTACTACTTCTACTACTTCTACTATTACTACTGGTACTAATACTACTGGTATTACTAGTCCTACTACTACTACTACTACTACTACTACTACTACTGCTACTACTACTTCTAATTATAATAATGATAATGATGATAATAATAGTATCAATTATAGTAAATGAAATATTAAAGAACCACAATTATTATGGTATTATGTGACCATTATGATATTTCAACACGATAGTTGAAAACGGTCTTTAAGTCTATATGCGGGGCACTCCAGCAAAACCAACCAAAGAATATGAGCAGCAAGTGGAGTTCAAGATCTGCATGCAGATCCACGCTGCATGCTCTAAGTTGTATATCTCTGTCAAAGGTTGTTTCTTCAAAGGCTATGTAACAAACTGTAAAAGAAACACCTGTTAATCAAGATAAGTCTACGTGAATGCGAATGCTTATCTCGACCTACACTGGTCGAACATGATTTGAGGATGTTCCCTCATATATCGAGGGCTTGGCGTGAAACGGTTGTAACTAAAATTGGTATTTGTTTACCAAGGTTAATCACCTCGCCATAATGGCTTTATAAACGTTAAATCTTTTTTTCTTGGTAAACAATGGAAATTTAGGTGCCATTGCTCGTTCTGAGCAATGGCACATAAATTTGCATTGTTTACAAAGGGGTCGAAATTGCCCCTTAACCAGGGTTTTCAAAATAGGTTTTTAGTTACAACTGTTTCACGCCAAGCCCTCGATATTATGAATGAACCAATAACCTTTTACATCCCAATAATTGTAACAATGTCGGGTATTTCACACGGAATCGCATACTTACATAACTAAAACACCCATTTTAAAACGATGCCAAGTCAAACTTGTTTGGAGAGACACGTAATGGGGATAACCCTCTGTGAATGATTTACTTCTCAGAGCTGAGATAAGGCCGTTTCCGTTATAAATGTATTCTTGCGTAAAAAATAACCAGAAATAGTGTAGTGAAGACGGTAACATGACTTTAACTTCCGAAAGTTTCTAAACATCTCGAAAATGGTTTCTCATGTCAATCAAATTACTGGTAACTACTGTAATCCTTATCCCGCTAGATTTATGTAAAAGGTATTTCAGCCGAATTACGAGAAAACCAACATTATGGACTCTGCGTAAAGTATCGACCCGGATCAGCCTAAGCAGTCCGCGCAGGCTAATTCGGACAGACAATGTTCGTCTCCTATGGATTTTCTGTTTCAGGAATCATTACTCTATACCTTTATTATCCTGAGACGGAATGTATCTGCCCGATTTAGCCTGCGCGGATTTTGCAGGCTGATCTGGAATGATACATAACGCAGAGTCCATACTGTTGGTTTTCTCACGGAACGGTTCGTTTATCCTATCTCTTCCTTAATCCAGTTATTACAAAACGTGCAATTTCTCCTTTTGCCACAATGTTTTCCACTTTTTGTCATAGGTTATCCATTCAATTGTAGAGATTTTCCATTATTTGACAAAATATGTTCAAAGTCGTCTGCTGAAGAATTGTCGTATGAGGTAAAGGGTTAATGGTTTCGGGGCCAGTGCAAAATTCATATTTTTTTTATTGAAGAAAATTGAATAGTCGGGAATAAGATTGAACTGTAGCTATGTTCATGCTGATATCAAATAGATCTTTATTGTTGGCAAAATGCGAATAAAGTCGCGGGAAGCATGCAACGCATCTGTTGCTTATCACTTTCACCTGTACAGACGACATATATAACGCCTCTGTTGCTTATCACTGTCACCTGTACATACGACATATATAACGCCTCTGTTGCTTATCACTGTCACTTGTACAGACGACATATATAACGCCTCTGTTGCTTATCACTGTCACATGTACAGACGACATATATAACGCCTCTGTTGCTTATCACTTTCACCTGTACAGACGACATATATAACGCCTATGTTGCTTATCACTGTCACCTGTTCAGACGACATATATAACGCCTCTGTATCACTGTCACCTGTACAGACGACATATATAACGCCTCTGTTGCTTATCACTTTCACTTGTACAGACGACATATATAACGCCTCTGTTGCTTATCACTGTCACCTGTACAGACGACATATAAAAACGCCTCTGTTGCTTATAACTGTCACCTGTACAGACGACATATATAACGCCTCTGTTGCTTATAACTGTCACCTGTACAGACGACATATATAACGCCTCTGTATCACTGTCACCTGTACAGACGACATATATAACGCCTCTGTTGCTTATCACTTTCACTTGTACAGACGACATATATGACGCCTCTGTTGCTTATCACTGTCACCTGTACAGACGACATATATAACGCCTCTGTTGCTTATCACTGTCACCTGTACAGACGACATACATAACGCCTCTGTTGCTTATCACTTTCACCTGTACAGACGACATATATAACGCCTCTGTTGCTTATCACTGTCCCCTGTACAGACGACATATATAACGCCTCTGTAGCAGGCCGACTTTTGAAAACTTTTTTGAAAAGGGAGATATTGCTCATAATGACTGTTTTCACCTGATTTCATTTAATTAAGGTTTTCTATAGTTGTTCCTGTATATCTTCAATGTCGTCAACTCAAGATTTTCTGTACGTGGGAAAAGGTTAAAGTCTTGTGTCGTGGATAAGTGTGGTAATATATACACCTGAATACTTTTAACAATTAACTGTTTCTATACACTCTCTAGTTAAATTTCAGCCCGACTGCTTTGCCGGGTAACGACGTTGGTTATCGAATCCCGGTCAGGTCACGATAGCACAGTCGGTAGTGTAGAAAACTATCTTTACTTTAAACATATGTTATTGTCCACAATATATATACTGTATACAGAATAAACTTTAGACTTACAAATATACATGTTATAGTCAAACGGGTCTGGCCACAATTTCTCACAACTTAGAAACGGCCATCCCCTTTGATAAGTATTACAAACAGTTTTTATTTTGTCTCTAAATACGACTTTGATATTTTAAGTTTTTTGTAGCTTAACAATAAATATTGGAGACAAAACATAGTCCTGTTAGGCAACGTTTCCGGGGTAGTGTGTCACACGAGCGCAGCAATATCCAAGGCAGGTTACGTAAACATATTGAATTTAACACATATATAAATGCATATACATGCACACACTTACACACACATACATATACATATACATACACATATCTATACATTTACATATACACATACACACACATACATACATGACATTTGAAAATAGTAAAGAAAGAGAAATATTCTAGATAAACTAGAAAAAATAATAAGAAGACTAGTAAAGAAGGGGTCATGAGTTCGAACCCACGTTCAGCCAACATTCTTTCTGACGTTTGTCAAATGTCTTTGCGAGAAGCGTCATTCGTCTTCAACCAACTTAATAAGCATCTTTGTTAAAACGCTAGTTGCTTGGAAAGGCTTTTGTTTGGATAGTGTTGTGACAAATCTGGGAAACATGTGGGTAGGTTATTTGGCCACCGTGATATGGCTGAACAAATGTTGAAAACGGCGTTTAATTACAATCAATGAAAAAGCGACCAGGCCATTTTCTTATTATATTGCTAGCTCCATCCGTTCATAAATATAAATGACGTAAACAGTTTATATGGGAGGGTAGCGCAAGAAAGCCAGAAATTGAATAAGGAGGTGAACTGACCGCAGTTAATTATCAATCAATCAATAAACAAAAATATAAGATAAGATATTGCTAGACAAAATACGGTTTAATGTTGGACAGACTCTTGAACATTGTGATGACAGGAATCATTTTTCTCAATTCAACAGATTCCTTTTGTAAAGTCAAGTTTTACCACCGTTTTAGTAAAACCGTTTATCTGACTGATTAAGACGACTTCTAACACACTATGGGGCAGACGATTTTACTTTTGAACACACTGTTGTATAATAGTCTAGGTTTCTTGTAAGTTTTCCTTTTCCGACCATGTTCTGAACTAGATAAATAATTAATATAATCTTTTAATTTTTGAGATATTGATTTTACTGTTGAAATGTTTCATTGCAGACGACCCTTGAAATAACAAAGCAAGTAAATAGTTGTAAAGAAAGCTGTAATCGATCGGTTTACCTTCCGATTTGATAATGAGCCGTCCCGCGAAAAAAAAACCATCATGGCCTCTGCGTAATGTATCGATCCAGATCAGCTTGTGCAGTCCGCGCAGACTGATCCGGACGGACACATTCCGTCTGAGGGGGATAGAGGTATAGAGTAACAATTCCTGAAACAGAAAATCCACAGGAGGCGAAAAGTGTCTATCAGGTTAAGCCTGCGCGGCATGCTTTGGCTGATCCGGGTCGATAATGTGCGCAGAGTCACAATGTTGGTTTTATCGCGGGGACGGCTCAATTGTTCTGTTGGTTCTTTTTTACAGAACCCTTTCACACATGCAGACACATTTTGACGCATCTGCAGCAGACGATTTTGAAAACATTGTGGCAAAAAGATAAATTGATCAATTTCTCTCTTTTCCAAAATGTTTTTAATTGGCTTTCACTTATAGAGATTTTTCATATCTTACCTAGATGTTTTATAAGTTGTCCGCTGCGAATGTATTGTATGTGGAACAGGGTTAAAGAACACTATCAAATACTTTGCAAGATAGTTTCCGTATTCTGATCACGTTATTTTAGTTAAAGATAAAACAATGGACTTCTTAAAAAAAGTTGGTACTTAAAGTCAGGAAGCCAGGTTGCCATTTCCTACGTGTAAAGCACTTTCTTATCAACAGGTACGGCTTGGTGCCATTACTAGATTTACGTCAGAAAAGTACGTCTAAATGGTGAAGAAAATACATCCCAACGTTGATACGATTCGGGTTGTTCGTACGAACGTATGGTCAGAGTTTGTTTCTTCGTTGACCCTATCCTTCATACAGTTTGCGGCAGATGAATTTCGAAAACAAAAATGGACGGAGGTAATGATATTCCTTCCTTGGAGCCCAGGCTTTGGCATAACGACTGACTCGATGGTGGAAGGATAAATGCCAACCAAACACAACGAACTGTAGGCCAACTTGTGTTTAGCGACACAAATCACCATGAAAACACGATTATAAATGTAATTGAATTACTTTCCAAATTGTCAATACACAAAACAGTAACAATTGACCCTTTCCACACATAGACGCTTTCTGTTTCAGACGACTCATGAACAATTTCTCATTGTTGCCACATTTTTTCAGCTTTATTCAAAAAGTGTTCTTTCATTTATAGAGGTTTGCAATATTTTCTTCTAGAGGTTTACAGAATCATCTGCTGCAGAAGTGCTGTATGTTGGAAAGAGTTACGAATTGTCTCACTTAGAAAATGAATCGATGAAAAGAAAACAATACACTTAACAAATGCACAACTAAATACCATGTGAACTGTAACTAACAGAACTTTGCTTTGAAGTGAGCTTTATTAATTGCAAGTCTTTTGCACTGTCACTTTGTATCTACTTCGATAAACTGAGTGCATGGTCCCCCGTGTAAACAGGTACCATCGAAAGTGCAAGAATTGGAAACACTGTATATCCTGTGCTTGGCGTGAAACGGTTGTAACTAAAATTGGTATTTTTTTACCAAGGTTAATCACCTCGCCATAATGTCTTTATAAACGTTAAATCTTTTTTTCTTGGTAAACAATGGAAATTTAGGTGCCATTGCTCGTTCTGAGCAATGGCACATAAATTTGCATTGTTTACAAAATGGTCAAAATGGCCCCTAAACTAGGGTTTTCAAAATAGGTTTTTAGTTACAACCGTTTCACGCCAAGCCCTCGATATCCAGGCTGGACATCGGGTGGTTGACCAGTTACCTGGCATGAAATAATCGAGCCGGCTGCTTTAAAAACGTCCGCGGAAAATGCAATTAAAGACTTATCGTATAATGTTTTTTAAAATGCTAAATATATTAGATGAAACACCATTTATGTAGCATATAAATAATTTAAAACAAATAAATATACCGGAACAAAAAAAAAAATATCGTAAAAACTATATATATTTTTTTGTCTTTAAGCTTGTATGCTTTATATCGAATACAATTTCTGTTCTGTTGTCTGCCTTTAAAACGTCTTATGGAAAACACAACATCTTGCAATGGCTAGTTCAACCTTCATACAGAGTTAAAACAAATAGTAAAATGAGACAAAATGGATTACAATTTTAAAATTCTTTTCTATGTATTCTAGGATGGTTTTTCACAAATTAGTAGATGAATATAACGAGTGCAATATAAAAGATATGAACATCTGTGGTATATTCATTCTGTCATATAGCAGCGAGTGCTTGGCGAGTGCTAGTTAAAAGCTGTAATTTGATTGGTTGAATGGGCTAGTGCATGCCCGAATGTTCGGTGAGTTAGACTATATGAATACAATCCCAGGAACACGTATGCTAAGAGAACAGAAAAAGGTAAAGCATACTGTTGAACAGTATGATAAACAGAGATATATATATATATGTAATGAAAGACAGAAATCTAATGGACGTTTAAGAGCAGTCTGATCATATGATTTAGTAGAGCTATTTAGTAACGCTAAGTTATCATATTGTCTGATAGAACAAATATCACAACATTGAATCTAAATATACATATTTTTAAGAATAAATACTTTCTGTTTACAATATATATACTTGTGAATTAAATCAATTTACATACCGATATTTATAATTATTGAACAAATATTTTGTGACATACACAAACTATTTTAATATACAATAAATGTATTACAAGATAGAATAACTATATAGAATATAGAACATATATTAAAAGATATAATATTGCAACAGATTACATGCCATACGTAAATGACTAAGCATTTGCCTATGGGCAAACATAAACTCTGATGTAAAATAGCATTCGTTTGAAACACTCATGGTTAACTCTTTCCCACATGAAATAACTCTGTAGCAGTCGACTAATTCAACTAAGTACCATAACTTTGGTTTTATCCGACTTGTGTGCATCACAGCTGTGATTGAGCGAGTGCACAGGGCATGTGAACTGGCCGAGATATAACTGAAATACCGTTGGGAATGTCGTTGGCACCAAGAAATAAAGGCCAAGACTTGCTTAAATGCCTAGAGCATAAGTTTGTTTGCAATGGACTAAAACAATGAAAATCTCTCGCTGGCGAAATGTTTAGAGCGTCCACCTCGAGATTGAGGCGCCAGACCCGGAAACTGTGAACAAGTTCTCTGTGCTCAGAAATTAACCTTTTGCTCCAAATAAAACATATTCTGATTGGTCAATTTCGAGATAAGAAATACTTGAGAACAAAGATTGAGGACAGAGTATAGTTTTTGAATCATATTGTGTGTATTCAGATTTACCTAGAACATCGATCACTCGGGCGAGTGCTAGTTAAATAGTGTAATTTGATTGGTTGCTCTGTGTGCTAGTTAAATGGTGTAATTTGATTGGTGCTCTGTGTGCTAGTTAAATAGTGTAATTTGCTTGGTTGCTCTGTGTGCGTTTTTAAATGGTGTAATTTGATTGGTTGCTCTCTGTGTTAGTTAAATAGTGTACTTTGATTGATTGCTCTGTGTGCTAGTTACATAGTGTAATTTGATTGGTTGCTCTGTGTGCTAGTTAAATGGTGTAATTTGATTGGTTGCTCTGTGTGCTAGTTAAATAGTGTAATTTGCTTGGTTGCTCTGTGTGCTAGTTAAATAGTGTAATTTGATTGGTTGCTCTGTGTGCTAGTTAAATAGTGTACTTTGATTGGTTGCTCTGTGTGCTAGTTAAATAGTGTAATTTGATTGGTTGCTCTGTGTGCTAGTTAAATAGTGTACTTTGATTGATTGCTCTGTGTGCTAGTTAAATAGTGTAATTTGATTGGTTGCTCTGTGTGCTAGTTAAATGGTGTAATTTGATTGGTGCTCTGTGTGCTAGTTAAATAGTGTAATTTGCTTGGTTGCTCTGTGTGCGTTTTTAAATGGTGTAATTTGATTGGTTGCTCTCTGTGTTAGTTAAATAGTGTACTTTGATTGATTGCTCTGTGTGCTAGTTACATAGTGTAATTTGATTGGTTGCTCTGTGTGCTAGTTAAATGGTGTAATTTGATTGGTTGCTCTGTGTGCTAGTTAAATAGTGTAATTTGCTTGGTTGCTCTGTGTGCTAGTTAAATAGTGTAATTTGATTGGTTGCTCTGTGTGCTAGTTAAATAGTGTACTTTGATTGGTTGCTCTGTGTGCTAGTTAAATAGTGTAATTTGATTGGTTGCTCTGTGTGCTTGTTAAATAGTGTACTTTGATTGATTGCTCTGTGTGCTAGTTACATAGTGTAATTTGATTGGTTGCTCTGTGTGCTAGTTAAATAGTGTACTTTGATTGGTTGCTCTGTGTGCTAGTTACATAGTATAATTTGATTGGTTGCTCTGTGTGCTAGTTAAATGGTGTAATTTGATTGATTGCTATGTGTGCTAGTTAATTAGTGTAATTTGATTGGTTGCTCTGTGTGCTAGTTAAATGGTGTAATTTGATTGGTTGCTCTGTGTGCTAGTTAAATAGTGTAATTTGATTGGTTGCTCTGTGTGCTAGTTAAATGGTGTAATTTGATTGGTTGCTCTGTGTGTTAGGACAATCTGAATACATTCCCGATTCCCGCTTCGATTCCCGGTCGACTCATACACAATACACTAAACATTATAGCAGTTGTTGCCCTCCGTGGTGCTTCGTGATGCAGGTATAGGTGTTAGTAATGTACCCAGAAAACGCCTTTAAATAATTGAAACAACATTGTAAGCTTCAAACAATCTGAAATATGACAACATGCATAATCAAAAAATAATCAAAAAAAAAAAGGCCGAAGGAAAGTGATATTACAGAAGAACATAGAAAGTTTAAACAATGATGTTATTGAGAAAATTAGATTGAAATGGAAACAGTAACAAAACTGTTCCGTGATTTATAAATAGGTCTTATTTTCTGCGAAATGCGTTAACTTATTTTTTTCAGACTGTCATGAAATATAACTTTTATTCAACTTCCTGCGTAGTTTACACTGGAAAGCAAACCGAATTCTTTACGAAATCCCAAATGCATGCGGGATTGATAATGATTAGGTGATTGAAGCGTAATTACCACATTCTCGGAGGCAGACTTATTTAAATACGAAAAGCAAATTAAATTTCTGGCAATTTGTCACACTAGACATTCGTTTTTGATTCGGTTGTAATGGCTTTTGGCATATATTATTTGGTAACATAAACACTGGTTGTAATAAACTTCAATTTAGCAATGTGACTTTAATATTTATAAAACAATCTTAAAATAATGCAAATATTGCGAACACATTTTAGACTATAGACACACATTCCAATGAGTTCTATGATCTTGGAAAGTTTTCAGATTTGCATATCACGCCGCGCACGTAGGCGCGTACTAGTTAAAATCTGTAAACATTCTTAACCCTTTCCCTCATAAGACAATTCTGCAGAAGACGACTTTGAACGTATTTTGTCAAAAAATAGAAAATCTCCATAATTGAATGGATAACCTATGACAAAAAGTAGAAAACATTGTGGCAAAAAGGTGAAATTGCACGTTTTGTGCAATTTCTTCTTTTGTCACTATGTTTTCAAAAAGTCGTCTGCTGCAAAGGCGTCAGAAAGCGTATATATGAGGGAAAGGGTTAAACATGTATTGCTATGTAAATCTGAAAAAACGCCACTGTCGGTTGGACAGGATGGTATAATTTGACACGAAAAGAGTTTGTTTATTTACTCTAAAAGTTTTTCTTTGTCGTTGTTTTTAGTTACTGAAAATTGGTCAAGCATTAGACCACTAGTCAATAATGTCGATATCACAGTCCATATTTAGAGGATATTTCATGAGTGTTTATTTATTATCACTTTTTAATAAACGAGTTGAATAAGATGATGATATGCCACGAACCTTGGCGAGCGTCATATCCAGCTTAGTTTTCGAGTTTATTAAAAGAGATAATAAATAAACACTCATGAGATATTCTAATTATCACATAAAGTGATTTATGAAGCGTATTTCGAAAAATGTACATGAAATTTTCCGGTTTTGGCTAACGTTATAACGCCAATACGCTAACGTGACGTCATTTTGTCATATTTTGGTTTCCGAAGTGTAACACATACTTGAGCGTAAGACTGGAATTCTAACTAGTAGTGTCATATAATATTTATGTAATGTGATTTTGACACTCCCGGAGAGGGCTTTATGTGATAAAATACCTTACAGACCATCATATGTTCTATTCTATTCCATTCTTTCTGAAAGGAAAACATACGAGGAACCATAGCTGTTGTTGTTCACATACAGCAATTGTGAAGCAGACGAATTAAAAAAAAAAAAAAATTGCCAAAGATATGTTAAATTCATTCAGATTTAAGTATATATATTGAACTGAGTGGAAAACATTACGGTTAAAGGGGGAATTTGCTCAGTTGCCATAATGTTTTCTAAAGTATTCTGCTGCAAAAGCGTCTGCAAGCGTCTGTATTTGGGAAAGGGTTAAATAGCGGTGATGGTGAAACATAACAGAATGATGCGAAAGTGTTTAAACGTCAAGATAACTATTTGCCAATTAACTAAAGCTATAAATCACACCATGGGTCTAATATATCACAAATATTCGAAGCGTAATTTATTTTCCTAGATTTGTTTTCAATGGAAGCAAAAACTTTGCTTAACATTTATCCATCTATAATTATGCAACTTCAAACGACTTTTGGATTTTACCGAAGAGCAAATTGGTTGGCTATTTTGAATAAGTGGAATCTCATTTTTGTGGCGATTGGTTTGACAATCGCCACAATGCTAACAGAAACAACAACAACGAAACAATTAACATAGTCAGTTTTGAACAGCCCGTTGACTTTTTTTATTCTTACTGCAAACCAATTAACCTACATCCGTTTAACCGCCAAATATATAGTTCCATCAGTGATGCAGAGACACGATTAATAATAATCATGTCAGTGCTACTTTGGTACCGGATTGATACTAAGATTTGAGATTGATTGAGATAATATCTACATTAACTCTCATGACACCACAATGACGCAATAAAAGGCGTCTGGAAATTCGAAAAGGTTCTATAAATAGCTCGCGAGAATGGTTATCGATTGTTCTTAAATCTAAATATTATAAACACTTATTCTGTAAATGTTGCAATATATGAAAGCGTCTAGATGATAAGACTGGCTTACAAAGGTTTAATGGACTCGATGTCATGCAGTGTACACGTTAGACACGTCTGTAAGTTCTAGCGTCAATTAGCATTCAATGCTGAAAGTGTAGCCGAATTGAGTTGGAGATCGAGCATTATCGTATATGTCTATATATATTGAAAATCGCAAGGCCTACACCGAGATACTGCTTGTTACTTTGCAGGATTTTCTATACGATCGCCACTACAATGTCATCGGCGCTTTGATTTTAATATTAGTTAAATTCAAATTCACATTCTTCTAGACACAAACATTTGAAAATGTTTTCTATTTTAATGATATTAGTTTTAATGTTAAATGAGTACCTGTTTAGCACTTTCCCACATACAGCAAATCTACAGCAGACGGTTTTGAAAATATTTAGTAAAAATTATGAAAACTCTCTATAAACGAAAGAACACTAATTTTGACGGTGCATCTTGGAATGATACCCCTTTATATTGTCCTCATTATCATAATAAACTTCCGACATCACGAAATACATTTTGTACATCATATAAAACAAAGACCAAAACACAATAACAAGTATTCACGGCATAATAAAGGTTGTACATATCACAATACAACAGTCCAACAAAACCAAAAAGTAGAACCAAAACAATGTAATAAAGTTTATGAACCTTCATAAATGAATTAGGAATCTATGTAACAGAATACAGAACGTACACAACATAACAGATAATGCACAGAAGACAATAAAACTCTCATAGAACATACAATAAGTGCACTAAGCATAATAGACAAGCTATATAAAATAATAAGAAATGCACAAAACAAAATAAACAATGCACATACCATAATAAAGTATGTACACGCCATAATAAAGTATGTATACAACATAATAAAGAATGTACATGACATAAAAAAGTTTGTACATGACATAATAAAGTATGTACATGACATAATAAAGTATGTACACGCCATAATAAAGTATGTACATGACATAATAAAGTATGTACACAACATAATAAAGTATGTACACAACAGTATAAAGTATGTACACGCCATAATAAAGTATGTACACGCCATAATAAAGTATGTACATGACATAATAAAGAATGTACTATACATAACATAATAAAGGGTGCACACAATAGAATAAGGATAGTTGAGGCATTCTATGTATACATTTGTACCTATATCTTAAACTGATCAATTGAAATGTTTGTTCATCGATTTAGACATTATAAGGATATGTGACCAAGCAATGTCATCATATACTTCAACGTCGTGTTTTAATCTCAATTTAGTGAAACGCTTACTTATTCTTTTTTAGTAATGTGTAAATTTAACAGGGACGTAGCTTGGCAATACTCAATGTGTAGGCCGTCTCGTGAGAAAATCAACATTGTGGACTCTGCGTAAAGTATCGACCCGGATCAGCCTAAGCATGCCACACAGGCGTACCCGGATATACACTTTTCACCTCCTGTGGATTTTCTGTTTCAGGAATCACTACTTTATCTATCCCCCCTTAGATGTGTCGGCCGGATTAGTCTGCGCGGACAGCGCAGACTGATCTGGTCGAACCATTACGCAGATGTGTATCGCCGCAGCTGCATTTTGGGGCATGTTTAGAAAAAATGTGTAGGCACGTGCCTACAGTGCCTAAAGGAAGCTACGCCCCTGTTTAATCGATGATATTACATAGGATGTATACATGTGTTACATCTAGATAAATACACAAATAAATACAAATACAGTCAAACTAGTGTTAGCGACAACATTTTCATCTATATTTGTCATGTATTAAGCAGCCACCAATGTTCAGCAGCCACATTTTAACTCTCCCTTGGGTTGCAGCCTCGGACACGTTTGACTGTAGTAAAGTTTATCGGCAGTATGACCATTTTTCCACTTAGTAACAGATATATGAGCCGTCCAAGGGAAAACCAACATTATGGACTCTGCGTATAATATCGACCCGAATCAGCCTAAGCAAGCTGCGCAGGCTAATCCGTGCAGACACTTTTCGCCTCATATGGATTTTCTGTTTTAGGAATCATTACTCTATACCTCTGTCCCCCTGAGACGGAATGTGTAGGACCGGGTTGACTGCACAGGCTGATTCGGATCGATACATTACGCAGAGTCCAAATTGGCTCATATTGATTCAGTTAGTCATTGTGTGTCATATAATGTATTAAATAATCGAAAATATATTAGATTAAATATAAAAGGTACCTGGAAGCAGATTGCATATTGTTCAGAAAATAGCGTGAAATTACTATTAACTTTGTACCAAAGGTTATTGCTGTTTCAGTGGCTTAATGTATGTTTATAAAAATGTTTAATATTGGGCGTTGGTGAGCTATATTTTTTTATGTGCTCTTTACAAACAAAATTAAAAACTTCCCAGCCTAAGTGTTAGTCATGAACTTTTTAGCTATTGAAGTTTTAATAATGCGTTTACGGTAAGTTTATCAGCGAAAGTGTCAAACGATAATATAATTGTGCAGACATATAATCTAATGTAGCAGATCCAGCTGTTGGCTTTTGGGCTTCCATCATGGTCAAGAAGACGAATAAGCTGGTACTTTATTACGCCGTGTTGAAACACATAAGAGTCAAACGTGATTGAAATTGAATTTCATGAAAGCACTCGTTATCCCTTCAAAATCACGGCACTTATCGTTGTTAAAGTTTAATCTTCCTATTACATATAAATCAAAGCTAGAGATGCTTGAAGGGAAATTGATTACTTTGATGCTGAAATAATATCTGAAATCCTGATTATGCCTTCAATTTAAAAGGGATCAAAACTAATATTCAATCAAGTGGAATACGCAGGTTTATCCGAAAATGCAGTATATACATGTAGTGTATATATGTATGTCTTATATTTCTTTACCAGCTAACTTTATTCGTTTTTTGTTTAATTTATTCTTAAATTATTTATTTGAATGGGTGTTTTACGCCGGTTTCAACAGTTATCAGTTATTCCACGTGTGGCGTTTTCTGGGTAAATTACCAGTAATACTAATATGAACCGTCCCGCGAGAAAACCAACTTTGCGTAAAGTATCGACCCGGATCAGCCTAAGCATGCCGCGCAGGCTTACCCGGATAGACACTTTTCGCCTCCTGTACATTTTATTTTTGTAGGAATCATTACTCGATACCTCTATCCCCCTGAGACGGAATGTGTCGGCCCGGATCAGTCTGCGCAGGCTGATCTGGGTCGATACATTACGCAGAGGCTATAGTGTTGGTTTTCTCGCGAAACGGCTCGTATTAATCATCCTAACACCGATGCCTCCTTTTGTAATGTTGTTCCCGCAAACCAGAGGGAAGCCATTGCTGCAATTATTAAATCTTTGTTACGACTCGACCGTGGATCGAACCGTGATCTCCAGCCCCCGAGGACGACGCTCTAATCACTGCATCACGCAGGCGGTTTTTTATTTCTAAATGCTTATATTGACAAAAGATTAGAATAAAGTGACTAAACAAGTTAATATGACTGATTGTAACAATTCAATAAAAGAGATAAGTATGAAAGAAAAAATATTAAAAATAGTGTTGCCCTAATTTTGTATATAGAGAGGATATTTCATGAGTGTGTATTTATTATGACTTTTAATAATAAACGAGTTTACTAAGATGATATTATCATACTTGATTGTTTACATATGTGTGATGGTTGTGAATAGTTGTATACAGTTTCAATGCAATGCATCAAATACCGCGAGTCTTGGGGAGCGTCATATTCAGCTTAGTTAACGAGTTTTACAAAAAGTGATCTTCTTTCTTCCATATTACATGACCCCCACTTTTTTGAATATTTCATAGGTGAGATACTACTATTTTCAATGATATGGGTGTCCTACCGGTAAATCATTAAAAAAGTGGATAATTGAAGGTTGAATTTTGTTGCTTTAGATGGAAATAAAGAAGGAATTTAACCCTTTCCCTCATACGACAATTATGTAGCAGACGACTTTGGACATATTTTGTCAAAAAATAGAAAATTACTAAAATTGAGTGGATAACCTATAACTAAAAGTGGAAAACATTGTGGCAAAAGGAATAAATTGCTGCAGAGGCGTCAGAATGCGTCTATATGAGGGAAAGGGTTAAAGAAAAGTGTTCCTCCTGATGCATGAATATTCTCATAGCTGTTGTGAACTTTTGAATGTCACATGGTTTTTAAATGTAGCAAACGGTTTAAACAAATTGTTAAAAAAATATAAATAAATTGTCAGCTGCAGAGGCGTTATAAAGCGTGTATATGAGGGAAAGGGTAGACATTCTTTGACCTAAAGGATCCTGCTGTATACTGCTTTACAGAAGTTTCTCGAATCATTCTGTGCCCAATTTTCAAACGATGTAAAGCCATACCAGACTATGTAGATGCGCCGTCTAATCCTGATCAGCACTGAATGCAAATATAATCTTATTACGGTCGGGTTTCTCCAAGCGCGGTTCAAATAATCTTCAATCCTGACTGCTCAGGGCCATAAAACGCTTAATTGTACGTTGATTGTCTTTATCTTAGATTGTTTATCGACGTAGACAATAAAGGCCCTCATTAAAACAGTTTTAATCGACACAAACTAGATTTTCTTTATATTATATGTGAATGAATCATACTCTTTAAAAAGCAACAATAGCATATTTGGGAACAGTAGAGAACCGGACCAAGCTGTGCATTTACACCCTTTTTGATATGAATTCGTGCTGTTTATCAATTAGTCACCAAAAGTTGTTTCATTAAACATCAGACAGAAATGTACATGTATGTAAGATTGCATGCAGATATTAATCTTAACCCTTTCCCACATACGACAGTTCTGCAGCAGACGAGACGACTTTGAATGTATTTTGTCAAAACATAGAAAATCTCCATAATTAAATGGATAACCTATGACAAAAAGTGGAAAACATTGTGGCAAAAGGAGAAATTGCACGTTTTGTGCAATTTCTTCTTTTGTCACCATGTTTTCAAAAATCCGTCTGCTGCCGAGGCGTCAGAAAGCGTCTATATGAGGGAAATGGTTAATCTGTTATAAGAACACGAAGGTTGGTTGTACCGCAGCACGACCGACGTGCTATACCTTAGAAGTAATAGCAATTTCACGCATTATTTAATAGCAAAGTCTCTTGGCTTCAAGAGTATAGATCAAATTTATTTAATTAAAGATGTAGTATGTCTCCGGTATGTCTTTTGTAAAGACGTAATGAAAGCATATTTGGATGAAGCTGATTAACTTTGATATCCACATCGCATTCTTCATGAACCGATTACAAGATATGATATTTCCACAGTCGTCTACCTGCTGTACAGTCATATAATAGATACATATCTTTAAAATTTGAAGTTTAATTTGGCTAAAGAATTGAAAACAAATTTGGGAAAAAGATCAACTAGTTTGAGTAATTTATTGACTCCACGCGGAAGCGCGGTGTCAGTATTGAATACGTTGCAAGTTTGTACCATGGAATTACGTAATCGAAAAGGGAGCAACCAACATTATTATTGTAAAGAAAAACTCCGTAAAATGCTTGAAAAAACAAACCTTTTTGAATCAATAAATTGTATTAACTGATTTATGAAACAACAAGATACACCACACATATGTCTTCTACCGTTATTACAAAACTTTAAACACATTTAATTTGTATTTAATAACGTTTCCCCAACTTCCTAGGCTACGATTTTTTAAAGGTTGGTTTACGGCCCCGACTCATCAAAGCTCAGAAAAAAAGTTTTAATGGTTGATTCGTCTGGTTGATTCGTTTGTATCAGGTATAGGTTTAATGGTTGATTCCTTTGTATCAGGTATAGGTTTGATGATTAATTCGTCTGTATCAGGTAAAGGTTTAATGGTTGATTAGTCTGTATCAGATAAAGGTTTAATGGTTGATTAGTCTGTATCAGGTAAAGGTTAAATGGTTGATTCGTCTGTATCAGGTATATGTCTTATGGTTGATTCGTCTGTACCATGTAAAGGTCTAATCATTCATTCGTCCGTATCAGGTAAAGGTTGATGGTTGATTGGGATGCTGCATAACTCGAACGTAATTGTTCATGCCTTCAACTCTTTCAGCGCTGAATTGTTTAAAGTAGACTCTCCCATGTTCAAAATCGGACGATTCTATTTTTTCATGTAATAAGAATTTTGGAATATGTGTATAACTTAAAGTCAAACAATGCTGATTTCAGGTGAGACAGCTCGTTACGAGCTGACTCACCTGAATCTGTATTGTTTGCAAAAACCTCAATATTGCATTTGGCGCTCAAAGAGTTAATCTATGTGCCGATAGACTATAAATGAACATTGAAAGTCGTAGAAAGGAAATTGTAATGATTTTTAATCTGTTCGATATTCATACAAAGTCTAACAACTTAGAATACATTTAAAGGACATCCCACGCAAGTATTTGGATTGACATTTGTTTATTGCTGGGATGGGAGTTTAACGCCGCTTTCAAAACAAGAGGTCCGTTATATCACGGTGTCTGTTAGGTAGCTTACCAGAACCTCCGACAGGTCACTGTTTAACAGTTGTTATCGTATGCATACAATCCGGGGGAGGAAAGTCACCATTTTGTAAATGCATTTGCGTGACCGGAACCAGGATCGAACCTAGGTATACCGCTTATTAACCCTTACAACAAATCTGCAGAAAACGACTTTAAAAACATGGTGAAAAAAATCTGAACAATCTCCTTAAAAAATAGCTTAATTGTTAAATAAAGTTGGAAACAGTGTGGCCAACGGAGAAATTGCTCATCATGAGCATTTTCAACTTTGATCACAATGTTTTCAAAAGTCGTCAGCTGCTATTGCGTCAAAATGCGTCTGTAGGAGCGAAAGGGTTAAACAAAACGACATAACCACTTCAACAATGAGTCTGTACTAGATATATTGATCGCACTACAGAAACACCAGCCACACATGTCATTTGCGCACATGATAGAGTCGGGTCAACCTGCGCACCGGTGCTCTGATCGTGGTCTGCACTATTCTCAAATCAATTACAATATACATTTGGAAAACTATGTGTAATTGAAGCAATACATTCTAATTGATGTCAGACTTCCGATTGAAGTATTTCGAGTGTTGTGGCTTATTATATTACATACCATACGTTCTTGCGTGTCCCGACTTAAGAGGCCAATAAGCAATAACCAGGTTAGCAATAATCAGGTTAATCAAGCATGTGAGAATAATTTCGTGACGAAAAGATTAGCAGAAAGAAAACTGACACAATTATTTAAGCCATCTTCTGAAAACAAACACCAATTATATAAGCTTATGATACTATTTTAAAGCGTTCCGAAAATGCCATGGTTTATTGGGAGAAAACCGATAATCTACGGAATCCAAAACGGTCCATTAAATGAGGTATATAACATAATGGTTTCGTTTCGTGAAAACTAGAAGTAGATAAGGACCCAGAAATGTAATCACTTGTTCTAGCAATCGCTGGATTAATACTGAATTTATTTAAGTCTATGCCAGAGCTGCTCCTTAACTGTTTTCCATATATGAGCCGTTCCACAATAAAACTACATTGTGTAATCCGTGTAAAATATCGACACGGGTCAGCCTAAGCACGCCGGGCATGCTTACCCGGATAGACACTTTTCACCTCCTATGGATTTTCTGTCAGAAACCTCTATCCCCTTGAGACGGAATGTTTCGGCCCGGATCAGTCTCGTAATAAGCTGTCTCACCTGAAATCAGCATTGTTTGCATTTTAGTTACCAAAATAGTCCAAAACTTTCATAAATTAAGAAATGGGCACAACCGATTTTGAACATGGAAGAGTCTACTTTAACTAATTCGGCGCTGAAAGAGTTAACGACTAGTGGCTTAAGATATGTTAACTGCAGCAGTAGCTTTTTGACAAACTTGTTTCTTGCACACCTCCTATTCGCCTCTCTTTTGGCTTTCGAACTGTTGATATACATATGTAAGTTGCATTTATTCTCTTCTCAAACAGAGCGGCTTCCGTATGTCCAAAAATAGATGTCTTTTAAGCCGAAAATATCCCAGCAAAGCAACACAACGAGTTTTTACTTCATTTACATCAAAGACATTCCAGATTTAGTCGGTCAAGCGTTTCGTCTTTCATTCTTAACTTTTACCTTCTTTCACACTTCACTGCTATAACTCAGTAATAGATACCTTTACGTCTTAATGTTACACGAGCTTTACACTGGACGAAGTGTGTTCGTTCTCTGTACGCTTTCTGACGCCTCTGTAGCAGACGACTTTTGAAAATATTGTGCCAAAAGAAGAAAGTGTTGAAATATTCAATTTCTCCACAATATGTTCAGCTCTAGTCTATGGTTAAATTTGAATGTATAGAGGTTTACCATATTTCTAACCAGTCCTTTTCAAAGTCGTCTGCTGCAGGTTTGCACACTGTGGGAAAGGGTTAAGTATTTATACATTTCACACATTCTGTAGATAACGAGGTCGAAGTGATATCAGTTAATTTCGTTTTATTGGTTTTGTATTTCTCGTTAAAAGGGAGGGCTTGAATTTTCATAAACAATGCGAAAATGTTAAAGGTATGTTGCAGAACGGAAATACAAGGTTTTTCTCATTTAATTAATGTCTTATGTCTGTATCCAATTTTAAACCAATTTCCTCGTGTAACATTAACATTTCCTAACTTTTTTCATTTGAACTGGCATCCCATTTACAACGAGCTCGTCTATGATATTAGGCAAAGTTCAAAGGCGACAAGTATTTTTAAGTTCTTTGTAATGTTGTAGATTCATTTTTGATTAATGTTTTTTATATTTGCAATGAAGTGAAGTCACCTATTACGGGAGATATGCTTCATTTGTACATTTGATATAGATTAATATAAAATAATATATAGTTCATTACAAGAGAAAGTTGATGCAAGGCATCAATGTCGCCGGAAAAGACTGCATTGATTTATTTTTTAACACACATGTAGTCTTGACTTTCATTAGTCTAAACATACACATAATGTTTTCATAAGGATTAATTCCAGGATTTTTGAAATTCCACATAGATCTACAAATTTCAGGATTTCTTTTGGTCAGGATTTTGGATGTTTTGTATTTGTCAAAAAAAAAAAAAAATTAATACATTTTGGGATTTAAATCTACATGCAATAAAAAGCTATTAAACCCTTTCCATGTCTGAAGCAACAATGAAAACCTTTAATCGCTTAAAACATTGAGAAAACGGTTAAATTGCTGAAGACATGAACTTCCTCCTTTTTAATACTAATTATTTCACAAGTAGACCACACTTGTAACAATATAACAGCTAAATTGTTTATCTAAATCGTTGATGCATACAATATATGTGGCAAGTATGAAATTAATTGGGTGCGAAAGAGCAGATTTTCTTTATTTCTAAATCTATTGTTTATCAGAGTTTGTTCTTCTCTTAATTTGTTTCAACATTTAATATCACATATATTTAATCATTTAAGTGTGTAATATTTTTAAGTGTGTAATATTAGCTATCTATCTGTAATAAGGTGTTTGAGCATTCTTTCGAAATGTTTACCCTCGTGTCAGGCTTCATCGAGTCGTAGTGTCAGACATCGAAGAAAGTGAATAAAAAAATCAGGCAAAGCTTTAGTACATGTTTTATTCCACTGCATTCGAGAGAGAAAAGCATTTCTATATTATCTTTCTTTCTCATACATTCGACCCATGCATTCGTTTCGTGACGTTTAAGAAAAATCAATTTGTCGTGCGACATTTTTTGTCTGCATAACCTAGTCACTTTTCTAAGTTTACATTTTACTTCCGGTCACTTCGCTTTGTTTACATTTTGGCAATATGAAACTAGGTCACAAACTGAGAAAAAGGCGTTTCGACGTTCACGACCGATAAACAGGCTTATATTTGAGACATATTTTCACAAATTATTTCTTATTTTTGTTTCTGTTACCAGTTTATGTTCATGGGAAACTATACAAGTGTGTGTGTGTCATTGTGCATATTCAGCCCATCGTATGAGTGTAAGCGACGCACGTTTTTGTTGTAAAATGTATCGCGTGCAAATCCAGCTTTTCATTGGTTATCGCACACACAGTAAGTACAGTAGTATATAGTAGCGTGTGCAAAATTTACAAATCTATGCGGGCGGTACTCGGTAGTGACGTAATCAACAGTTCTAGGTTAGAAACAGTTCATATTTTAGATATACACGAGTTAACATTATCAAATGAATTCTTCACAAATCAAGACATATTTTTGAACATGAAAATAACATTCAGTAAGTTAACATTACTATTGAAAGTAGAATTTGACGTGATTTTTATTTCAATATATCTCAATATTGACATATAGCAGTTGGTTGCAAGTCTAGCAGGGACCACATTTGTCTTCGTAAATAAGACAAAAACACTTAAATGCAAGTCAACAAAATGAAACTAAAAATACCTAAAACATCGAAATGTTTATTCCATTTTAGATGTGCCATTACTTAGTGTTTTTAAACAAACACAATTGTAATATGTTCAAAACATCTTAATGTGTTTCATTCCAATAATTATCCCTCCTCCCATGTGATTTCCGAAAAGCTATTAAAAATAGAAGTCGCGGGCTTCTGCCCGGCGACTAATAATGTTTTTTTCCTTCTTTGTTTTCCAACCGACCTCAAAACGTAGAGCATCCCTTGCGGACTAGGCTATTAATGTACACGTTTGTTATTAAACTTACAGTATAAACATGGTAGGCACAGCGATTTCCGTCCGACATCGGAAGAGATCGCTGTGTTCGTGGACCAACGGAAATGACCGACAAGCCAACGAACAATACCGATCGATAACAACTTGATACGGAAATCGTCGTTCAATTAGCTTTGTTGCACCGAACAATACAGATTGGCCTGAAGTTTCAGTGTCATTCTTTTCTATAAGTTAAAATAAAATAATTTTACATCGATTGCGAAATAAACTTTAAGCTTATATTTATCACGCTCGATGTCTTCTTTCCGGGGACTTCACCGGTACTCGCGCCGTTTGAGAGGAAAGTCCCTAAATTAAAATCCGATCATCTCGGGATTTGAACCTGGAACCTTTGGTAGAGGCCGACGCTTTGCCACCAAACCCCTTTTTGACATTCGGACATTACAACACTACAGAGTATATTTGATCAATATTACCTTTTGTGCTATATTTTTAAACATTTATACAGAGCCCTAGATAAGGAGCATTTTTCATGTTCTAAAATCATTATTTTATTCATTCATTATTTATTATTCCTTTGAGTACCCACAACATAGGATTGTATTGAGTTATAAGAGAAAATGTGTGGGTGAAAGACCTGTTCATTCCCTCTTATCTAGTCCTCTGAATTAATAGGATTACATAGAAGGATTGGTGAACTAGAGTTATCATCGTCAAATTAAGTCTGAAGAGGAGGTAGTAAATATAGCTCATCGACTCGAGGTAGACATTAGAAAAGTTATTTCAATAGTTATCTCCCTTGATTGGAATTGACACAGTACGTATCAGCTAACAATCTGGGACGTAGTCAGACATATGTTTGATGTTAGAACAAGCACTAATCCTTTTCCCACATACAATAAAGCTGCTGAGCTTCAGAAAAATGTGAACAAATGTATAGGCAGATTTTTTTTTAAAATCCTTAAAAATGAAAATATTATTGGTGAATAGAGTTAAAATATATTTTTTTCGGCATGAGTAATCTCCCCCTAGTGCAATCATGCTACAGATGCGTCCAAAGACATGTACAGGGTTGAAAGTGTCAAACTACGTAGCGACTGCTGTGTGAGACAAACATGAATACATCACAGAACAGGTCTGATATTTTAATTGTTGATCTTACTCAGCTCATTTTGTGCCTTAAATATAGTTTTCATAATGGAATATCAATAGAAGCATTATTTGATACTCAAACAACGTAGTTATGAGCCGTTCCACAAGAAAACCAACATTGTGGACTCCGCGTAATGTATCGATCAAGATCAGCCTAAGCATGTCTCGCAGGCTTACCTGGACCGACACTGTTCGTATCCTGTGGATTTTCTGTTTCAGGAATAACTACTGTATACATCTATCCCCCCTAAGACGGAATGTGTCGGCCGGATCAGTCTGCGCGGACAGCGCAGGCTGATCTGGTCGATACATTACGCAGATATATTGATATGAGCCGTTCCATGAGAAAACCAACATTATGGACTCTGCGTAATGTATCGACCCAGATCAGCCTGTACTGTCCGCGCAGACCGATCCGGCCGATACATTCCGTCTTAGTGGGATAGATGTATAGAGTAGTTATTCCTGAAACAGAAAATCCACAGGAGGCGAAAAGTGTCTATCCGGGTAGGCCTGCGCGGCATGCTTAGGCTGATCCGGGTCGATACTTTACGCAGAGTTCATAATGTTGATCGTGGAACGGCTCATATGAAGATTAATTCCTTCCTCCACAGTTTCAGATGCCTCTGCAGCAAACCAATATTTGAAAACATTGTGGGAAAAAGGAGAAATTGCTCAAAATGAGCAAATTCTCTTTTTACCACAACATTTTAAACATTATTCAAAATTTGTTATTTAATTTTTAGACAGCTTCCATATGTTTTCATCTTCGTCTGATGCGGATGTGTTGCATGTAGGGAAATGTTTGTTGACCGTAAATTTCAACTGTTTTTGTGAATCCGGGACAAAATGTCCATAGACAAAATGCCATTGGATAATGTCCAGGGACAAAAACGTCCACGGACAAACTGCCACAATATGAAACGAGGACAAAATACCACAGTTTATTTCGAAAACATTTTATTGGGAATTATAATGTTAAAGCAGCACCCCACCACAAGTGGACTAAATGTCACACATGTGTTTTATATACATGTGCTAGTTGAACCTGGTGATAATATCCATTGACGTAGATTTTGTTGAAGTAGTCAGAAAGCTCTGCTGTATCAGCTGGTGTGTGCTGCAGGAGGTAGTCCATCCCAGCAGGTATGTCATCCAGAGGTAGAAAGGCCAGGGCATCAATATTCCCACAGAACAGCTTGAAGTCGTCGTCGGCTGCATACCTTGGGCTGAGAACCAGCTCCAGGATCTTCCTACGGGTTGCCTGGGTGAGATGGTAGAAACATCCTTAGATTGCGATGCCATGGTGCAGCATAGCTCGCAGAGCCCTGATGACAGCCAGTTCGAAGTCGCACAGTACAGTGGCTGGTGTTGGTTCTGGAAGCTCCGGAGTCTCACAGTAATCCATGACTGCCTGGAAGAGCTCCTGGTAGCACTGAAGGGACTTCCCCTCCAGTAAAGCATACACTGTAGTGACGGCTGTGGTGCCAAGTGGTACCCGGATAATAAAGAGCTGCATAAAGCCTCGTGGAGCCATCGCAAAATTGCCATCAACGAACCAAGTGTCGGCAGTTCACAGGATTTAATCGGTCAGCCACCACAAAAGCGCATCATACGTGCATATAGAGACCTCAAGACTCGCCTATGCAACCTTTGCCACGATCGCACAGCATGCCGCATGGCCGTGGAGGAGTTCCTTGCTGGGGTTGGATACAACATCCGCTGGATGCCAGCTAACAGGCATAATGAGAATGATGTGTAGACTAGACATTATAATTTACAATAAAATGTTTTCTAAATAAACTGTGGCATTTTGTCCTCTTTTCATATTGTGGTATTTTGTCCATGAACATTTTGTCCGAATACCGTTTTTGTTCACAAATATTGTTTTAAAGCCATACATATCAGGTTAAGGGTTAAATGGCTAGATATGCAATATTCGACTATCCATAATTTTCACTTTGATTTCAGATCAGAACGAAATAATGCCGTAATACAAATGTGTGAAACCTGTTTTAACACATACCTTTGTAAGACCCCATACTGCTTTGTGCAAATGATCCGTGGGCAGATTGCAAAATAATATCACAAAAACACGCTAGTACCTTTGCGCAAATTTGACTGATTAGCATGGCAATAAAGACTATTTGTCGTAAAAGAACGGTTTTCCATGCACGCCAAATATTTTCATGGTCATACAACCCCTTTCTCTCTCTAGGGAAGATAAATACAATTCCATGAATAGTTTGTGTAAATGTTTTAATACTGTGAGCGTTTACCCTCTATACTTCGATTGATTAATTTATTGAGGTTGAATGCCGTTTTTGACAATTATTCAGTTACATCGCAGAGGCCAATAAACCTACTCTTGTGTTTTTTGACTTTTTCACACCAGTACTCAACACAACAATATGTCTGCTTTTCCACATGGACTGTCCGAGAATTCGAAATGTCTTTGCTGACAAAGGTTTGAACCTTAGTCGAAGGATCATCTTTGTAAAAATCAGGTGACCCTGTACTGGGGGTATTTCCGTTCTTTAAATATCCTGTCATCGAAGCCAAGTATATAAGTTATATCGTCCACCTAGCGATTCGAACACAGAACCAGAAACGGGCACTGTCACACGAAAATCGACGTTTGCGACGTTGTGACAAGACAATGTCCAGAATCTCAGGATCTTCCCTGTCCATCATCTAGCCCTGTAAACCTACGTGTAGACCTCAGAGAACGAGTATGACCAATACGCCGACTATAAACTTATGGAATCTGCTAAAGTCATCTCAGATTAAAGATATTATACTCTACAGTATGTATCTTAATTCTAAATTCTAAAATTTAAACCTGCCTGCCTGACTGACTGTCTGTCTGACTGTCTGTCTGACTTTCTCTTTCTCTCTCTCTCTCTCTTTGTTTTTGAGAGAGAGATTAACGGAATATAGAGTGTTTATTTTTTCTGAAAAATATGATTTCTTTAATCTAACAATGTAAGAATGATGTTAATTATAAACCCGGTGTATTTGGGTTACTCCAGTTCTGTGTCATTTAAAGATACATTGGAGTTAATATTCCGTCTTAGTCGATGTTTTACGACGTTTACTAACATTATTTTAGTTAAATTACTGCATCCCTTATTCGTGAACCCTGGGTAAACAAACCGGTGCTAGTCTAGGAAAAGTACTTTTCCCAATGACACTCCGACAAACCGCCGCGACTGGGGATCGAACCCGGGACGCCCGGTTACAAACCCCCGACGCCCGGTTACAAACCCCCGACGCCCGGTTACAAACCCCCGACGCTTACCACTTTGTCATGGCGAATTCATATATTGGAGTGATTTACCCTCGCCGTGCAGAATTAACTATTTGGCGAGCAGACAAAGTTGGATACAAGGAAGTCCGGGTTATTTTTCCTGGAAGTGACCAGTACTTCACCTCTAGTTGAGTGGGAGACGCTTAAAAGCATCCCTTAAATTTCCAGAATCCGGACCGGGATTTGAATACCAGACCTCTGGATTGACAGTCCAGTGTGTTAACCACTGGACATCCCCGCCACTCTAATGAAGCTAATGGTGCTACACTTCTTTTTTGTAAGAAAACGCATGTTGTGTTCTGTAACATATAGCTGGACAGTGAAGGAACTGGTAAGACTTTGCTGTTCGCAGATACAGAAGGATTCATTTTCACTAGAGGCGGTTCAGACGTCATTTTAACCCTTCCACACCTAAATCAAATCTGCGGCAGACAACTTTAAAAGCATTCAGATAAAACAAATAGAACATCTCTTCGACTGGAAATTTATTTACTGAAATGAAAACATTGTGATAAAAGAAGTAATTGGACAGTATGAGCAAGTTCTCGTTTCGTCAGAATGTTTTCGAAAGACGTCTGCTGTAATAAGAGTTAATAAACTTCGGATAATATCAATAGATTTATGGATTTCTAAGTTGTCTTTGTACAGCTCGAAAACTATCAAGCCTACGATCAACATGCCAATTTTGACAGGTATAAATTATTATCCAATAATTCGCCAACGAGGAATAATGTTTTAAGACGATATATCAGTTTATTTTGACGCTGAAACAAAACTATTATTGTTATATTTTCCCATTTCTTGCAATAGTTTAGGCTTGCCAAACACCGAATCTAATTACCCATTCATTTTCTTTGACATTTTATGGTTTTACCATATTTACCTTTATGTAAATCATTTTGGCATGACGGTTTTTTTTATTTTTGTGTTTGAATGTGTCCTTCGATTCTGTGTTTTTGGACTTTCTATCCCTAATGATTCGGTAGCTATGTTTTGATTAATTTGTTTAACATTAATTGCGAAACAAGATTTCAGCTTATATTTGTATCAATCTTGATGCCTATTTCCTAGAGACTAAACCAGTACATGCGTCCTACAAGGGACCAACCAGGGGCGTAGCTTGGCAATAATCAATGCGTAGGCCGTCTCGTGAGACAATCAACATTGTGGACTCTGCGAAAAGTATCGACCCGGATCAGCCTAAGCATGCCACACAGGCCTACCCGGATATACACTTTTCGCCTCTGTGGATGTTCTGTTTCAGGAACCACTACTCTATCTATCCCCCCCTTAGACGGAATGTGTCGGCCGGATCAGTCTGCGCGGACAGCGCAGGCTGATCTGGTAGATACATTACGCAGATGTGTAATGCCGCAGCTACATTTTGGGGGCATTTTTAGAAAAAAATGTGTAGGCACGTGCCTACAGTGCCTAAAGTGAGCTACGCCCCTGTCAACAGTCCACAACTGTCTTTCAGACGGATAATCCGTTACTAGTCGATATCAGTCGTGACTCAGAGACTAAACCAGTACCTGCGTCGTATGACAATTGAGTAGAGAACTTATGTGAGAAGCCAGTAAACATATGGGTAGGTGAAATGGGCGACTTGATATGAGTGAAACAATGTTGAAAGTGGCGTTAAACCCCAATGAGTTATCATTAGGGAAACATGTCTGACCTTTGATGTTTATGCATATTATATGAACAAGTTATGTTATTGTTTTTGTCTGTTTCGAAGTCGTCTGCTCAAGACAGATTTGTTGTATGTACATGTAAAAAAGATTTAACAGTACAGTCTATGGGGGGGGGGGGGGGGGGGGGGGGGGGGGGTGGGGGGGGGGGGGGGGGGCTCACCGTCTTTATAGTTCGCATCTCCATTATTTTGTAGTTATATTCATTATTGTGCTATAATTGCTATTAGGTTAAGATGTCGTAAACTAACGCATACATAGGCGTTTTGTTATGCTTTGTTTATCAAAGACGTGATCAGGTGTGTACGACCTACAACATTAAGTCGCATTTATGTTATGCTCAGTGATAGTGTCGTTATATCCAGTTGATGTCATTTGCTATTATCTAAAACAACCATTATGTTCAGTCATGTTCAGTCGGTCAATCATGTGGTTTGTTTCGTTTTTTGTCTGTTTATGAAAGTTGATGCTTGGTCGTATTCTTGTTTTATTCTGGTAATAAATAATATGTTTTAAGTGGTTGACTCTATCTGAGTCAATGGCAATATTAATGTTTGCAAACAATACAGGCTCGTAACGAGCTGTCTCACCTGAAATCGACCCATGAATTATCAAAGCTATCCAAAACACTTGCTACATGAAAAATGGAGTCGCCCGAATTTGATCATTGAAAAGTCTATTTTAGATAATTCTGCGCTAAAAGAGTTAACATTTTATCACTATATCATGTCAATATAATGCCCTGTTCGGTGCACAAGTTAACATGTTTGGTATACTAATGCCCTGTTTGGTGCACAAGTTAACATGTTTGGTATAATAATGCCCTGTTCGGTGCACAAGTTAACATGTTTGGAATAATACCGTCCGAAAGACTATCAAATGAACTGGCAGCACGACAGCCAGATTCCTTGGAACAAAATTGTGTTGAGAGCGGGTGCACAACAGCAACGAAACACATTTTAGGTGAACTACACACACGCCCTGATATAGCTGAAATAACGTTGAAAACGGCGTTGAGCTTAAATCAATCCATATGTTCTATGCACCGCCCATTAAACAGTTACCCAGCTTAAACAACTTAATAGGTGAAAAGGGCCATAACCCTTTAAAATAACATGCAATTGTAAGACCTTTAAGATATGCACATCTCCTCTAGGTATAGAAGCTTCATGTAAAATTTTATTGAATTCCACCCATCGGTTTGTAAGAAATAGGCCGGACAAAGTATGACTTCGGACAAAATATGAGCAACAACTTAATAAGTAAAAGGGCCATAACGCTGTAAAATAACATGCAATTGTAAGACCTTTAGGATATGCACATCTTTTGGCATAGAAGCTTCATGTAACATTTTATTGAATTCCACCCATCGGTTTGTAAGAAATAGGTCGGACAAAATATGACTTCGGACAAATTACCAAATACATCCCTGACTCAGATAACCCAAATAGTCCTGTAAAAAAAATCCTATTTTTTACTTAAAAAGCGTGTGTGTCTCTAGTTGTTCGCAGCTGCTCGCCAAATGGCTATATGCCGATAGGCGAGGGTAAACAACCACATAAGAAGAAGTTGTTCGCATTGTTTGTTCTTGTTGTACGTATCCTTTTACATCGATTGCAAGACAAGCTTTCCATTTTTTATTACTCACGCTCGATGTCCGCTTCGCCATTTGTGTGGAAAAACATCACTGTCTGAATCCAGCGCGGGATTTGAACGCGGGACTCTTTGGTACGAGAGACCGACACTCAACGACTGCACCACTGTTCCCCTGAATACATTTGTTGCACTCAACATCTGTTTGTTAGTGCAGATGCATCAAGATGAATTTCAAAATAATTTCAAGACTTTGTAATTATTTTTAATGCTTCTAGTTGCTTAATTCATCAACTTTAACTGTTAATTGAGCCTTTCATTATTTTTTACATCCATCAGTTTTATAGCATTAACATGCATGTCAGACTATTTGAGTAAGTGATATTTATAATTGAATTAATGCTATTTGGCATGCTCGTGCAATTTCGTGAGTAGGTCTTTAGAATAGAATCGCAACACCAGCAAGGCTTTTCCCCTCATAGATACTACTCGATAATATGAACCGTATTCTGTGTTTGAATACATATATAATAATATTTTCATTTTGTCGCACATGTACATATATTCATCAAGTTTAAATGAGCCGTCCCACGAGAAAACAAACATTATGACATCTGCGTAATATATCGACCCAGATCAGCCTGCGCAGTCCGCGCAGGCTGATCCGGTACGACATATTCCGTCTCAAGGGGATAGGTGTATAGAGTAATGATTCCTGAAACAGAAAATCCCCAGGAGGCGAAAAGTGTATGTCCGGGTTAACCTGCGCGGCATGCTTAGGCTGATCCGTGTCGTTACTTAACGCAGAGTCCAAAATGTTGGTTTTCTCGCGGGACGGCTACAATATTTATCTCATCAAACGTGTTTTCAAAACCAAACGACACATTTGATGAAAATGAATGTTTGTATTTAACCCTTTTACAGATGCAGACGCCCTTTCTAGCCTCTGCAGTAGAAGACATTTTAAAACATTGTGGCACAAGGAGAAATTGTTCATTATGAACCATTTCTGCCTTTGCTAAAATAATTCAACGCTATTTGATAATTAAGTTCTAAGTTATGGATATTTCTCTCGTTGTTTTGTGCATGTTGTCTGTTGCAGTCGTCTGTTGCAGATTGCTGTATGTGGGAGCGGGTTAAAATTAAATGCATCTTTGAACAAAGGTCAGGATGAAGCCCAACGTATCGCGTACATGTGATGTAGGCATATGTTCATCTGATGACAAAATCTAGCAGTGTGTCCCTTCTAGTTGTACGCCAATGTTACTAAACCATGTCAAAATGGAGTGTCAAATATCCTCCAAATCTCAATCTCATTAAAAACAAGACATTAACTTCACTGCGGTAGCAATCGTTCGGTTGTATCTGAAGACAGCCTATTACAGGTCAGCTCAGATTAACCTTTGCGTGACCCAATCAAATTGTCGCCTACAAAATCGTTAGGTATCAACCCATATAAAAAAAGGGTAGAGAAAAGTTGATTGTCGAGTGTTCCGACAGTATAGAATATTTCTAAATATAAAGGATCAGTTCGAGACGTCCTTTTATGCGGTGTCGTCAAGCGGAGTAGTTTAGTTTGATTTCTATTCGATTCACATGTATCTCAAAAAGTACAAGGTTTAAGATCGGACACAAAAATGCAATCATTGTGGGGTAAATGAGAAACAGCTCGTTTAGAGCATTTTCGTCCATTCCAATAATGTTTTCTAGTAGTTTACTGTTAAGTCGTCAATGTCGACAATATCACGGAAAATGTTACACCTCCTGGAAAATGGATTAGGCAAAGAGAAGACAATTGTCACTTTATTGTATGAATTCTCTTAGATATGTAACGTAGGTGACGTGCTTCAGCTGTAAATTTGTATTAGGACAGAGCTGCTGCTACTCTGTCTTCAAAAGCAACTAATTTCCAGGAATTGTTTCGAGTGTAACTATATATTCGAATATAAGATGATCGGGTTATCACGTTTTAACTGTAATTCAATTACGTATCGCGGATAAGATCCCCAAGCGAGTCATACCAAAGACTTAAAAATGTAGTCAAGGTTTCCCTCCTGATTATGGGTTATTGATACGACTTACTCGTCGGTGTAGGGATGAGGGGACCAGTAGTGCCAGTAACTTACTCAGGAAACACTGTAGTATAACTAAACAATTGTTGAAAGTAGCATAAAACAACAAACGAACAAACATTGTGTCGACACATGTAAAGGAGCCACGACTGGTTCTTATTGCCTGTCTGGGTATGCTCTTATTTGATTCTGTCAGGTTTTTTCTCTGCGTCTAACGTGGTCCCATTTATTTTTGTTACCTCACACTTGTTCAAGCGCACACCGTGTCAATTGCGTTCTTACTACGATCATTCATATATGGCGTCCTTAATGCGATGCTACGGCGACGGAAATTGGGCTAAGAGCGCGTCAAAGTCGCCAAAAGCATGGTATAAGCCTGGTGAAAACACCAGACATCATGCTGTGGTCGCCAAGGTCGCCAATGGCACCATCGATTGCACCACGCCTATGGCGTTCTTATGCATTCTTCCATTATCCTCACGACATAATTTTCAAAGTTCATACACGTCCTCCAGGTCCATAAAGACCGTACAACGTCCTATTAACGGTTTCTATTGCGTTCCCAAGTTATTGGTATAATGTGATGGTTTTTTTTTAAAGCAGTAGGCAATATAATAGGCATCATCTGAGCCCACACATCCGAAAAGGTACCCGTTTGGCATTTTTGTAATGTAGGTTCAGATCACGCTGTCCATGTTCTCAGACTGATCATAATCTACTCAAGTTGACAGTAGCTTCTTACAAGATTATGTAGGAAATATTTGAAGACTCTATGGATGAATTGACTCACCTGGATATACACTGTTCACAAAAGTCAATTTGTACCATCTTTCATGGACAGGCTCATTCAAAGTTACATTGTTCGGCTATTGGAGTTGTATTTTGTTTTAAGAAAATGCAATTAAATCTATGACAGGGGTTGTTTTTGTGGGAGACTGAGATAACACACACATTAATCTAAGTCTTCACTTTTTAGTGTATCCCTTGCCCACATACAGACGCTTTCTGACGCCTTGCAGCAGACAATTGTTTTTAAACATCTTTGCGAACGGAGACATTTCTCATAATAAACAATTTCTCCTTTTGCCACAATGTTTTAACCTCTAATTAATACGAAAAAACCCCATGAATGGTTTTTTTCGCTTATAGTTAACAGGTGTGAGATTTTTTTTCTTTTTTTTTTTTTCAATAACCCATGAAGCTTTCTGAAATGAAACTGGAAAAATCCATGGGCGCCGCCATTTTGGGTATGTATAAAATGAGACGAGAAACACGGATTGAAAAAAAATTATTGTCGTCTTTTTAATAAATTTTTTTAAATCGATATTTTGGGTATGTATAAAATGACACGAAAAACATGGATTTTTAAAATCATTGTCGTCTTTGTTTTTTTTTTTTTTTTAAATCGATATTTAAGATCTTAAAGAACTGTGTTTTGTGGAATTAACATTTGTACGAAAAGTTAAAAATAAATGGAATAAAAAGAGTTTAATTAACATTGTGTTCATGATTTGGGAATTAAATCCCAAGTGGAAGAGATTCTTGCGATATAAAAACGAGTGCGCCATAGCGCACAAGTTTTTATATGCAAGAATCTCTTTCACGAGGGATGTAATTCCCAAATCATGAACACAATGTTTATTAAACTATATATTATATTCTCGGCGATAATTTTCGTTTTTAAACGACAATACCCCTGTGCAGCTCATTTGTTTTTAGCTCAGAAGTAGGGCGAGATCTGAATGACGTAATCTGCCAGTTTTGCAGTGACGTCACTATATATATATACGTGACGTCACCGACAATGTGTACATTGATTGAAATAAACTTGTGTCATGTCGATTCAAGCTCTTATTTGCGGATTTAAAAGTGCAATTGTGGATTATTTAACGGTTCATCATGGAAATAAAGTGTTAAGTACTGAAAACGGAGCTTAAAAGTGTTTAAAAGAGATTTTAAAAAAGTAGCTCCGAAAATCCGGCTAGTGAGCTATATCGCACAATAGGCGATATTGCTCAGTAGACAAAAAGCATGTTATAGGTTTTCTCAAGTTGGGAAATCTCTATAGTTTATCATTCAGTATGTAATATATATGTTTCCCGTTCGTCAAAAAAACGACAGCATTAGCCTTCTACGCCCGAACCTAAATGTTGACTGTATCGTAGCCAAAGAAGGACGTGACGTCATTTCCGTAACACTTCATCTTGGCGTTACGTCAATGGAGCGATGTCCTTTCCCGCAAAAAAGTGGTATCAACATGAAATACCCCAAATTCCTATACATGAGCTATTTATCAAACATTGTGGCAAAAGGATAACTTTCTCATAAGGAGCAATTGTTCTTTTAGCGACAATCTTTCCCTAAATCGTCTGTTGCAAAGGCCTCAGAAACCGTCTCTAATAGGAAAAGGGTTTAGCAGAAATGTGACCCCTTACATCATTTGTTCCAGTCATATTGACTGGTTGATAAAGGTAGTCGCCAGGTGGCATCAGCAAAAGGCTGATCTTTTTGCTTCTTTACCATAATGCAGGTGATCGATTAAGGATCATCCTGGTCATCATGTTTTAACCTCGTTCATTATAAATGTATTCCTTGATTTTCTGAAAGTCTTTACTTTATTATTTTCTGTTCGTAATAATAGACGACAGCAATACGAATTCCAAATATGTTTTGATAATGCACGAAACATGACATTAACATTATTATTGTCAGGTCAATTACTTATAAATCCTTTTTTATGGCCAAAGTATGCTCTTTAATTTTTGTTTATAATTATCTTGCGTTTTTTCGTAAATAGGTAGCACCTATAGATATATTAATTGTTTTTTCGTTTATAGAGAATTTTTATATGTATTTGCTTAGATATTTTCAAATTCGTATGCTGCATATTTGCTGATGTATGTGGGAAAGGGTTAAACAGATGTAATATGACCCACACTCGCTAGAGGCGGTTCCTGTGTATCTATTTGAAAAAATACCTACGATTGGTTACGTCACACGAAAACCGAACACCGCAGTGTTGTGATCATGAGATCCAGACCAGAATTCATCTGTTTGCAATTTGATCATGATCTTCGGAGTTCCTCGAAATTTGCTGAGATAAAAAATATGACTTAAATCAGTCTATAGAAGTATGCTATTTTATGTTTCTTATTTTTATGAAAAAGCGTTATACCGAGGGCTTGGCGTGAAACAGTTGTAACTAAAAACCTATTTTGAAAACCGTGGTTTAGGGGCAATTTTGACCGTTTTGTAAACAATGCAAATTTAGGTGCCATTGCTCGTTCTAAATTTCCATTGTTTACCAAGAAAAATGATTTAATGCTTATAAAGACTTAATGGCGAGGTGATTAACCTTGGTAAAAAAAAATACCAATTTTAGTTACAACAGTTTCACGCCAAGCCCTCGATACTGTATATAAACAAGTGCATGCATTCGGTTTTGGATCGCCACGCTGGTGTTGTGGTAGAGCCTCGGGAGCTGGAGGTCGCGTGTTCGATCCCCGGTCGAGTCATACCAAATACTTTAAAAAGTGGCTGCCCGCCTAGGCGCTCAGGATTGCGGGGTTACCATTACGCAGTCGCGATTCACGTAGAAGACGCGTGCTAAGAACCCCATGAGCGTGGATAGAGCGCCACGGGATCGCCGTTGCCAAACCCATAGATCACAATAGAAACGCCATAAGCGTGGAGAGGTCGTGGCGGGCGCGCCATGAGAACGCCATGAGAACGCGGTAAGATCGCGACTTTTTTCAAGAGATGTAATCATTTAGGACTTTTTCTCGCATTTTGATCACGTTTGCCGCCGACCTTGTACATTTGTTGGTCGCCGGATGGTCGCCGTTTCTGGTATCAGGATAAATGGACTAATTCTGGTAACTTACCCAGGAATGCCGTGATATAACTTACACATTGTTGAAAGCGGTGTTAAAACACCAAACAATCCACCAATTAAATTCATTGAATGTATTTGTATTAATTTATTTAAGTTGTTCCATACCCAATTTTTCTCTTTTTCCGGGTTCGGTCCGTAGTCGGGGCGGTTATGGTGTAGAACCCTTGGGCAAGGCACATTTCATAGCCTAGTACTGGTTTGTTTACCCAAGGATCATGAGTAAGTGAACTGTCACCGTGATATAACTGAAATAGTGTAAACCCCAACCAAACAAAATAATATTTCTATATTTAGATAACACTGTTTACTTAGATTGAGGTTGTATTTGTTTGTTATATTTGGCAGTGTTCTGCCGACATGCCCCTGATTTATTTTTTTAGTACAACTGAATGTCGGTTACTGTGGGATGGTTTATTTAAAAAATACGCGAAAGTCTCATTTTCCTATGTAGAGAGACAATTAGCATTTTTCCGTTGATATCTTGGGTAATTAAGGTATGATGTGCACTAATACTGGGGAATATATTCGTAATCTGTAAATCCCTACGTGACTAAACAGGCATACCATCGCTGTGCGAAAACCGCTTGGCTCTTTCCACAATAGACCTTGACGCTTCCGCACGTAGTATACAGCAGCGAACTTGTGATAACATGGTTGGAAAGGAGGATTTTTTTGAAGGGTGAAAAACACACAACTTTCTTTAGTTTAGCTTTCCTGTTTTCATCTTCGCTTATTTGTTAATATTGAGGCATCAGACAACTTTTGTAAACCTTGTAGCAAAATGAGATGATTGGCGCATCATATTAGAAACATAATTGTCAGTAAAATGTTGATATAAAGAGTTGAAAAAAGCTCCAACGTCGAGGGAAACGATAAATATCTCGCCTTTCCAGCAATGTCCTAAACGGCGTTTGCTGTAGAGACGCAAGAAATCATCTATGTAGTGTAAGGCGACATACACTGGAGTGTAAGCATATTCCCGCATACACAACAAACTGCAGAAGACGAGTTTGTAAACATTTAGTGTAAATATTGAAACTTTCTGTAAATGAGAGAACAATTGTTAGATAAAGTTGAAAACTTTATGGCAATGGAAGAAATTGCTCATTATAAGCAATGCTGCAGTGGCGTCGAAAAGCGTCTATATGTTGGAAAGTGTTAACAGTATATCACGTTCCAACTATTGAAACGTGAACTATAACAGTGTTTGGTATGTAGATCGTTGAGTAATGAATAAAGTACTGAGACTTTAGTCAAAGCTATCAACAAAAGCATCCCAGACGATGACGACAAATTTGTCCAATACAAGCATTGTCATGACTCGTGTAGAAAAACACGAGGACTCCCAAATTATTACTTATTTATGATGAGCAGTTCTTCCTTTTCTCACAATTTATCTTGACTAGAAATATGATCCACTTTTAAGAACTTTTGAAAACATATGTGGCAAAGCGATCATCTGCACAAATAGGAAATTCTTTTTATATACAGTTGAAAGTTGAAAAATAGAATTTGCTCAGATTGAGCATATTTTCCATTCTTTCATAATTTTTAAATAATGCATCTGCTGCAGAGAAGCTAAACGTCTTCTGTTATGGAGAGTGGCTAATTCAAAGACAACAAATCAGGAGCAGACGACTTCGAAAACATTTACTAAACAATACGAAAAAGAGGAAATTTATCATATGATGCCATTGTTTTTAAAAGTAATCTGTTGCATAGACGTCAGAAAGCGTTGTACGTGGGAATTTGATTTGGTTCACTACTTGGTGTCGTCTCACTTTGCCAACTTTCAAAACATCATAAAGTTGGCAAAGTTCGACTGAACTCAATACGTTTACCTCCAGATGCAAAAGAAAGAGCTTTTGTCTGGCGGTATTAAATAGCAATATCATTTCGCGATAAATGTTTAGTTGAAGTGTTATTATTTAAGCTGTGCCAAAAACAAAATATTTCTTGAAATTGTAACAAGTGAAAAGCTATTTTCGATAAACATTAAAGATTTCTAAATGTTAATGCATTACAAGTTAAATTATCTTTAAATCGTCAAACTTTTAAATGTCATAAAAGATCCAATTAACTTGAAATGCCGTCGTTTTAAAACACTTGTTAAACTATAATTTATTACCAGTCATTTTTCAAGTAGTTTTGTAAATAATTCTTCATCACGGATTCTAATTTGTTTGTTTGCATGGTGTCTTATACATCTTTTATCAATCGTTCAGTTATATCACGGCGTTTATTTAGTAAGTTACCAGTACAACGGGTCCATTTACCCTGGAACACGCGATTCGGTCGTAATACTAGCCTCGAATTGCTGAAGGACAATGCGGGAAAACTACCGTGCCATAGGTATGGACCTGATGGGGATCGAATCCGCAACCTCCGTCAACCGTACGTTGTACCACTACACCACCTATGTAGTCCATCGATTCTGACAATATATGGTATTAAACGTATCAGACAGCAGGATCTCGCTTATTGCAGGTTAGTTTATGACATAAAAACATCGGGGGAGTTCAATGTGGTCGCGTACACCAGGGGGTCGGTTATTCCAGGTGGTCGGTAGTACAGGTTTGACTGTATATTCTTTAACATCTTAGACAAGTTCCCCTATTTATTCAATGTTTTCAAAGGTCGGTTAATTTAGATGCATTTTACGTCGAAAAGTATTATGAAAAGGCATAAAGTAACCCCTTTTCATGCAGGCGCACTTTAACGTTTCTACAGCAGAAGGTTTTTGATTATAGTGTCGCTCTTTATGAGCAGTTTTTCCGATTACCACATGTGTTCAATTCAATTTAATAATTAAACTTTCATTTACATATATTTTCCATAATTAGATGTTTAATTATCTACTGCATATTTTATGAATAGGGGACAGGATAACTGAAGACCTTCCCCCCACCTCAATATTAAAGATACATTTATCTCATCGATGGCGAAGTCAATAGTGCAAAGTTGGTCATTGTGGAGTGCCCTTGGTAAAGGCTCATTGCCCAGCCCAAGACTGATAAGTTACATATGAATCATAATTAGAACCATCCCGCGAGAAAACCAACATTATGGCCTCTGCGTAATGTATCGATCCAGATCAGCCTGCGCAGTCCGTGCAGAATGATCTGGGCCGACACATTCCGTCTCAGGGGGAATAGAAGTATAGATTAATAATTCCTGAAACAGAAAATATACAGGAGGCGAAAAGTGTCTGTCCGGGTTAGCCTGCGCGGCATGCTTAGGCTGATCCGGGTCGATACTTTGTGCAGAGTCCACAATGTTGGTTTTCTCGCGGGACGGCTAATTAGTGTTCTGTCGCCATGCAATAACTAACAAACAGTTGAACACGGCATAAAACTATAATAAAATAAATTTATCAAAGATAGGCATGGTTACCATGTCTCGCTTGTTACTAAATGCCCACATATATGGAAGACTAATAGACATTACGAATTTAAACTCAGCCATCCCAGCACAGGGACTTGCTCCTCTAAAAATAGATACTACCCTATCTATGCTATGCATATATATATATATATTAACAAGCGCGTCCTTTGTTGTGGCCAATCAACTTGCTCAGTTGTTATTGTAGAACGTCATTCCTCTGAATAAATTTCAAAATCAGACTAGTACTTTCAGAGTAGAAGACATTGCACTAGATCCTTTTCTGTTGGTTGTTAAAGTAAACAAGATCTGAACGGAATTTAATTGTTTTAGCTGACTTTGCAGAAGACTAAACGGGTAACATTCCTGTAAAGATTAAATACAATTGGCGTACTGGCATCATAAGCTTTCGGACAGCGGGAACAGTGTGCACACACTAGCTCACTTCGAACGTTTCGTGCTCAGGTGAGCTAAAAAAAATAAACACAGCCCACGGAAATGAACCTGATTCTATGTGTGAATAGTAACAACTCAGACAAGCATAGTCGCATACGACTATTCCCATGTTCGCTTGCAGATAGAGTAAGTTTTTATAAACTATAGAGCCAGCTTGTTGATTGTGTATAAGTCTAAATACCGAAGTGACTACTCTGAATTGGTCTGTCAGTATCACTGCCATAGAACACCAGTGTTGTGTCAAGCTACAATTACAATATTATATTTATGAAGAGTTTTTAGCAATAGTGTCGTTAATTTGTATATTTATATCCTGCTTTGCGTTTCTACATATATATGTAGAGCTTACGCTCTAAAATCCTTATTTGACATTCAAACCCTATGTTGTGGGTACTCAAAAGAATTGTCTCAATGAGACGATTCTTTTGAGTACCCATAACATGGGATTTGGTTGAGTAATAAGAGAAATATTGTGGGGGAAAGACCTGTTCACTCTCTCTTATCTAGTCCTCTGTATACTATGTGATCCATAAAGGTTTGTATTCCCGTTGTAAGCATTTAGTTTACTGCAACAGACTCTAGCCACGAGGTCGCTGTAGACAGTACAGACAGTCTGAGAGGTTAGCGTTTAGATGGAGGAGCTACTAGTCCGTCGAAATGCCTTGCAATCAGGCGCTGCAAGGCCTAATACTATGCTATATATCAATATTTTGATATGGAAGCAGCAGTCTTGTGTTTTGCCACAAGCGCCAGAGTAAACAACAAAATTAGCATTTCTAACTTTTACGGTTATTATAAAAATAAAAAATAAAAAATAAATGATTTGTTTTTATTTAAGTCTTATCATACTGATTAGCTGCCTTACACTTTTATACAATATAATACAGTAAGAACCACAGGTAGCCTACGCGTGTATCGGAAGGGCTAAACAAATTCGTTTTTAATACAACTGTAATAGCTGGAAAAAAGAAATTGTTAAAACAAAAAAAAATATTATTTTTTGTTAATCTGGTGCAAGTGTGTGTTACTTATTACTTTTCAATCACTACCCAGGGTTCGACCTTGTCACATCAGAGAAATGCAACAACACACTGTGCCATTCATTGTAATTGAGATGTGGCATGTTTTGAATTTCATCTCAAAAATCATTTTGGCAAGCTTATCTTTCCTTTTCAAACTCTTAACATGTCGGAAGTTACTCAACTTATTTGTTCAATTAGTGTGTTTATGATTTTAGCGGATGGCTTGTTTGTTTTCCAGATATAACTACGCACAAACTAATAAAAGCATGTGTTCCCCACAGAACGATATCTGTTTGCTTCGAAAAACATTCTTGTGTTAAAATAGACGTCCTTGGTTGCGAAAATCATTTGAGTAACAACTCGTTGAATGATGTTAACTAAACTGTGATATAAAACATATGCTTTTCCTAGTTCCCCAAGTACAATTGCTTTCAATAACGTCGACTGCGATTGGACAAAAATAAAACAAAATTGTGATGATAAACTGAAAATCGTCCATATGTTCGAATGTATACGTTGCTTTGGAACAGTGAATCTATTCTGAACCTTTTCCCTCATACGACAATTCTGCAGCCGACGACATACTCAGTGTCATATATTCAACGCATTCTGGGGATGGTATACATTCATTTCTACGAAAAACAAATAGGGACTATTTGGTAGATCAGCATGACCGCGGATGTATTTAGCGTAATTTGACCTATTACTATTAAATTTGGACAGAAGTTTTAATAAGTTTGCAAATTTTAGAACTAGACTGTATGACCAGTATATTTATTCAAAGTTGGAAAATGTTAATTCATAACTCGCCAACAATGGCATATTGTTTGCTTATTTCAGATTAAAGTTAGCATATTGTTTGCTTATTTCAGATTATAGTTGGCATATTGTTTGCATATTTCAGATTAAAGTAAGCATAGGTTTGAAATTGAATATCATGATGGTCGATGTTATGGTATCGTGAAATGTGTTCTTCCATCCTAGCTACAAATGACTACCATTTTCTTTTATGCAGTTTCAAATATTTAGATTTCAGACAACATCATCAAGGTTTGGTTATAAGCAATAACCCACTATTTTTATATTTAACATATTAATGTAATAAGCAATAACCCACTATTTTTATATTTAACATATTAATGTGATAAGCAATAACCCACTATTTTTATATTTAACATATTAATGTAATAAGCAATAACCCACTATTTTTATATTTAACATATTAATGCAATAAGCAATAACCCACTATTTTTATATTTAACATATTAATGTAATAAGCAATAACCCACTATTTTTATATTTAACATATTAATGTCATAAGCAATAACCCACTATTTTTATATTTAACATATTAATATAATAAGCAATAACCCACTATTTTTATATTTAGCATATTAATATAATTAAGAAATAAACTATCAACAACCGTGGGTTATTGGCGAATAACCAATGGTTTGGAGTTCTGATGCGCAGGAATTAACCACGAAGGCCTACGGCCTGAGTGGTTAATTACAACGCATCAGAACGACAAACCATTGGTTATTCGCCAATAAACCAAGGTTTTTGATAGTTTCATTTCGATTCTAACATGACCCGACACCTTAACAAAGGGAAATAAATGCACTATTTAGCAAACCAGTTTACCCACCAGTTTGCTGTTCCATCAATTGTGACTACCCACTGCATTATACGCATAACTGCAGAAAAAAACGACAAAGACAATGTAATTTTATTTAATTAATTATTTAGTTTTCATTGTACTACACAAGTTAACAATATGTATAGAATGAGTGTAGTGGAGCAGAATTATTATATTCTGTTCTACGGAACGAATGTCTACAGGGCTAAATTGTGTCACAATGTGTCCGAAAATTCAGCGATTTGAGGACAAAGAAATTTCGCTGAAATTCCCCACACTTATAGAACTCAATGTGATCTAGGTCTGGGCGTGTTCGTTAGTTCTGGGAAAAATCTAGTTTCAGAGATTTTTTAGGTTAAAACCTGAAAAATCTACATTTTCACAACTTATTTCTGTAGATCTCGCACCAGCAAATAACGGAATCAGCTAGAAACCTGAAATTCAACCTAAAACTTGTCCGAGATCCAGTGCAAACAACGGTGTGTTTAGATTTCTCATACATTTAGTTTGGATTCTTGGAGAAAGCTTTTAATAGGGGTTCTTAACTTAAAAAATTTCTGTGGGCGTGACTAGGAAAGTGACGTCACCTGAGCGGTTTGACGTCATAACGTTACAGTGGTGCAGAGGTAGAGCGCCGGCCTCTCGTATCAAAGGTCCCTGGTTCGCGTCCCGTGATGAGCGGGTCCTGTCTTTGAGATTTTTCCACACAAAACGGCACGAGTACTGGTTAAGTCTCCAGGAAGCAGACATCGAGCATGATTAATCCAAGCTGAAAGCTTGTTTCGCAATCAATGTAAAATAAATAAAAATAAAATAAATAAAATATCGAGTCAGCCATTGCAGACGACGTAGTATACACATGTATGTTTCTTTACATCACGTGACGCTGAATGACAGGCTTATACGCGGGGGGATAACTGGAATAGCCAATGTGAAAAGTAGTACATTTCCATTGGTTATTGACGAATAATCAACGGTTATTTTCTTCGCTCTCTATAGGCAAGAAAAACAACGTCATGTTAGAATAAGCAATAACCCACTATTTTTATATTTAACATATTAATGTAATAAGCAATAACCCACTATTTTTATATTTAACATATTAATGTAATAAGCAATAACCCACTATTTTTATATTTAACATATTAATGTAATAAGCAATAACCCACTATTTTTATATTTAACATATTAATGTAATAAGCAATAACACACTATTTTTATATTTAACATATTAATGTAATAAGCAATAACCCACTATTTTTATATTTAGCATATTAATATAATAAGCAATAACCCACTATTTTTATATTTAGCATATTAATATAATAAGCAATAACCCACTATTTTTATGTTTAACATATTAATGTAATAAGCAATAACCCACTTTTTTTATATATAACATATTAATGTCAAGTTCTAGAACGAAAGTATTACTTAATCTATTCGCGATGATGTAACTTATAGCCTTTTGCTGTCCCCAAACTAACAGTATTGTCCACGGTTTCCATTGATATACCAATTATTTCTGGTGGATTATGTATCTGATTGATTGCAGATATATTATGTATTTACTTTAGTCTAAGCCATATTCTTCAACTTTTAAAAGGCCATATATATATATATATAAATTGTGTCGATGTTTGACATTAAAAAAATGAATTGAATTCAATTGAATCTCTTTTTTTTTTTACCTCTACTGCTACAACAACAACATCATCATCATCAACAATAACAACAACAACAACAACAACAACAACAACAATATCTTTATTGTTTGAAGGTAACATCTAAGACACATACAGACAATTTAACAATGGCTATACATATCTTATTTTCATATGGCCTTTAATAATATAACACACACACACATTACATTTAACAACATGCGAATTTCAATGAAAAATATGGCATGAAGTACAAATATAATTAATTTTCAATCATGTGAAGACAGACACTCCAACTACTCCAAACACAATGATACAATAGACGTTGACTGCTTTATATATGATGGAATGCTATTCCAGACTTTAAAACCAAAATATCTAAATGAATTCAACATGTAATTTGTTCTAGGTTTGTAGGTCAATGCTAAATTGTTATTGGATTGTGAGAGTAGAGTGTGAGCAACAACAACAACCACAACAACAACACCAACACCAACAGTTATTTCTGATTAGAATATAACTTTTAAAGTAGCAACTGCTAATTGTACCGCTTTAACTACATGTTTCACTACTACTAATACTTACAGTTCGAGCAAAGTTAATTGTCACCATAGAAACAAATATTATCTCACTCCTCCACTTGACCTTTCCAACATACAACAAATCTGCAGCAGATGATTTTGAAAAATTTAGTCTAAAGTATGGACATTTCTATGAATAAGAGAACATAAATGAATAAAGTTAAAAGCAATGGGCAATTTCTCTTTTTGTCACAATGTTTTCAAAATCCGTCCGCTTCAGATGTGTCAGAATGTGCTTGTATGTTAGGGTAAGTCGTTCAATAGAGGATATATAATCTGAGCCGTCCCACGAGAAAACTAACATTATGGCCTCTGTGTAGTGTTTCGACCCAGATCAGCCTGCGCAGTCCGCGCAGACTGATCCGGACCGACAAATTCCGTCTCAGGGGGATAGAGGTTTAGAGTAATGATTCCCGAAATAGAAAATCCACAGGAGGCGTAAAGTTTCTGTCCGGATAAGCCTGCGTGGCATGCTTAGGCTGATTCGGGTCGATAATTTACGCAGAGTCCACAATGTTGTTTTTATCGCTTGACGGCTCATATGTCAAACTGACGAAGAATGCACATTCTACCATTTTAAAGTTCGGTATTTTTTTGGGCAGACCGGGGTCGATCTGAAGTCTGCCGGTCTCGATGAGGACAAAATAAACGAATCTATCTTCAAACTTGATAAGACATCGCGGTGCGGATACGACGTGTAAGAAGATAAATCCTCCCCCCCATATACCTGGTGTATTCAGGTTAGATATATAACGCTAAGACAAATTTCTTTTCCAAAAATATAATTTACTGTTTGGCTGCATTTCTTGGTCGTGCAATGGCTATTTTGCCGATTGAGAGGGGGAGGGGGGCTTTGTGGTATAAACATATTCCAGCTCTTTCTGTCCTTCCTGGCTTTGTGAAATACACATATCACTTTGTGGACTACATATATTCCAGATATTGTTGTCCTTTAGCGGCTTTGTGAAATACACGAAGTGAAGTCCTTTTCCGTTCGGAGCGGATTTGTGAAATATACATACATCAACTCCTTCTGTCTGTAGCCCAGTGTCTTGTATCAACATTTGTTTCTTTTTCTAAAATTGTCTTTTTTTTTTATTCTTGTTTGATCGTCCATGCTCCATCCACATTCATCCTCACCTATTTACATTTACAAGTTCTCTTCTGGTCCGGTTATTAATTCACCAAGTCCTGCTGATTGAAGGAAATGCATATTCATCTTCTGCAGAAGTATCGCTAGTCCTTTGTATACTTTTCGCCTCTTGTGGATTGTTCTGTTTCAGGAATCATTACTCTATACCTCTATCCCCCTGAGACGGAATGTGTCGGCCCGGATTAGCCTGCGCGGACTGCACAGGCTGATCTGGGTCGATACATTACGCAGACCCCATAATGTTGGATTCTCGTGGAACGGTTCATATGCACACACAAATTGTTTATATAATTAATGGATTAAATCTAGATATCCCATTAATCGACCAAGTTTTTTTTCACGATAATTTAGAATAATCACCAGCTATTTCCAGACTTTTTGAATTTATACCTTTATTTAAAGCGTTTTGTTAAACATGATATCGGTTATCTGATAACACAATGGTTTATGACGTAACGTAATAATCTATTAAACGCATTCCAACATACATAAGCTTTCAAACGCTTCTTCAGCGCACGACTTTTCGAAACATTGTTGTAAAAGGGGAAATGGCTCATGATGAGTCATTCCTCATTTTGCCACAATGCTTTTAACTATGTTCCATAACATAATAAAGACACTTTCATTTGTATAGATCTTTCCCAAATTTTCGCCTAGATGTTTTCAAAGTTGTCTGCTGCAAACAAGGTATATGAGCCATCCCGCGAGAAAAACAACATTATGGACACTGCGTAAAGTATCGACCCGGATCAGCCTAAGCATGCCGCGCAGGCTAACCCGGACAGACACTTTTCGTCTCCTGTGGATTTTCTGTTTCAGGAGTCATTACTCTATAACTCTATCCCCCTGAGGCGGAATGTGTCGGCCCGGATCAGTCTGCGCGGACACTGCGCAGGCTGATCTGGATCGATACATTACGCAGTGGCCATAATGTTGGTTTTCTCGCGGGACGGCTCACAGGGAGACCTCTCTGCAGCCAACGCCTTTGGATACATTGTGAGGGAAAAAAGTAATTTCTAAATTTACCACAAAGTTTTAATCTCTATTCTATTATACAACTCATATTTTTAAAAACAAAATGTCCACATTTTGGTCAAGATGTTTACAACGTCGACTACTGCAGACTTGCTGTATGTAGGACAGGTTTAAATCCCAACACGCATAAATGAGTACATTATAAACTTTTAAGTTGAGATGAATCGGGACTGATTGATTCGGAATTCACTGATAATAATCGATAAACTTGACGCGTTTAACATATGAAAAAGAAACACATTTGTTTGTATAACTAATTAATTGGTGTTAAAAAAATAAAGCAGTAATAATGCTTTGAATTACAAATCTCATTTATTTTTTATAAATCTTCGGTGACCATAAAATGTATTCATTCGTTGAACATTAGCAAATAGACATGTCATACTTACAACTGAAATCCAATCATCAATTTCGTCACAAAGATGCGACGGTTTCCGATTATTTCTAAACATATAAAAATTAATGTAGTTTGATTACGAGTTACAATTATACCAACCAGTTTATGACAGAAAAATACTGTCGTAACGAATGAACAGAACCGTTTTCTAGTGACGCCGCAAACTGTATTCAAGCATTCCAACACATCTAGTTTTTCCAGTCAAAACACATTAATCAGTCGATAAAGAAGCCATCTATAGCGTCTGATAAGATGAACTGTGTATCAATTACAGTATCCGATAGAAATAGCATCACCTATTTTCTTATTATAAATATAACTTCCCCTCTTAAATTGTATGCATTCATTCCACGCATTTATTTAATCCATTCGCCTCAAGATCTACACTTATTGCAAGTCATTTTAAAAAGCATATTGGACGTTTTTTAGGTGAAATGTATAGATTATGATAATACATGTTCAGGCTTCACCACTATTCAACGATGATAACGTGTAGTTGTTTTTTAGCACGGACAAGCCAATATGAGAATGTAAATGCGAAAATAGTGTCCGAATAAATATAATAATTATATATGTTGCCTTCATATTTAGAAATATCTGTATGTGCAAATGAAACACATTGAAGTATTTATGAGAAGATAAGAAAACAATTAATTTGCACATCAATACTTTATGATATAAATGTTGATGTTTTGTACTTCTCAAATGCCCCATTGACTAGTAGCGAACACTGTAGATTCAGATGAGACCACGTGGATATACAAAGTGTTCTGGATCTACAGACCGGTCACCAATACCTTGTGATTGGTTCTCTGTAACGCTGTCCAATTGAAATCAGCTACAGGAATATTTTTCAGCGACTGAATGACCCTTTCTGTCTTAATTTACTGTAATAAAAGGGCGTTGTGTAGCGAAAGTGATCCGTTTAGGAGATAAAACTAGAACGTGAACGGGATATACGTCTAGTTTACAGTTTATAAGTTACTTCAAAGATTTTATGACATGATTACTTACAGTGAATTCCCCGACGAGCGTGTGTGCATATCGAGGGCTTGGCGTGAAACGGTTGTAACTAAAATTGGTATTTTTTACCAAGGTTAAATCACCTCGCCATGAAGTCCTTATAATCGTTAACTCATTTTTCTTGGTAAACAATGGAAATTTAGGTGCCATTGCTCGTTCTGAACATTGTAGTAATGGCTTCCCCCCCCCCCCCCCCCCCCGCCATGGCGCTAAGGACTTTTCGGGTAAGCATTACGGCTGAATCGGCGGTGTCAGTGTAAATGGACAATTGATTGATTGGGGTTTATCGCCGTTTTTAACAATTTCCCAGTCATATCACGGCGGCCAGTTCACCTACTCATGTGTTTCCTGGTTTTCTCACACCAGTACTCCACACAACACTCTTCCCAGGCAAAAATGGACAATTAAAACTGGTAACTCTTACCCAGGAAATGTCGTGATTTAACTCTTTCATCGCCGAATTGTTTTAGGTAGACTTTTCCGTGTTCAAAGTCGGGCGACTCTATTTGATATGTTATAACAAATTTGGAATATTTGGAAAATTATAAGGCAAACAATGCTGATATCAGGTGAGACAGGTCGTTACGAGCTGACTCACATGAATCTGTATTGTTTGCAAAAACCTCAATATTGCCACTGGCGCTGAAAGAGCTAACTGAAAATATGTTTTAACCCTTTCCTCATATAGACGCTTTCTAACGCCTCTGCAGCAGAAAGCTTTTTGAAAGCATAGTGACAAAAGCAAAAATTGCTCAAAACGAGCAATTTCTCCTTTTGCCACAGTTTTTCCACTTTTAGTCATAGGTTATCTATTCAATTATAGAGATTTTCTATTTTTTGACAAAATATGTTCAAAGTCGTCCGCTACAAAATTGTCGTATGAGGGAAAGGGTTAAGCGGCAAAAAAAACCCATTCAAACAAAGCATATCCAACATTCGTCTGAGCTGTCGCGGTTATTATAAGATGCAATAAGACACATTTTCCCTTGCCGTGTCATAACTATTCCAGAGCTCTAGATAAGAAGAGTATTTCAATTCATCAATGCTTATATAACACGCAATCCCTATGTTGCGGGTATTCTAAAGAATTGTCTTACAGATACGATTCTTTTTGGTACCGACGAGATAGGATTTAGTTGAGTCATAAGAGATGTATTGTTGAGAAAAGGCCTGTTTACCCCGCCGTATCAAGTCCTCGGATTGTTCTTTGACGGAGACGTTTGAATTATGAATGTAATTTAAGAAAGTTCATCGTATACTCATGAATTTCAGACACTTTGCAGTGAGCCAAACTAAATAAATAATCGCATTTTTCTATGGTGTTGGCCGACTTATATCATTTTACCAGGTCTATAAATATATAAAGCTTCATGAATTATCGGAGAAGTTCGCATTTCCGCAGCTGTATAATCAAATAGATCATTTCGATTTTGCTGCTGCATTTTCACAGACTATAATTAATTATGTGTTTTCCTCTGCCAAAAATAATTAAAATTGGAAAATTCGCTTGTTTTTTCTGTCCTTTGGACAAAGAGAACAATCTTTAATAGTCAAATGCTTTATTTGAAAGCCCTATCAAGTATTAACTATTTATCATATATCACTCGTGCATTGTTTATAAGGGAAATACATTAAAACATCTTAGCAAAAAATATAGGAATAGAGAATCTCTATCAATGAAATTGTAATAATGAAACTCATTGCACACACCCGTTATCCGAATACACTGAACGCGGATTGGTGCCACAAACGCGGTTTGGTGTCACAAACGCGGATATCGAGGGAAGTGAAACGAAATTGGTGAGTACTCATTTAGTAAATTTTCCAAAATGTCAGTTCAAGCTTAACTTTAAACAATGGTTGGTTCAAGATATATAAACGCGACACTCCACTGTGAAATTCTGGGTTAATTCACCGCCTAGAAAGTATTAAATATATCCCATAGAGTTTGTTTTGTCAAATATCGCCTGTTTAACTCTGTTGATTAAAAGAACTCTGCAAAGGTCATATTTATATCTAACAAACATTAATGCATCATCTGTCTTAATTACAGCTTGAAAAGCGACGAATTAAATGTGCATTTCTAATTTTTTTGAGATAAGGGTATTGTAATGTAGCCACTGCATACGTCGGATAAAATCCAGTAGAATGAGAAATTATTAATTATGAGCCATGTCTCATTTTGATAACATGCTATCAATAATCTACCGTTGCAGATGCGTAAAATTGCGTCTACAAGTAATATTGTTTCAGGAAAAAAAAAAAAGAAGATTATTACTTACGCTAAGTGTATGCAGTATCGGTACATTATTCGTAATGCTACAGTCCAATGGCTCTATCAAACATTGACCGCCTCGGTGGTGTAGTGATAGGACGCCCGCCTTGGGTGCGGAAGAGCATGGGCTCGATCCCCAGTCGGGTCAAAAAGGGTATTAATGGCTGCACCTCCTTGGCTCTTAGGGTTGTGACTGATTATTACGACTGACTCGCTGGTGTCAGGATATAAGGATATAAGGACCCAGAAAACCCTAAAATATAACTGAAATATTGTTGAAAGCGGCGTCAAATATCATATAGACAAACCAACTAACATTGAAACTTGAGCTTCAAACATACATGCCAAGCTGTTGAGCATTTCTTAAGTAGTGTATCAATACACACATTGTGGTTGGTTAAGATCTATGAATATGAACTAGCACATAAGGAGATGAATTTCTTAAAGTTACTGCAAAGGTATGTAAGTAAATCGGTTTTCTCAAAGTTATAAACATTCTGTGCTCAGAATTAAGCATTCAAATGACCATATTTGAATTACCTTTAATTCTAAGATCGTGCTATTCGAAATACCTTTTAAACACATAAGATGTTTCTTGGCACTGACAACATAGTCAGAGTTTTAAAACCTTTAGGCCTAAAGACCCCTAAGGTTGTACGACTACAAGGCTCTTTCTACGGGCTCCCAGTATGTGCTCGAACCGGGGCTAGAGACTAACATGTTATTATTTTAAGGATGAATTTTCTCCTGACCAATCAAAGTTCGATTACAATAGACAAACCAACATTTAAACGAGAAAACCAACATTGTGGACTCTGCGTAAAGTATCGACCCGGATCACCCTCAGCATGCCGAGCAGCCTAACCCGGATAGAAACTTTTCGCCTCCTGTGGATTTTCTGTTTCAGGGATCATTACTCTATACCTCTGTCCTACTAAGACAGAATGTGTCGGCCCGGATTAGGCTGATCTGGGTCGATACAATACGCAGAGACCATAATGTTGGTTTTCTTGTTGGACGGCTCATTACATATAGCTTAATTGATTTATATTTTAAGGAGTGCATGGTCTGCCTTGCCTAATATCGCGGTTGAAATTGTTGCTAGTTTCCGACGGGATTCAATCAACCAGTTTATCCGTAGTATGGTACCCGGCGTAGTACGTCAGCCATGAACCAACAAAGGCGACTTGATTCATCAACCAGTTTATCCGTACTCCGGTACCCGGCGTAGTACGTCGGCCATGAACCAACAAAGGCGACTTGATTCATCAACCAGTTTATCCGTAGTATGGTACCCGGCGTAGTACGTCGGCCATGAACCAACAAAGGCGACTTGATTCATCAACCAGTTTATCCGTACTCCGGTACCCGGCGTAGTACGTCGGCCATGAACCAACAAAGGCGACTTGATTCATCAACCAGTTTATCCGTAGTATGGTACCCGGCGTAGTACGTCTGCCATGAACCAACAAAGGCGACTTGATTCATCAACCAGTTTATCCGTACTCCGGTACCCGGCGTAGTACGTCGGCCATGAACCAACAAAGGCGACTTGATTCATCAACCAGTTTATCCGTACTCCGGTACCCGGCGTAGTACGTCGGACATGAACCAACAAAGGCGACTTGATTCATCAACCAGTTTATCCGTAGTATGGTACCCGGCGTAGTACGTCGGCCATGAACCAACAAAGGCGACTTGATTCATCAACCAGTTTATCCGTACTCCGGTACCCGGCGTAGTACGTCGGCCATGAACCAACAAAGGCGACTTGATTCATCAACCAGTTTATCCGTACTCCGGTACCCGGCGTAGTACGTCGGCCATGAACCAACAAAGGCGACTTGATTCATCAACCAGTTTATCCGTAGTATGGTACCCGGCGTAGTACGTCGGCCATGAACCAACAAAGGCGACTTGATTCATCAACCAGTTTATCCGTACTCCGGTACCCGGCGTAGTACGTCGGCCATGAACCAACAAAGGCGACTTGATTCATCAACCAGTTTATCCGTAGTATGGTACCCGGCGTAGTACGTCTGCCATGAACCAACAAAGGCGACTTGATTCATCAACCAGTTTATCCGTACTCCGGTACCCGGCGTAGTACGTCGGCCATGAACCAACAAAGGCGACTTGATTCATCAACCAGTTTATCCGTAGTATGGTACCCGGCGTAGTACGTCTGCCATGAACCAACAAAGGCGACTTGATTCATCAACCAGTTTATCCGTACTCCGGTACCCGGCGTAGTACGTCGGCCATGAACCAACAAAGGCGACTTGATTCATCAACCAGTTTATCCGTACTCCGGTACCCGGCGTAGTACGTCGGCCATGAACCAACAAAGGCGACTAGATTCAGCTTATAGTTATTAAATATACAATTGATGTTCGTAAAAAGTGGACTAAGACAACTTGATAATCGGAATCAATAAATGAATAGTGAATTAAACTACATTCAGATATTGACAGGTTAAACCGGCTTGTTGCCTCTATAATAACCTTTTGTTTGCTACATCATATACAAAGTGCACCACCATTTGTGGTGTATATGCTTGACCCGATAACCCTAATGTTATGACAGGTGCAGGAATATGCGGTGCTCTTTTCCACAGAGATGTATCGTAACGTTTCGGACCATGTAGGATACGTTATACCAAACTATGAAACAGACACAACCAACTTGTAACCATAGATTTCAAATGTGTAAATAAATAACACATTCGCCTTTAATGTAAACTGAAAGCTTGTTGACATGCATGCCATTAACAGTAAGTAATCAAGTGCTACAACTTTACGTGTAACGTCTGTCAACACCATATTTCAAAAGGTGCATAGCATGCATTCTCTCTGGTGTTATATCGTAAACGAACGAGAGCGTACGTGCTTTCTGACTCTAACCGACAATACTCAAGTCTCGGGTTCGGCGAGATGTGCCAAATAGGTGTATGTGTATTTGATAACTTCCATTAATTATTTGCCAATCTTTTTGCTAGGTGACAAGTGCCAGATCATTAACGTTTTATCAGGAGTTCATATCAATACAAATTACGCTATTTTTGCAGTATGCAATTTACAGTGAAATACGCCGGTCGTTCACGCTTTACAAGTCTTTGTTTTTTTATGTACTTTTTCTTATTTATGGTTCCGCGTTTTTTTTCAATATCTTAATCTCTGTTTATGTAAGCGACAATGACACAATGCGAGGATAATTCTATGTGACGGAATAATCGATTCATCCGTTTATAAGCACAGTTTGACACACAGACTGATGTAGGCACATTCGTAGCTAAATGTAGTTACCATGTTATCATGTGAATCCTTTGTAATATCGACAATCGAACCTGTTTAACTCTTTCCCACTTACTATGAATGTGTAGCCGACAAATCTGATAAATCATTTAGTAAAACATATGGAAACTTGTGATAAATGAAAGAACACTTGTTGTATAAAGGTGACACGTTGAGACAAAAGGAGAAATTGCATTTAATGAGCCATTCTTCATGTTGTCTATCTACAATGTTTTCAAAAATCGTCTGCTTCAGAGGCGTCAAAAGAAGTCTGAATGTGGGAAAAATTTAACATTTAAAAAATATTTTAGCAGAAATTATATAAACTGACCTCTATAAGGTTTACTTATCGACGTCAATATTACTATAATATATTAACCTATTTATTGTTTACGAATCCACGTCAATATTAAATAAAAAGAGATTAACCTTTTTAGTTTACTAATCCACATCAATGTTAAATAAAAATATATATACAGTTTACTAATCCCCGTCAATATTAAATAAAAAAATAAATATTAACCTTTTTAGTTTACTAATTCCCGGCAATATTAAACAAAAAGATAACTTAATTAAAAGATCACAATACACCTAATACATTCCTCCTTTGTTTCCATGTTAATCGACCAGTTTCAGCCCGCAATTGTCATACTTTCTAAGCGTTTCTCATTATAACACACATATCATTGGAAAGAATTACCTCCAAGCTTTAAAACAATCTAAAGAAAATCGGGGGGGGGGGGGGGGGGGGGGGGGATTGGGAAAGGGGGTAGGGGTCATGCATTATGCAAGAAAGATTTTACCAGGCAAAAATGGTTACCGTCATTCCGGACCTAATCGGGCCCGTCAAACCTATATTTAGCATTCTCTACTTTCACACACTTTCAAACAAGGTCAAACTACTAAAAGTGATAAAATCAATCATTTCCATTGCATCCTATACGCAGGTACAATGAATATAAACTCAATGTGATGTATTCAATGCATTCTGGTGATGGTATACACTCATTTCTATGCAAAACAAGTTTTTCTAGAAACTACTTTAGATCAGCATGACCGAAGATGCATTTGGGCGTAATTTGACCTTGACCTTTTTACAGTTTACTATCCACCTAAGTTAATGGTTTACCTGATATCAGTATTGTAAAGTCTTCAGCTTCAACAAGTTCTGAATACAATTAAAAAAGTATGAAAAGATGAAATTGCTCGTTTAAAGTTGTTTCCCTTTCGCAATTATATTTTGATAAAAAATACGACCGTTTGCTGTATGCATCAAAAGTTGTCCGTGTGAAGAAATGGTTGAGTTCAAATGACACTTCACCCTTTTGCCATATACAACAAAGCAGCAGCAGACGATTTTAAACAGTATCTAGGTTAAATGAAAGTAGAGTAAGTCAAAAGGGTTAAAACAGTGTGACAAAAGGAAAACAATGCTTATTATGAAATTGTTTATGTATTTTATCACACCTTTTTACAGTCTGCTGCAGAAAAGCTATATGTGAAAAAGTGTTAAACGTTCACGAAAACACAATCAAGCAGAACATTACAAGTGGAAGCCAAGCCTTTTTGCAGTGCTGTAAAACTCTTTTTTATTGCGCTTGTGCATCAGTGCATATATTGGTTGTGAAAAAACTCTCACTGGTGCATGCGCCGTATTTTACCGTGAGCTCTCAGATATTTCCGTAGCAGTTCGTTACTAGATTGGTTCTCGTTCGATTTTTCAATAGAATATTAAGATTAGTGAACCAGTCTATTTATATGCGAGTAGTTTTTTTATAATTAAAATGTAAATTAAAACCATAGTTTTTAAAATAACACCCATCGCTTCCACCATGGCATCGCGGGTCACCCATCCAGGTACTAACCACTGAACATTGCTTAACTTTACACAAAGGTCAACCACTCTACCAACGTCGCCTTGAAGCCTGCTTCATCAGCAATGCTGTAGAAGTGATAGTTATACAAAAACCTATGACCCTTCCCCGTTACATTAGGGAAATGGGAATATTTTCATAAATGCGAAGTTATTGTGCTAAATTTTGCGAATTTAAGAATATATTAAGGGATAAAAGGACGCGCATGCGCAGACAAATGCTTACAATAATTTTGGGAGATCGAGGTCAACACGTTGGGAAAAGGTATTTTTGTTTTCGTTTTACGTTTTAACTAAAGAACTATTGTTCTCATATATTTATATCATATATTTAAAAGCGGGTTTCGTGCTTTTCGAATCAAATAGTATTTCTTAAGCCGTAAAATGCTGATTCCCGTGCCAATTGCTGCACCTCGCAGCAACTGTTGTACTATGTATTGTTAGATTCGTTTTTGTTGTTTGTTTATGTGCATGGCTTAATGTACACCACCGCTTTCAACACGTTTCAGATATATTTCGGCGTTTTTTTTTTTAGGTAAGTTACCAGTACTACTGGTTCAGTTATATCACGGCGTTTCCTCGGTTAGTTACCAGTGCTACTGATTCAGTTATATCACGGCGTTTCCTGGGTTGGTTACCAGTACTTCTAGTCCATTTACCCAGACATCAGCAAGTCAGTCGTAATGATTACTACACATTCGCGAGCGCGAATGAGGGAAAGTCATTTTTTACCAGTTTTAATGTCTTTGGTATGACCCGACCGGTGTGTTTCTTAGAGGCTTTGTGAACATTCAATACAGTCTGTCAGTATAACGGGTCTGCATCAGGGGCGTAGCTTTGCAATAATCAATGTGTAGGCCGTCTCGTGAGATAATAAACATTGTGGACTCTGCGTAAAGTATCGACCCGGATCAGCCTAAGCATGCCACACAGACCTACGCGGATAGACACTTTTCGCCTCCTGTGGATTTTCTGTTTCAGGAATCACTACTCTATACATCTACCCCCCTAAGACGGAATGTGTCGACCGGATCAGTCTGCGCGGACAGCGCAGGTTGATCTGGTCGATACATTACGCAGATGTCTATCGCCGCAGCTGCATTTTGGGGCATTTTGAGAAAAAATGTGTAGGCAGGTGCCTACAGTGCCTAAATGAACCTACGCCCCTGTGCATGACTGAAGTAACTAAATAACTATACTACCTGTTCCGAGAAAGGTGTCTCGGTGAAAAAAGCCCATCCCACATACAAAACATCTGCAACAGACTTGCCAGACAAAATCTTTGCAAAAATATGAAAACTCTTTATAAATCAAAATATAATTGAAAAACAATATTTCGTCACAAAAAAGGAAAATTGCTGCTCATCATTACATATGGAAACATGACGAAAACAAGCTTATTGAGCTTTCAAATAAACATGCTTAACAAACATATTTAAACTACAAAACATGCTTCTATCCTCCATTCTGTACCTTCTTTCTTGTTTTCCTCTATATACTTCATTCTTTTTCTCTTATTCTCAACTTCTCTCTCATATTGATTTAATTACTACGCCTTTTGTTGCCCTCTGATCACGTTGTATAATATATTGCAGAGCTGTCATTTATCACTATGTATTATGTACATACTCAGCATATAGACGCTCTCTGACGCCTCTGCAGCAGACGGCTTTTTGAAAACATGGCGACAAAAGAAGAAATTGCTCAAAACGAGCAATTTCTCCTTTTGTCACTATGTTTTCAACTCTATTTAATTAATGTATTTTCATTTAAATGGAGTTTTTCGGATATGATTTCAAAGTCGTCTGCTGCAGATTTCTTGTTTGAGGGAAATATGTAATAGTCTCTGTGAGAAGATAGACAGTTAGCTGGGAAGAACGTAGTGTAGAGTAATGTGCGAGAAATCCATGAAACACATGTTAGGTGAACTGGCATCCGTGATATAACTGAAATATCGTTAAAAACGGCGTTAACCTCGAATCAATCGATCACTTGACATGCCAGAAAACGCATAAGTATGGATAATGATATGTGAGCCGAATTACGAGAAAACAAAGATTGTGGAACCTGCGTGAAATATCTACCCGGATCAGCCTAAGCATACTGCGCAGGCTAACCAGGACAGACACCTTTCGCCTTCTGTGGATTTTCTGTTTCAGGAAAGATAACTCAATTCCTCTATCCACCTAAGACGGAATGAGTAGGTCCGGATTAGCCTGCGCGGACTGTGCAGGCTGATCTGGGTCGATACATAACGCAGTGTCCATAATGTTGGTTTTCTCGTGGAATGGCTCACATGTCAAACAACGTAGACTCTGATCAGAAGTTGACTTCATAAACAGTAACGATCATATTCAATCTGAAATATTTTTTATATAGAACAGAATAGTTTACAGAACCAATTAAGGACCGTTTCACGAATAAACATGTCAATGCAATACGAAACATATGAACATAAAATATCGGATTACAACATATAACTCGCTACACACTCGCTCTCACACTCTCCCGCTCGCTTGCACGCACACAACTTCGCACACTTGTATCCATGCATGCATATTTAAAAAACAAAACACGTATAACCGCTCAAAATATAACAATGACCCGTTTATCTATACACTGGCTAAAATGAGTTCCACGATTGATACAGAAATAGCATGTGTTGTTTGTCTGTGTGGACCGCATCAACCAACTTTTCCTTGTTGACCTTTATTCATTCGTACAAAAGACAAATACCTATGGCAAGCCGTTTTACTAATTATCTAGAAATATATTTCTAACTAAAGACACGTCTAACTAGTTTAGAAGACATACCTTATACTTAGTATATAGTTATCTATAATTCGAAAGATATCTCTCGAACTTAGATATCTCTCTAAAAGTCATCGGGATATCAATCTAAGATAGAGAGACATTACTTAAAACTAAGAGATATATTGTACAAGAGAGAGACCACTATTGTTAATAAGAGGTACATGTTTTTTTCTACTTAGATAGAGATATTTTTTACGAATAAGGATAACCAATGGTTGACTTACCCTTTCCCACTTACAACAAATCGGTTGCTTTTGTTTAATGTTCCGTCAAAAAAGAAATGTAGTGTTTGATGAAACAAACGTTTGACGTACATTCTTTCAACATCAATATGTACAATTTGAAGAATTAGGTTTTTCATCAAGTAAATATGGGTGTTTACAAAGTTTGCTGTTTCAACATGAAACTATAGAATTGAATAAAGTATACCGTTGTAAATGATTTTAACTGTACAACAGAAAGAGCAGCATAAGAATATATGAGACCAGTATGAAATACGACCAGTAAGCGAAACCTGGCGGCCTGATCATAATCTGCTATGGTATATGGGAGGAGTGATGTATTGATGTAGTGGAAGAGCGTCCGCCTCGGTGCGGGAGGTCGTATGTTCGATCCCTTGCCGGGTCATATCAAAGACTTTGAAGTGGTAGATATGGCTTCTCATCTCGGCCCTCAGGTTTGCGACGATAGTATTACGACTGATGCATCCATGTATGGATACAGAACACAGAACCGAACACAAATTTTATTTGGACTTAAACAAGATGTTTCTCGTCCATACATTATTACCAGTTATTATCAGATCATAATAATAAAAACATCTATATTACATTAAATTATACACAAATATATAAATATGTACATACATACATTATGTCATACACATATACATACATTTATACAAACCCACACACACACATATATACAAAGAAATACTAATACTGATAATTATATTAGTATTGCTCATTATACAACATACATTTATTTACAGAATGTGTAAGTGCAAGAGAGAATAATTAAACATTTCATGTATATAAGTAGTTTCTTCTTATCACAAGAGCGCATTTAATATAACTGATCAGGTTATTGATCGTTGACTTGTCCGTAAAACATAACAATTCACACAGTTTGTGTACACTAGGTCTATCAATGAAATGGTTACTTAAATATCTTTTCCTAATTACTTTATATACATTACAAGTAAGAATAAAATGAAATTCATCTTCTATGTCGCCATTATTACATATTTTACAAAGTCGTTGGTTTCTCTCCACCCTGCCTGTCCCATATCGACCAGTCTGTATGTGTAGATTATGAGCAGATAGGCGAATTTGCACAATTACTTTCCTGTCTGATTTCAAACTTATCAAATCTAAGTAGTGCTCGTATTCGAAGTCAGGCTTAATTTCTTTATATACATATACCGATATAACTAGTAGTATACTCAGGTACGCCGTTATATAACATAAATAATGGTTTAAGCGGCTCAAAACACTTTACAAATGGCTTCTCATCTCGGCGCTCAGGTTTGCGGGGATAGTATAATAATAATAATAATAATAAAGGCTTTATTTATAGAGGACACTCATTTGACATAGTACATGTATGAAAGTCAATCTTCCATGAGGGCCTCACACATAAACAAAATGGAACGAAACATGAATAAACGTGTGTTACATATAAACTACTCTATGCTATAATATACATGCGATTATAATTATGGACTTAACATTTATATGTCTATTACTGTATCGTAGAACAGCCACAGATCTAAATATTGTGCATAGTTTCATGAAATACAATTGTACTACAAGTATCATTGAATTACGATTGGTTTATCCAACGTAAATATTGGGATTTGAAATGCTGAATAGACGTTGAGTTTTGAATATATGAAGGAAGGGAATTCCAAACTGATGAACCGGAAAATATAAATGTATTTCGATATATTTCCAAGTTAGGTTTTGGTGTATACAACTGGAATGAAGTGGCTGAGCGTAAGAGTCTTGCATGAATATCAGATGTAAAAGTAAATGATTTCTTTAGGTAGTCAGGGGCATTTCCACGTAATGTTTTATACATTTGAATGGCTTTCTGATAAATAACTCGTTCGACTGATGCATCCATGTATGGATACATATACCGATATAACTAGTACTTAACTCAGGTACGCCGTTATATAACAGAAATACTGTTTTAAGCGGCGTAAAACACTTTACAAACTTTACATATTCTGAACATTTGTCTTACAGTATTCAAATGCTCACCTGGCAAATATTTCGAGAAACTATAATTATGTTACGAATTGGTAAACAGTGTTGACTCAATTTGCAATTTGATCTGAATTTAGGTTGGTCGCAAATGCTCTAACCTTGGGTTTCAGATATGTGTTGATGCAGTGGGCGCGCTCCCGTAGTCAGAAACTATCACGGACAATTGGGTTAAAGATTAGTTGATGAGTATTTCTCGCTTTACTTCTGTGGACAAGTATAGCACCCAGTTACATTGTATATCAATGAATCTCCAAATATATATTTGAAAGAAACATACATCTTGGTCTATTTATCTTGCTCTTTCATGAAATATAAACAGATTTATAGTATTTTGTCGGCGTTCCTTTACAAAACAGCCAATCTGTATTTCATATCAAAGTTCATATATGTTATTGAACTAGTTCACGGACGGGTGTATGTTGTGTCTAGAAACGATAAAAGGGATTGGTGAAGTTCTTAATTTTGAGTATACGCTGTCGAAGAAACTAAAAGGACCCTACTAAAGATTGATTTATTGTTAACGCCTTTCTTAACAATTATGCACGCATATCACGGCGGCCAGTCCGCCTGCAAATGGGTTTCCTGGCTTTTTCACAAAAATACTCCAGTTTTCCAAACAACTGGCTGCTTTTCCGCATATACTGTTATCACGTTGGTGGAGGACGAGTGAATCTTGTCACATTGCGTGTTGCCATATGTTGAAAAGAATGTTGGCCGAGCTGGTGTTTAAACTCACATCGCCTGGATTGACAACAGTGTCGATAACGACCGAGTTACCGGAGTAATACCGGAGTAAGGCTACAGAGAAGAGATTGTTAAGGTTTCTTCTTTACATGTGTACAAAAGCTGAAGACACGAACGTAACTGTGTGGAAGATTGTTGTGTTGGTTTAACACAGCTTTCAACATTTTTTCAGTTATATCAATGCGTTTCCTGGGCAAGTTACCAGTACTTCTGGTCCGTTTATTCTGACACCAGCCAGTCAGTCGTAATGATACTCCCCACCCGCCCATAACCCTGACCGCCTAGGAGGACGGCCATTACTACCATTATTAAAGTCTTTAGTATGACCCGGTCGGGGTTCGAACCAACAACATCCCGCACCCGCGGCGGACACTCTACCTATACCCCACCGAGGCGGTTTCTGTGTGTGGAAGAGAACAGACTCCTGAAGAAGGACTTCACGTCCCGTATTTGTAATGTCGAACCCTTTCTCCCGACGGGCCTCGAATGTTTTCTGTATTATGATTTATGAATGGGCAAGTCAGGCGTTGAAAATCCTAAGCAAAAACCATTATAATTATTTACGCGAAACTTTTTTCTGCACTTGCCTTTTTCTTCAGTCGAGTCTAATGCTGCTCTGGTTGTTTTGCCAATTATTCTAAATATAACATTCGGAAGGAATGATATAAAAGCACTCAAAGCCCTGACTCCATACAGAGTTCAGCTATATTTCAAGGAAAATCAATTTAATTTGATGCCATTTTCACATGATTTTAAGTGCATAATTGATTACAAATAATCTTCCTAGATGATCCTGTTGTGGCATCTTCAGTGCTAAGAGGTGTTTCAAATACATAGGTGATGATAATTTAAGTTTTTGGAAGATATAACCCTTTCTGACATTCCCAAAATCTGCAGCAGTAGACGTTAAAATCGTAGAAGTATGTGTAATCTAAAACATTGAAAATTAATTGAAAAAAGTCGAAAACAACGTGACAAAGGAGGAAATCGTTCATCATGAGCAATTTATTCTTTTGCCACAATGTCGTCAAGAGTCGTGTATTACCGAAATGCGTCTACATATTTGGAAAGGGTTAAGGTAAAATTTAAAATGCATCGATTTAACTCTTTTGGAGCCAATGGTAATATTTACTTTTTTGCAAACATTACATATTCAGGTTAGTCAGCTCGCGACGAGCTGTCTCACTCGATATTGATAGCATTAATTGCATTTTAGTTATCAAACAAGTACATGCAAATGGAGTCGTCCGATTTAGAGTCTACTTTAGAAAAATCGGCGCTTCAAGAGTTAATGTCACTTCATGCAAACTCATTAACCAATGATAAACAGAGGTTGTGTAAATATGGTCTTTTAACCTTTTACAACATACACCAAATCTGCAGCAGACGACGTTGAAAAGATAGCAGCAAAAATGTGGAAAATCTCTTTAATGGGAAATATTATTATTAATATAGTTGAAAAACATTTGCCACCATGTTTACAAATGTCGATTGCTGCCGAGACATCAGAAAGCGTGTGTATGTAGGCAAGGGTCAACTACGAAATGTATATATTCGGAAAATAAATAAATATATATATATATATATCTTACTTAGACTGATATATTTTTTAGTCAAAGAGGTATCTCTCAAAATTAGGGATACCTCTCTTTAAAGAATGAATAATTGAGCCGTTCCACGAGAAAACCAACATTATGGACACTGCGATATGTATCGACCCTGATCAGCCTGCGCAGTCCGCTCAGGCTAATCCGGGCCGACACATTCCGTCTCAGGGGGATAAATGTATAATGATTCCTGAAACAGAAAATCCACAGGAGGCGAAAAAGGTGTCTTGCGTGGATCTGGGTCGATATATTACGCAGAGTCCATAATGTTGGTTTTCTCGTGGAACGGCTCATATATATTAGCGACGTGCCATATATTTCGCCTTTTCGAAATAATCGGTATGCAAACAATTCGAAATGATTTTAAAATGAAGTGTTTCTTTCATATTTGCTAGTTAGAAAGCTGAACACAGTGATCTTTTGTATTGCTTTTATTGAATCTACATTTCTTAAAATAGCACATTTTATTTTACTTCCGTCTTTTATTGAATTTTGAGAGGAACGACGGGGTATGTCGAATTTCTCATCTTTCGAAGATGTCATAAAGAAAATAATTACTTGCTACGGTTGTTTTAATTTTGGAAAACAATACTTTAATCCTCTCGGACATGCAAACACATGTTGACGTACATGCAGTAGATGACATTTGAAAACATTGTGGCAATAGAATATATTTCTTAACAAAGATCAAATAATCATTTTGCCATAAATCTCTGAATTTATTTTTCAAATATCAAATTTTAAACTATTTTAAAAATAAAAGCTTAAAGCCTGTCCGTATCTATGTTTGCATGGACGTTTCCAAAATCATCTGCTACAGATTAATTGTATCCAGGAAATGGTTTGAAATTGCTAGGAAATAATAAATTGTTCCATGTACATAACTTCGGAATTCACTCAGACTGCCTTATCTTTGAAGTAAGGTCTTAACTAAACATCGAAGGTAGGGCTGGAACTATATCTGGCATTTATCGCACGAATGCAAAAACTTCTCCACGTGGAGTGTTGTATTTGTAGTGTTCAAAGAAAATAGTTCAACGCAATGACAAGCAGATTGTGCGATAACACCGATTGCAGCGATTGCGTATCAACCCATTTAACTGATCCAACTATGATCAAAAACGATTTTCCTATTTCTTCTATTCATTTGCAGATGTTATTTAGTTTACCCTTTTCACTTGTGCAGACCACATCGAACGAAGTTTAATTTTAACTCTTTGAGCGCCAAAGGCAATATTCGGGTGTTTGCAAACAATGCTGATTCAGGTGAGTCAGCTCGTAACGAGCTGTCTCACCTGAAATCAGCATTGTTTGCCTTTTATAAATCGAAACAGTCCAAACTTTTATTTCATGAGAAATGAAGACGCCCGATTTGAACATTAAACAGTCTACTTTAAACAATTTGGCGCTAAAAGAGTTAAACACATTGTTGAAAGAGGAAAAACAGCAATTTTACAATCGGATCTCTTCGATCACAATTTACACTTCGGACGACGTTCGTGAATTTAGGAAAGACAATGTGTTGTGAATCCGTTTCCGAATTTAGCAAAGACAATGTGCTGTGAATCTGTTTCCGAATTTAGAAAAGACAATGCGTTGTGAATCTGTTTCCGAATTTAGCAAAGACAATGTGTTGTGAATCTGTTTCCGAATTTAGCAAAAGCAATGTGTTGTGATTCTGTTTCCGAATCTAGCAAAGACAATGTGTTGTGAATCAGTTTCTGATTGCCTAACGCAGTAAACGCTTTCTCTCTTTCATTATCCATAACGAATAACACAATTCCGAAAGTTGTCTACTTCAAGGAATTCGTGAAATGAAGAGTATATAAATATTTGGAGGGTGAATTTCAGACTAACACCCTCTCTGATAGGATGATTGCAGCATTTCCCACTTTCAGAAGCGGTTTGACGCCTCCGCTACAGACATTTGAACATTTGGTGACAAAAGGAGAAGTTGCTCTCTATTCAATACACATACTTTCATTTTTAGGTATTTTCTATAGTTAAACCTATATGTTCATGAAGTCTGCTGAAGATGTGTTGTGGGGAAGGGTCAAAAGTGTAATGACATGGGATAACATCCGCAGAAGTTCGCATTAACACATTGTATGCACCCAAAACAGAAAGTTATTACAGAACGGGTAAGGCAGAGTTCAGAATGAAATATGCTCATTATAAGCCATATGATCTCCCCATGCACTGTTTTCCATATTGTAAATAATGGCCTAATTCGCCCATAACTGATAAGTGATGAATTAATATCACTTCATTCTTTGAATTTGTAGGGGTAGGTCTGTAACTAGTTGTAAGTAATAGTGTTATGTCTTTTAATGTGTTCATTATGTTAGTTGCTGGATCCAATGGCATACATATTTTCTTGTTAATCCAATAATACGCTAAATTACACTTATCAGTTTCGACCACATCTGTGGTTTTCCTTTAACAAGAAATCATGTATTCAATATACTCGTTTATTTTTGTGATCCTGTAACCTAAGATTTATTTAGATCAACCGAGCCAAGGGCTCTAGATGATCTATTGGATGCACTCACTGTAAGAAGCTCTCCTCTAAAACCACTGGCTGCAAGTGGATGTTCCTTACATGGCCCCACTTTTACAGTTGTCCACATAATTCCATTCAGTGTATAACTTGTTGCCGTGGCGACAAAAAGTAAAAAATATAAAAATCTTCTTGTCAGAGATTACTGGCCTAGCCGGATTTCAAAATAGTTTCTCTGAAATGTTCCTTGACTGAACCTCTCTGTACCTCCACCAAGTTTGCTCGAGTGGGTGCAATGTGTAAAACACACAGAAACTTCTTGATGAAAGTAAATTTAACATTGACATATCTCAATATAATAAGCCAGAAACTTCAACACGTTTCTGCCTAAACGTGCTGTCAAATGTTCCATTGATTCTTCATGTCTGTAATCTGTATACTTGTGAGCTCTTGCACTCAAGTGAGCGATATAGGGCGATATAGGGCCTATTTTTGATATGATCTTACAATTTCATAAAAATAAATACATAAATATAAGCTGCAATTGTTATTTCCTTTCACATTTTACCTTCTTCTCCAACCTTCCTACAGCCCTATGGCCGTCAGAACTTTCAGTGCTTTGATTTATTTTCCATTTATACGTTATCATATCCATTTCGGTTTGTATATTTTGGTTTATCAACCTGTCAAATTTAACTCTTTCAGCGCCAATGGCATTTTTGATTTTTTTTGCAAACAATTAAAGATTTAGGCGAGACAGCTCGTAACGATTGTCTATTATTCGTGAAGATATTCCCAAACGTATTATTACCTGATTAATAAAAACGCCTCAATCTAGAACATTGTAGAGTCTAATTTCGAGAATTCAGCGCGGTTTTGTTTATTTCGGTGTTTCTAGACAGGTTTTATTGATGCCTTTGGTCACGGATAAAAAAGTCCATCAGATGATGATTCTCACATGGCCTGGCTCTCCCTACATTCTTCAGTCGAATCAAAGTAAAGCAAAATACGGAATCTGTTTGGATTTTTTGAATTGCATTTATTTAAAGAGAACCATGTTGGTGAATATCACGCAACTAATTTGATAGAACGAATGTATGTTTGGTAGAGGGTCACCCAAGGAAAATCGTTGCCAAATTATTTTCAAATTGGGCCAGTATTTGTGGACAAGTAGATTTTTAGAATTCTCACTGTATATACATAATATATGGAAACATGCCCGGTACAAAAAGAAATCTTGAAGCTTTTTTGCAAAGTGTTTTAGGCCACGTTTTGGTATGACCCGGACAAGGAACGAACACGCGACCTCTCGCACCTGAGGCGGACACTCAACCACTACACCACCGAGAAGTGAATGAGTTTAAATATAACATTGTGGTTAAAACGTCTGACTGTTATTACGGTAATCCATGACATTTTAGAACAGCTCTCGAACCAAGTTCTTGTTTCACAACAGAATCATTGGAACACTTTAACCCTTTCCCACATATAGACGCTTTCTGACGCCTCTGCAGCCGACGACCTTTTGAAAACATTGTGACCAACACAATATTTTCAACTCTATTCAATATTTAAATTTTTAATTACAGATATTTTCCATATTTTTGGCTAAATGTATTCAAAGTCGTCAGCTGCAGATTGTTTGTATGTGGGAAATGGGTAACGGCAATCTTCGATATTGATACTAGTAAATATCATCCATCGGCTATCCATGTAATTTTAGAGCAGCTCTCGAACCAAGTTCTTGTTTCACATCGGTATAAAATGAACATTTTAACGGCAATCTTCGACATTGATACTCGTAAATAACAGGGCACATATTTCTTTGTATCTTAAAACAAATCTTTCTTAACTTTTTACCGTCAAATCTGAATGAAATATTGACCGTAACCCACACGTAGATCCTTTCCTACGCCTCTCCAGCAGACGGTCTTTGAAAACATTGTGGCAAATGAAGGAATTGCTCGAAATGAGCAATTTCTCCCTTTGCAACAATGTTTTCAACTCAATTCAGTCATTAAACTATCATTCATAGAGACTTTTTCCATAATTAGGAATTATGTTTTTAAAGTCGACCGCTGCAGATTTGTTGTATTTAGGAAAGGGGTAAACTCACAAACGTTTATTTTCTTGAAATCTTATAGAGCAAATCTGTTAGAGAACATGTCAAATTAACACGTTTGACGGAATACTGTTTGTGTATCGGAAGAGAACATGTTTATTGATTTAATCTAAAATACAGATCATCATCGTACATACTTATTTACATAATATACGTGAATGTGTAAACAACGAAAATGAACGTGCATGCAGTACATTTATTCTATACATTTAATTTTTTGACAATTTGTATTACTTAAATGTCGAAACGGTGTTTCATAACAGTGTAACAAGGTACACTATACTAATTATTATCGGAGCAGTCGGTTTTTCCCAATCTATGAAAAACCTCTAAAACATTAACTTTTTCAGCGCCTGTGGCAATATTGAGGGTTTTGCAAACAATACAGATTCAGAAGAGTCAGCTCGGAACGAGCTTTCTCACCTGAAATCAGCATTGTTTGCCTTTTAGTTATCAAGCTATTCCAAAACTCGTATTACATGAGAAATGGAGACGCCCGATTATTAACATGGAAGAGTCTACTTTAAACAATTCGGCGCTGAAAGAGTTAAATGCACGGTGAATACTAGTGGGGTTTTGGGTGCAAGTACACTAAGGATGGTCGTGAGGAACATGTGGACTTGAATAATAATGGAATATTGACGTCTCTATGGAAAACCGCAAATTTACGGCTGATTTGTGCCTTATACCTTGTCAATCTGTAAAAGTAATTAAGAAGTTGTTACTGATAAATTGTTGGTACGCTGTTTCATCAAGGGATATAATAAGGATTCTGCTCTACAGATATACAACTTTCAACTTAAGAAAATACATAACTGTATTCGGAAATGTGTCAATAGATATGTCAATCGATAATGTTTACTGATCATATGTAATATAGCGATGGAACTGTCACACGATACTGTTTTACTGATCATATGTAATATAGCGATGGAACTGTCAAACGATAATGTTTTACTGATCATATGTAATATAGCGATCGAACTGTCAAACGAGACTGTTTACTGATCATATGTAATATAGCGATGGAACTGTCAAACGATAATGTTTTACTGATCATATGTAATATAGCGATGGAACTGTCAAACGATAATGTTTTACTGATCATATGTAATATAGCGATGGAACTGTCAAACGAGACTGTTTACTGATCATATGTAATATAGCGATGGAACTGTCAAACGATAATGTTTTAATGATCATATGTAATATAGAGATGGAACTGGCAAACGATAATGTTTTAATGATCATATGTAATATAGCGATCGAACTGTCAAACGAGACTGTTTACTGATCATATGTAATATAGCGATGGAACTGTTTAACGATACTGTTTTAATGATCATATGTAAATATAGCGATGGAACTGTTTAACGATACTGTTTCCTGATCATATGTAATACAGCGATACAGAATAGAAATTCAGTTTGAATGATTACACTATCGAATGCCGTTACACTATAGGAATTGACCAATGACTCTAATATTTATAAGATATGTATTCGCGTATATGTTAATTTTGCAAGTTGGTTCGAGTTTTGTAAAAAAAAGTTGGGCTTTGGAATGCGTTAGAACGACATCAGTTGGAGCTGCTGTTCACATCAAACTCGTGGTGGCAGAATGGGAGTCGATCCGGATTGATCCCTCCTGCGGAAACAACATGGGGGAAGGTATGGTAGTATTTACTTCGTTCTAAAGGCTCCTTTACAAGCAGATATTATTGAGAAAAAACCTACATTATGGAAACTTCGTAATGTATCGAACCAGATCTGCCTAATCAGGCCCAACACATTTCGTCTCAGTGGAGTAGAGGTGTAGAGTAATGATTCCTGAAAAAGAAAATCAGTAGGAGGCGAAAAGTGTCTGTCCGGGTTAGCCTGCACGGCATGCTTAGGCTGATCCGGGTCGATACTTTACGCAGAGTATATAATGTTTGTTTTTTCGTGGGACGGCCTACACAAGATGCTGCGGCGATAGACATCTGCGTAATGTATCGACCAGATCAGCCTGCGCTGTGCGCGCAGACTGATCCGGCCGACACATTCCGTCTTAGGGCGATAGATGTATAGAGTAGTTATTCCTGAAACAGAAAATCCACAGGAGGCTAAAAGTGTCTATTCAGATAGGCCTGCACGGCATGCTTAGGCTGATCCGGGTCGATACTTTACGCAGAGTATATAATGTTTGTTATCTCGTGGAATGGCTCAAGTATACACAGTGCTCTGCAGATAGACAACAATAATAACGAGGGCTTGGCGTGAAATGGTTGTAACTAAAATTGGTATTTTTTTACCAAGGTTAATCAACTCGCCATGAAGTCTTTATAAGCGTTAAAACATTTTTCTTGGTAAAAAATGGAAATTTAGGTGCCATTGCTCGTTCTGAGCAATGGCACCTAAATTTGCATTGTTTACAAAAGGGTCAAAATTGCCCCTAAACCAGGGTTTTCAAAATAGGTTTTTAGTTACAACCGTTTCACGCCAAGCCCTCGATAACATCAACGACAATGCGGTATGGTCACAATTACAATAAGGAAGTTGAAAAATCACTCTTAAGTCTTTCCCACATGCTATTCAATCTTCAATTTTTGAAAACTTTTTGGAAATGGGAAATAAACCATTATATATGC